>JAVYIG010003041.1:0-213952 GCA_035222895.1 Strongylocentrotus droebachiensis
ATTCACCTGTTCTACACATTTTTACATAATAGCAGTGAAGGGATGTTCCTTTGTTTTCCTGAGGAACTGTATATTTTGTCCGCTTTCATTGTCTGTCATGTTCATAGTGAGAATCTATAGTTAAGTTACACACAGCCTCATCAACTCGAGTGCGGATATCGTAAAATGAACGCATGCATCATTTGTATAATAATCAGAAGATTCAGCCCACGAATCCAGTCATAAAAATCAACGTTTTAAAACCATATGAATAATTATGCGTACCAATTTTTCACTAGCTGCAGTCAAAACTCTTCTGAATCCAAGATATAAGATGGCGACGTCGCGTCGTCGATCGGGAATTCAAATATGGCTCGAGAATGCGCATTTTGGATGACGTCACGAAAGCATGCGCGCGCATGCATACAGCCTCACTTTCAAGTTGACTCACTTTTTTCTTCTAAAATGCTCTTATGTCGATCTTGACTCATTTTTTACGACCATGTGAGTCAGTCGAAGCATTTTGCAAATGCGTCAGCTCATGATTGACACACTGGTGAAATATAAATGAGTCAATAGAGACTCATTGGTTGTTACTAATGAGTCAATTTACACCTGACTCACGAAATTATGCTTAAATGTGTCAAATGACTCACTTTTTGTTGTGGGTGTAGTAGGCCTACGTTTTCAATCTTTAGATCCGTTCCTCTACAAGGACATCATATCGTTGGGTTAGGATTAGAATAAAGGAATAGTAAAAGGATTATCATTAAATTAGTTTGACTAACACTACAGGGCGATGATTGTTAACGAAGGTAAAGTATTGGGAATTTGCTGCCATTGTTATGCATCGTTATAATATACAGTGTAACTATGTCTTGCAATAAGGCGCATTTTCAGCAGAGTAAATTTAGCACTTTACAGATTAAAGTCGGGAAACGGCTCTTTACATATTTATTAGCATTTTACAGCCACACGAAAGAGATGAAGCCAATCTTTAGCAGTTTGGAAGATCTCTCTCCAGCCTTGAAGTAACAATACGGCACTTATAGCAAGATGGGGCTGGGCTAACAATCATGTTCAAACACGTAGACACCCCACTCTCCATCAAAGGTTCGTTGAATTCCTTGATGGCTTCACAAAGGTAGAAGAACCAACCAGACTAAGAAATTTAATGGACTTATACAGCATAATAAGAGATGGAAATATAAACAGAAGTAATGTAGGTTATGGGTCAAAGCTAATTACTTAATTCTGTCCGGATGCCAATTTTCATGATTACTCATCTCAATAATAAATTTATTCACTAAATAAATTGCCATCAATTGCTTTCTGACGACAAACGACCGGCATATTGATAACCTAAAGTGCAAACAAAACATAGCAATTTCCGCTCTCCTTACTTAAATCGAAATGAAATAAATCTTCTGTCATTATTCGACGGGTTAATGTGAAAACTATTTATACACTCGCTCTTTAATATGAATGATTAATGGTCCAGTTTAATTTGTAGTGGGCTTTTGTGTTGGAAATTATTTATTCACGAATCGGAGTGATCATCGTGAATGTATTGATCTACACTTTAAAATGAAGAATAAAAAGGGTTAGGAAATTGGAAATTCAGTTCAAAGTGACACCACTAGCCTTGAATCGAAGACTCGAATTTCATCCCCGAAAACCCGTCCTCAGCAGCAAACAAAGTGCATTAACATCCCAAACGTATTTTAGATATTCAAATTCAAATTTATTATAAATGACTTGTCCTCATACTTTCAGACGATACGTTAGAATGGAGCCATTTTATGTATTTTTCATGTTTTAGCTTTTGCATATTCCCCAGTTTAGATCAAGTATGTGCTTTGAGAGAGAGAGAGAGAGAGAGAGAGAGAGAGAGAGAGAGAGAGAGAGAGAGGGGAGAGAGAGGGAGCAAGAGAGAGAGAGGAGAGAGAGAGAGAGAGAGAGAGGGGAGAGAGAGGGAGCGAGAGAGAGAGAGGAGAAGAGAGAGAGAGAGAGAGAGAGAAAGAGAGAGAGGGGGAGGAGGGGAGAGTTGGTTTGCGTGTGAGATTAAAGGAGAAAGATTAGCAAAGAGAGATGTATTAAGGACACCAATACCAGAAAGATGGGAAAGAAAGAGGAAAAGAAGGGTTTTTAAAGGTTTTAGGGGATAGAGAAATTGAAAAAAGCGAAGACACACATAATAAATAAGATCATACACATGTGGAATTGGACACGTGGCTAACTAAGCAGATTGAAAAGAGAAGCCTTTTCATAGAAATGATTTGCAAAGCTTTCTAATGATTAACGAAGATGAGTTTGGAAATCCTCAATCGCACGATATCAAAGCAAATGTAATGAACAAAAGAAACATTTTGTATTGGTAATAATGACTTTAAAATATTGGATGCTTTGAGAGTAATCTTTCATAAATATTGGTAATATTCACACCATATGATTGAAGAGTTCATGAAAATTCTGACATAACGACAGGAAGCGACAAAGGAAGAATACTGTATATATTCATATATATTACATCAGGAAACAATTGATAACTATAAATGAATACTATGAATACGAGTTTCATTAATTGATACTGTAATTACGAGTTTCATTTATTTTGATGAAATACATTACTGTGGTTTTGAATGTAATCATGCAATTCATGCCTGTTCACTCTCGTTACGTATCAACGAAACTGATTTTTGGGGTACAAATAACACGATTTGAGGTATATAATTATACTGTGTTACAATAAGGGAGTTTACAGACAGCACATGGTACACATGACCCCAAACAACCATAGATCTTTTACACATGGAGAAGTTCCACTTTGAGCATCTTAGAATAATAACTGCCAAAGTACAAGATGTGCTTCATGAATACCTTTTGTTTGACCTCGTGAAAAGAATACTTCCACCTGCGTATCATAGAATGTACCGTTGGTGCATAAATGAATAATGTTACAGAACTTTCATGAGCGCATATCCAGTATTCATCTCTGTGGGTTTAACCATTTTGGTACAAATGACCTTTATCTGCCCATGCGCAGATTGTATCTGTAAACTCCCTTATAAAGAGAGATGGGGACTGACGCAGGACAAGTCTTGCATAATATATTTGTTAGTTTGAATGGAAATGAAGCAACAATGAATATTTTCCCGCCAAAGTAGGTCTCATTACATTTTGTCGGTTTCAGTATAGCGCCACCTTGTGTCACCAAATAAGTAGCATCTCGTTGTCATACCGATCTGCCACCAAGCTCTTGTCTGTCACCCATGGCTTTGGTGAGGATAGGTCTTTTCTTAGTTCGTGGCATGGTGTATTTTAGCAAGTTTATCAGGACGATGTCGTTGTTAAACCTTACAGGATTAAGTAACTTTCTACAATATAAATACCATCAAAGAACAATTAAAACACGAAAACGAAAATCTGTTTGAAAAAATGAAGGATACAAATATTGTCACAATTAAGATATTTCTACACCTACACACTATATTATTATCTAAACATTTCACAATCAAAGGGGCGTAGGCAGAAGGAGCTAAAATGCGTAAACTTCCAAAATATAACGCCGCTGCCTATCATTGTCACACAGAGAAAAACATAATAGAGCGTAAGATAGTTTGAGCAAAATTTAAGCAATCAAGACTTGTGTAAATTGTGGTCTAGCGCCCTCTATATTTTTTTTGGGTCCATTTGTCAACATTTGTTCTGTTCTTCTCACTTGTAATCCGATATAGATGCCACGTGCGCTTACTAATAAAAGTCAGAATGTCAAATCGTTTGAACTTCGTACCGAATCCATTGGTATTAAACCTTATTATGATCTAGAAACAAATCCGGAATACAGTGCTAACATCCTGGCCTTGGAGTGTGAAAGCATCGGTGGTTCAGTGGTAGAATTCTCGCCTGCCACGCGGGTGACCCGGGTTCGATTCCCGGCCGATGCAATTTCTTTTGTTTTTCAATGTACATACAAATTAATTGGCGAAACACATGAAGGTGATGAAACTCTTTACTGGATACAGTGAAGACACTTTTATTTATTTTTAATTTCACTTGAGCAGTATCTTGCAACCCATCGGATGCACAGTCGTCATGTAGGCAACATTTTGGAAAGTCTTTTCTAAGTTCACGACATTATGATGTTTAATCAGAAAGGTGAAAGAAAGGAGTGGTAACTCTTGTAAATTTATTCAAACGCATTCGTGAGTTCTAAAGCGTAACAATGGGATGTGTAACATTCCACCCGGCTTTGAAGTTCCATGCTCCGAACCGCGCTTCCACTGCGGGGAATTTCGGAAGCCATGCACCAGTTTCACATTTATTACAAAATATTAAATTACCGGCAAAATTTCAGTGTAAATTATAAACTTTATATATGGAGAACGTAATGGGAATAGTGCATCAAAGAATTTAGTACTCCGCCCTTCCTATAATTTATTTGTGTGCCAGAGTTGGTAAAAGAAAAATTAGATCTTGACAAAAACTCATTTTTTTTTGGATAAAGCGCTAATTTGTGCGTGTTTTAATGCCCCGTTATTAATCCATGATATACAATCTTCGAAAACTATAAGTTGGCTAATGCGTGTTTTCGCGTGTTATCTATTTTTTGCAGTAGTGGAGAAAGGATGAAATTACACAACTTTGTGTTCGCTTTATCTACTCATTTCACATTTAACAATTGATGAGAAATCATTGAAAGGGACAGCGAACAGTTGCTGTGATACCATTTCTGATGTAGGAATTCTAAATCGTGAAATTTCATGCGCTCTTTTATCTCACCACCTGGTCAACAGTTGCAGATTAGCGCATAACTTTTCGGCGGCTTGGAGCATGGGGTCCAAGGAGAGCGGCTTGATTCCAGTCCTTCTCTATCACGCCCCTGGTTTAATAACGAAAGTTTGTGCAGACGGTGCTAATATAAAACCGTGTATGGTTATTATCAAGCAACTTTGCAAGATACTACAGAATTTGTCATTGAGATTTTTACAAACATGAACAAAATAAAGGATAAAATATCGACATAATTAAGATCTCTTCGAGCACCACCTGTAACATTCTTGCCTATTTGTCAATAGACACGAAGTCCAATCAATATGAACTTCGTGCATGATCAAGTGGTATCAAACAACATTATTATCTGGAAAAAGGGATATTACCCCATCATCAATGAACGCGAGCGCATCGGTGGTTCAGTGGTAGAATTCTCGCCTGCCACGCGGGTGACCCGGGTTCGATTCCCGGCCGATGCAATTTCCTTTTGTTTTTACATATACAAACATAGAAATTAATTGACAAAACGCATCAAGATATTGAAACAATTTACTGGATATCCTTCGGTAAACATAATATACACACAGTCAAAGCATAGTTGGTGTGAAGACAAATTTTTACTTTTAGAGCATCAACTTGGTTATCCTGTAACCCGGCCGCGTCTTATTTTTTCGTACCACGGCGAGGCCAGATTGAGCTCGCGAGGTAAACCTGCGCATGCGCACTCGCAAAGGAATCCAGCGCATGCGCACGTGGAATCCGGTAGGGCGGTTAATAGGGTGATAGTAATTATACAAATCAACCTGTCATCAACTCATCGTCAGCTCAATCGGTAAGGACAGCGTGTTACTAATATAACTTTGGAGTTGACGTGAGGGTTCAAATCTCGGTTTATTTAGTTTTTTTGCCTTTATAAATAGTGAGGCAAAGCAATAAATAATCAAAGTCGAATTGTTTCTGACCTCTTTGCAAGCTCTCATAGCTTGTTATGTATGAAAATGGGTTCATACTGGAATCTGGCCTCGCCGTGGTACGAAAAAATAAGACGCAACCCGGCCATCTCAGACGCAGACCTCATTATATGCAATTGTATTCGAGTAAGGGTTAGTTCTTTTAAAACTTGGCGACAATTTTGTTTTACAGCAAGTTTGTCAGGACGGCATCGTACATGGGCGTTAATCCTTACGTAATACCTATTGTTCAGGGGGGGATGAGTGAATAGATCATCCCCCTTGAACGATAGGTACTACGTAAGGATTTACGCCCATGGCATCGTATAGGAATTTCGCAAGATACTATTTGTAATTATGATTAATAGAGAAACATGCGCGATACTATTTGTAATTATGATTTATAAAGAAACTATTATGATACATATTATCAGTGGCGTAGACAGGTTCGTACACCTGGGGGGATGACTCAGGGGCGGATCTAGCTTTTTGCTAAGGGGGGGGGTTGACCAAAATAATGACGATGCGGAGCATCGTCCACGAGCCGCGAAGCGGCGAGCCGATTTTTTTTTGGGTGTTTATTTGAACCCCGTAAGTGATGTTTTCCTGGCATCTATTAACACAATGGAGACCATAAAAAGCAGTGAATGATAACGTCTTTTTAAAATTAAGTAACAGTTAAATACACAGTTATATCCAGAGTTATCATGTGTTTGGTTAAGTTACCAGATGAGTTGAATATCTTCTCACAATATTTGCACTTGAAAGGGTTTCTCTCCAGCGTGCGTTCTTTTTTCTTTCGTTTTTTTCTTTTTTTTCTTCTTTTTTTTCCCTTTTTTTTTTGTTTGTTTTTTGGGCCGCCCAAGGAGGGGTTTAAACCCCCCTAAACCCCCCCCCGTAGATCCGCGCCTGTTTAATCTTGTGGTTATCTTGTGGTTTCCAAACCACAAGATAACCACAAAATACTTGTAAGATTTTCTTTTTTTTACCGTCTGAATTGGCTTTCACCGTGTGAATGCGGCTAATAACAATAAACACAATTACAATAATGATGAGGATTATTATTATCATCATCATAATTATTATTATTATTAATATTATAATTGTTATCATTATTATTATTACTATTATTATCATCATTATGACTTATTAAGTAAGCAAATATCATTCCCCAAAACCTGGGGGGATGATTGTACATGCCATCCCCCCACCTTGTGAGGTGGGGAGGGGGGGTGCATCCCCCTCACCCCCCCCCCCCCCCCGTTGTCTACGCCCCTGCATATTATATGGGCCTATTTGAAAAATAAAGGATAGACATATTGACGCAACTAAGAGCTCTTCTCGCGCCACCTGTACATTTGTCACATATTGTGTTCCCGTCGCTTCCACACGCACAACTCAAAAGACACGAAGTCAAATTCGTTGAACTTCGTACAGCATCCAGGGGTATTAAACAACATTATGATCTGGGAAAGAAAAAAGAAAAAAGTTGCTTTCTTATTATGAACGTGAGAGCATCGGTGGTTCAGTGGTAGAATTCTCGCCTGCCACGCGGGTGACCCGGGTTCGATTCCCGGCCGATGCAAGTACTTTTTGTTTTTGATTGTACAAACAAAGAAAGTATACTTATGCAATATCAAGGCTTACTCGATGTGAATACATATTTGACAGTTTTTCAGCATTAGTATTTAGTAGGGCTCATGTCAAATAAAAAGTAAAGGGAAGAGACGTGCAAAATAATAATTAAAAAAATGTAGACTTATCAATACCATAATGCAGCAAAGGCATTGTGGTGTGAAGGCAGATTTTCGGTTTATTATCGCAGACACAGTCCTAATGTAGGTACACCAAAAATGGGATAAGGGTTACGTCTGTTATAGGTTGGCTACAATGTGTATGAAAGCAATTTTGTCAGGACGTCGCCGCTATAAAACCTTACATTATTAAATAATTTTGCGAGATACTATTTGTAATTATGATCAATAAAGATCATGATCATTACCAAGACTGGGTCAAATTTTTAATCATTTTGATGACTCAAAACCTGCACACCAATATTTAAATGCTATAACTATATCAGCTTTTTCTGATCGATTCCACACTTTTTTTTTCACAATGTAATCGCATGACTAGAACTCAACTTTATCGTTAAACAACATAATGATCTGAAAGCAAGAACAACATAGCGTCTTCCGTCTTCTACATTACTTACCTTTTTTATGTTTTAATGTTGATGTTTGTTAACTGATGTAGATTTTCATTGTTCTTTTATGCTTATGTATCTGTTTTTCATTTGCTCTATGTGTCAAATGTGTACAATGTTTTCTGTTTCCTTGTATATTTTTCTGGTTTTTAATGTGAAAAATAAATGAAATGAAAAATGAAATGAATGTGAGCGCATCGGTGGTTCAGTGGTAGAATTCTCGCCTGCCACGCGGGTGACCCGGGTTCGATTCCCGGCCGATGCAAGTACTTTTTGTTTTTGATTGTACAAACAAAGAAACAATTGGCATAACACATCAACGTGATGAAACTCTTACGGGATATGCATGTAAATTGGATTATCATGTCATATGCAGTCACATACTCGAAGTGATGACAATTTTAAAATTATTTTTTACTTTCACTTGATAGCAGTATCCTGTAACTCATCGGAGACACAGTCGTCATGTAGGCAACATTATGGAAAGGGTTGGGTCTTTTCTAAGTTCATGCCATAATAATTTGTAATAAAGCAAGTTTGTAAAGACGGTGCCAATATAAAACCGTGTAGGATTAAGCAGCTTTGCAAGATACTACAGTATTTGTAATTGAGATTTTTTTTGTTATAACATGAACAAAATAAAGTTAAAAAATAAAGGATACAAAAAAATCGAAATATTTAAGATCTCTTCGAGCGCCTGCACCTGTAACATTTTTGCCTATTTGTCAATAGACACGAAGTCAAATCTTCATAACTTCTTGAACTTTGTACAGGATCCAGGGGGATTTTTAAACAACATTTTGATATGAACAAAATCGTTCTAACCTCATCTATATTAATCATGAGCGCATCGGTGGTTCAGTGGTAGAATTCTCGCCTGCCACGCGGGTGACCCCGGTTCGATTCCCGGCCGATGCAAGTACTTTTGTTTTTTCAATGTTACAAACAAAGAAATTAATTGGCAAAATACATGAAGATTACGAAACTTTACTGGATATGCATGTACATTGGATATCATGTCATATGCAGTGAAGACATAACCTACTCGATGTGATGACAATTAGCATTGATCCCCTGTAAATCATCGGAGACGCAGTCGTCATGTAGGCAACCATTTGGGGATAGGTCTTTTCTAAGGTTCACGACATAATGTATTTTAATTTAGCAAGTTTGTCGAGACGGTGCCAATATAAAACCGTGTATGATTATTATTCAGCAACTTTGCAAGATATTACAGTACTGTCTTGTACTTGAGAATAAAACAAAAAGAACAAAATAAAGTTGAAAATAAAGGATAAAAATATCGATATAATGTCAACAGACACGAAGTACAATCTTTTTAACTTCTTGAACTTCATACAGAATCCAGTGGTATTAAACAACAATATAAACTGGAAACAAGAATCTTACCTCATCAATCTAGAATGTGAGAGCATCGGTGGTTCAGTGGTAGAATTCTCGCCTGCCACGCGGGTGACCCCGGTTCGATTCCCGGCCGATGCAAGTACTTTTGTTTTTCATTGTACATACAAATTAATTGGCAAAACACATGAAGGTGATGAAACTCTATGATATACATAAACGTTGGATATCATAAATATGCAGTGTAGACATACTCGATGTGAAGACACTTTTAATTTTTTTAACTTTCACTTGAGCAGTATCTTGCAACCCATCGGAGGCACAGTCGTCATGCAGGCAACATTTTGGAAAGTCTTTTCTTAGTTCACAACATTATGATGTTTAATAAAGAAAGTTTGTGCAGACGGTGCTAATATAAAACCATGAATGGTTATTATCAAGCAACTTTGCAAGATACTACAGAATTTGTCATTGAGATTTTTTACAAACATGACAATATAAGGTTTAAAAATAAAGGATAGAAATATCGACATAATTGTACCTGTAACATTTTTGCCTATTTTGTCAAAAGACACGAAGTCCAATCAATATGAACTTCGTGCATGATCCAGTGGTATCAAACAACATTATGATCTGGAAAAAAGGATATTACCTCATCAATTAATGAACGTGAGCGCATCGGTGGTTCAGTGGTAGAATTCTCGCCTGCCACGCGGGTGACCCGGGTTCGATTCCCGGCCGATGCAATTTCCTTTTGTTTTTACATGTACAAACAAAGAAATTAATTGACAAAACTCATCAATATATTGAAACAATTTACTGGATATCCTTCGGTAAACATGATATTCACAGTCAAAGCATAATCGGTGTGAAGACAATTTTTTACTTTTATAGCATCAACTTGATTATCCTGTAACCTGGCCATCTCCTATGCAGACCTTATTATATGCAACTATTTTTGGGTAAGGGTTAGTTCTTTTAAAACTTTGCGACAATTTTGTTTTACAGCAAGTATGACAGGACGGCACCGTATATAGGAATTTTGCGAGATACTATTTGTAATTATGATTAATAAAGAAACTTGCGCGATACTATTAGTAATTATGATTAATAAAGAAACCATTATGATACATTATATGGGCCTATTTGAAAAATAAAGGATAGACATATTGACACAATTAAGAGCTCTTCTCGCGCCACATAGATTTGTCACACCTTTTGTGTTCCCGTCGCTTCCACCACGCACAACTCAAAAGACACGAAGTCAAATTCTTTGAACTTCGTACAGCATCCAGGGGTATTAAACAACATTATGATCTGGGAAAGAAAAAAGAAAAAAGTTGCTTCCTTATTATGAACGTGAGAGCATCGGTGGTTCAGTGGTAGAATTCTCGCCTGCCACGCGGGTGACCCGGGTTCGATTCCCGGCCGATGCAAGTACTTTTTATTTCAATGTATACAAACAAAGAAAGTATACTTATGCAATATCAAGGCCTACTCGATGTGAACACATATTTGACAGTTTTTCAGCATTAGTATTTAGTCCATCTTAAATTTTCTTAAGCCGTAGGGCTCATGTCAAATAACAAGTAAAGGAAAGGGATGTGCAAAATAATAATTAAAAAAATGTAGACTTATCAATACCATAATGCAGCAAAGGCATTGTGGTGTGAAGGCAGATTTTCGGTTTATTATCGCAGACGCAGTCCTAATGTAGGTACACCAAAAATGGGATAAGGGTTACGTCTGTTATAGGTTGGCTACAATGTGTATGAAAGCAATTTGACAGGACGTCGCCGCTATAAAACCTTACATTATTAAATAATTTTGCGAGATACTATTTGTAATTATGATCAATAAAGATCATGATCATTACCAAGACTGGGTCAAATTTTTTATAATTTTGATGACTCCAAAACCTGCACACCAATATTTAAATGCTATACATAACTATATCAGCTTTTTCTGATCGATTCCACACTTTTTTTTTCACAATGTAATCGCATGACTAGAACTCAACTTTATCGTTAAACAACATAATGATCTGAAAGCAAGAACAACATAGCGTCTTCCGTCTTCTACATTACTTACCTTTTTATGTTTTAATGTTGATGTTTGTTAACTGATGTAGATTTTCATTGTTCTTTTATGCTTATGTATCTGTTTTTCATTTGCTCTATGTGTCAAATGTGTACAATGTTTTCTGTTTCCTTGTATATTTTTCTGGTTTTTAATGTGGGAAATAAATGAAATGAAAAATGAAATGAATGTGAGCGCATCGGTGGTTCAGTGGTAGAATTCTCGCCTGCCACGCGGGTGACCCGGGTTCGATTCCCGGCCGATGCAAGTACTTTTTGTTTTTGATTGTACAAACAAAGAAACAATTGGCATAACACATCAACGTGATGAAACTCTTACGGGATATGCATGTAAATTGGATTATCATGTCATATGCAGTCACATACTCGAAGTGATGGCAATTTTAAAATTATTTTTTACTTTCACTTGATAGCAGTATCCTGTAACTCATCGGAGACACAGTCGTCACGTAGGCAACATTATGGAAAGGATTGTGTCTTTTCTAAGTTCATGCCATAATAATTTGTAATAAAGCAAGTTTGTAAAGACGGTGCCAATATAAAACCGTGTAGGATTAAGCAGCTTTGCAAGATACTACAGTATTTGTAAATGAGATTTTTTTTTGTTATAACATGAACAAAATAAAGTTAAAAAATAAAGGATAAAAATATCGAAATATTTAAGATCTCTTCGAGCGCCTGCACCTGTAACATTTTTGCCTATTTGTCAATAGACACGAAGTCAAATCTTCATAACTTCTTGAACTTTGTACAGGATCCAGGGGGATTTTTAAACAACATTTTGATATGAACAAAATCGTTCTAACCTCATCTATTTTAATCATGAGCGCATCGGTGGTTCAGTGGTAGAATTCTCGCCTGCCACGCGGGTGACCCAGGTTCGATTCCCGGCCGATGCAAGTACTTTTGTTTTTTCAATGTTACAAACAAAGAAATTAATTGGCAAAATACATCAAGATTACGAAACTTTACTGGATATGCAAATTGGATATCATGTCATATGCAGTGAAGACATAACCTACTCGATGTGATGACAATCTTAATTTTTTTAAAACTTTCACTTGATAGCAGTATCCTGTAACGGAGTCGGGCTAACTCGGACCCGAGGACAACTCGGCCCGCTGTAAAAACAGTCAATTTTTGCAGATTTGGGGTTAGGGTTAGAGTTAGGGTTAGGGTAAAATGACAAAAAAATTACCGTTTGTGCAGCGGGCCGAGTTGTCCCCGGGTCCGAGTTAGCATTGATCCCCTGTAAATCATCGGAGACGCAGTCGTCATGTAGGCAACCATTTGGGGATAGGTCTTTTCTAAGTTCACGACATAATGTATTTTAATTTAGCAAGTTTGTCGAGACGGTGCCAATATAAAACCGTGTATGATTATTATTCAGCAACTTTGCAAGATATTACAGTACTGTCTTGTACTTGAGAATAAAACAAAAAGAACAAAATAAAGTTGAAAAATAAAGGATAACAATATCGATATAATGTCAACAGACACGAAGTACAATCTTTTTAACTTCTTGAACTTCATACAGAATCCAGTGGTATTAAACAACAATATAAACTGGAAACAAGAATCTTACCTCATCAATCTAGAATGTGAGAGCATCGGTGGTTCAGTGGTAGAATTCTCGCCTGCCACGCGGGTGACCCCGGTTCGATTCCCGGCCGATGCAAGTACTTTTGTTTTTCATTGTACATACAAATTAATTGGCAAAACACATGAAGGTGATGAAACTCTATGATATACATAAACGTTGGATATCATAAATATGCAGTGTAGACATACTCGATGTGAAGACACTTTTAATTTTTTTAACTTTCACTTGAGCAGTATCTTGCAACCCATCGGAGGCACAGTCGTCATGCAGGCAACATTTTGGAAAGTCTTTTCTTAGTTCACAACATTATGATGTTTAATAAAGAAAGTTTGTGCAGACGGTGCTAATATAAAACCATAAATGGTTATTATCAAGCAACTTTGCAAGATACTACAGAATTTGTCATTGAGATTTTTTACAAACATGAACAATATAAGGTTTAAAAATAAAGGATAGAAATATCGACATAATTGTACCTGTAACATTTTTGCCTATTTTGACAAAAGACACGAAGTCCAATCAATATGAACTTCGTGCACGATCCAGTGGTATCAAACAACATTATGATCTGGAAAAAAGGATATTACCTCATCAATTAATGAACGTGAGCGCATCGGTGGTTCAGTGGTAGAATTCTCGCCTGCCACGCGGGTGACCCGGGTTCGATTCCCGGCCGATGCAATTTCCTTTTGTTTTTACATGTACAAACAAAGAAATTAATTGACAAAACTCATCAATATATTGAAACAATTTACTGGATATCCTTCGGTAAACATGATATTCACAGTCAAAGCATAATCGGTGTGAAGACAATTTTTTACTTTTATAGCATCAACTTGATTATCCTGTAACCTGGCCATCTCCTATGCAGACCTTATTATATGCAACTATTTTTGGGTAAGGGTTAGTTCTTTTAAAACTTTGCGACAATTTTGTTTTACAGCAAGTATGACAGGACGGCACCGTATATAGGAATTTTGCGAGATACTATTTGTAATTATGATTAATAAAGAAACTTGCGCGATACTATTAGTAATTATGATTAATAAAGAAACCATTATGATACATATATGGGCCTATTTGAAAAATAAAGGATAGACATATTGACACAATTAAGAGCTCTTCTCGCGCCACATAGATTTGTCACACCTTTTGTGTTCCCGTCGCTTCCACCACGCACAACTCAAAAGACACGAAGTCAAATTCTTTGAACTTCGTACAGCATCCAGGGGTATTAAACAACATTATGATCTGGGAAAGAAAAAAGAAAAAAGTTGCTTCCTTATTATGAACGTGAGAGCATCGGTGGTTCAGTGGTAGAATTCTCGCCTGCCACGCGGGTGACCCGGGTTCGATTCCCGGCCGATGCAAGTACTTTTTATTTCAATGTATACAAACAAAGAAAGTATACTTATGCAATATCAAGGCCTACTCGATGTGAACACATATTTGACAGTTTTTCAGCATTAGTATTTAGTCCATCTTAAATTTTCTTAAGCCGTAGGGCTCATGTCAAATAACAAGTAAAGGAAAGGGATGTGCAAAATAATAATTAAAAAAATGTAGACTTATCAATACCATAATGCAGCAAAGGCATTGTGGTGTGAAGGCAGATTTTCGGTTTATTATCGCAGACGCAGTCCTAATGTAGGTACACCAAAAATGGGATAAGGGTTACGGTCTGTTATAGGTTGGCTACAATGTGTATGAAAGCAATTTGACAGGACGTCGCCGCTATAAAACCTTACATTATTAAATAATTTTGCGAGATACTATTTGTAATTATGATCAATAAAGATCATGATCATTACCAAGACTGGGTCAAATTTTTTATAATTTTGATGACTCCAAAACCTGCACACCAATATTTAAATGCTATACATAACTATATCAGCTTTTTCTGATCGATTCCACACTTTTTTTTTCACAATGTAATCGCATGACTAGAACTCAACTTTATCGTTAAACAACATAATGATCTGAAAGCAAGAACAACATAGCGTCTTCCGTCTTCTACATTACTTACCTTTTTATGTTTTAATGTTGATGTTTGTTAACTGATGTAGATTTTCATTGTTCTTTTATGCTTATGTATCTGTTTTTCATTTGCTCTATGTGTCAAATGTGTACAATGTTTTCTGTTTCCTTGTATATTTTTCTGGTTTTTAATGTGGGAAATAAATGAAATGAAAAATGAAATGAATGTGAGCGCATCGGTGGTTCAGTGGTAGAATTCTCGCCTGCCACGCGGGTGACCCGGGTTCGATTCCCGGCCGATGCAAGTACTTTTTGTTTTTGATTGTACAAACAAAGAAACAATTGGCATAACACATCAACGTGATGAAACTCTTACGGGATATGCATGTAAATTGGATTATCATGTCATATGCAGTCACATACTCGAAGTGATGGCAATTTTAAAATTATTTTTTACTTTCACTTGATAGCAGTATCCTGTAACTCATCGGAGACACAGTCGTCACGTAGGCAACATTATGGAAAGGGTTGTGTCTTTTCTAAGTTCATGCCATAATAATTTGTAATAAAGCAAGTTTGTAAAGACGGTGCCAATATAAAACCGTGTAGGATTAAGCAGCTTTGCAAGATACTACAGTATTTGTAAATGAGATTTTTTTTTGTTATAACATGAACAAAATAAAGTTAAAAAATAAAGGATAAAAATATCGAAATATTTAAGATCTCTTCGAGCGCCTGCACCTGTAACATTTTTGCCTATTTGTCAATAGACACGAAGTCAAATCTTCATAACTTCTTGAACTTTGTACAGGATCCAGGGGGATTTTTAAACAACATTTTGATATGAACAAAATCGTTCTAACCTCATCTATTTTAATCATGAGCGCATCGGTGGTTCAGTGGTAGAATTCTCGCCTGCCACGCGGGTGACCCAGGTTCGATTCCCGGCCGATGCAAGTACTTTTGTTTTTTCAATGTTACAAACAAAGAAATTAATTGGCAAAATACATCAAGATTACGAAACTTTACTGGATATGCAAATTGGATATCATGTCATATGCAGTGAAGACATAACCTACTCGATGTGATGACAATCTTAATTTTTTTAAAACTTTCACTTGATAGCAGTATCCTGTAACGGAGTCGGGCTAACTCGGACCCGAGGACAACTCGGCCCGCTGTAAAAACAGTCAATTTTTGCAGATTTGGGGTTAGGGTTAGAGTTAGGGTTAGGGTAAAATGACAAAAAAATTACCGTTTGTGCAGCGGGCCGAGTTGTCCCCGGGTCCGAGTTAGCATTGATCCCCTGTAAATCATCGGAGACGCAGTCGTCATGTAGGCAACCATTTGGGGATAGGTCTTTTCTAAGTTCACGACATAATGTATTTTAATTTAGCAAGTTTGTCGAGACGGTGCCAATATAAAACCGTGTATGATTATTATTCAGCAACTTTGCAAGATATTACAGTACTGTCTTGTACTTGAGAATAAAACAAAAAGAACAAAATAAAGTTGAAAAATAAAGGATAACAATATCGATATAATGTCAACAGACACGAAGTACAATCTTTTTAACTTCTTGAACTTCATACAGAATCCAGTGGTATTAAACAACAATATAAACTGGAAACAAGAATCTTACCTCATCAATCTAGAATGTGAGAGCATCGGTGGTTCAGTGGTAGAATTCTCGCCTGCCACGCGGGTGACCCCGGTTCGATTCCCGGCCGATGCAAGTACTTTTGTTTTTCATTGTACATACAAATTAATTGGCAAAACACATGAAGGTGATGAAACTCTATGATATACATAAACGTTGGATATCATAAATATGCAGTGTAGACATACTCGATGTGAAGACACTTTTAATTTTTTTAACTTTCACTTGAGCAGTATCTTGCAACCCATCGGAGGCACAGTCGTCATGCAGGCAACATTTTGGAAAGTCTTTTCTTAGTTCACAACATTATGATGTTTAATAAAGAAAGTTTGTGCAGACGGTGCTAATATAAAACCATAAATGGTTATTATCAAGCAACTTTGCAAGATACTACAGAATTTGTCATTGAGATTTTTTACAAACATGAACAATATAAGGTTTAAAAATAAAGGATAGAAATATCGACATAATTGTACCTGTAACATTTTTGCCTATTTTGACAAAAGACACGAAGTCCAATCAATATGAACTTCGTGCACGATCCAGTGGTATCAAACAACATTATGATCTGGAAAAAAGGATATTACCTCATCAATTAATGAACGTGAGCGCATCGGTGGTTCAGTGGTAGAATTCTCGCCTGCCACGCGGGTGACCCGGGTTCGATTCCCGGCCGATGCAATTTCCTTTTGTTTTTACATGTACAAACAAAGAAATTAATTGACAAAACTCATCAATATATTGAAACAATTTACTGGATATCCTTCGGTAAACATGATATTCACAGTCAAAGCATAATCGGTGTGAAGACAATTTTTTACTTTTATAGCATCAACTTGATTATCCTGTAACCTGGCCATCTCCTATGCAGACCTTATTATATGCAACTATTTTTGGGTAAGGGTTAGTTCTTTTAAAACTTTGCGACAATTTTGTTTTACAGCAAGTATGACAGGACGGCACCGTATATAGGAATTTTGCGAGATACTATTTGTAATTATGATTAATAAAGAAACTTGCGCGATACTATTAGTAATTATGATTAATAAAGAAACCATTATGATACATATATGGGCCTATTTGAAAAATAAAGGATAGACATATTGACACAATTAAGAGCTCTTCTCGCGCCACATAGATTTGTCACACCTTTTGTGTTCCCGTCGCTTCCACCACGCACAACTCAAAAGACACGAAGTCAAATTCTTTGAACTTCGTACAGCATCCAGGGGTATTAAACAACATTATGATCTGGGAAAGAAAAAAGAAAAAAGTTGCTTCCTTATTATGAACGTGAGAGCATCGGTGGTTCAGTGGTAGAATTCTCGCCTGCCACGCGGGTGACCCGGGTTCGATTCCCGGCCGATGCAAGTACTTTTTATTTCAATGTATACAAACAAAGAAAGTATACTTATGCAATATCAAGGCCTACTCGATGTGAACACATATTTGACAGTTTTTCAGCATTAGTATTTAGTCCATCTTAAATTTTCTTAAGCCGTAGGGCTCATGTCAAATAACAAGTAAAGGAAAGGGATGTGCAAAATAATAATTAAAAAAATGTAGACTTATCAATACCATAATGCAGCAAAGGCATTGTGGTGTGAAGGCAGATTTTCGGTTTATTATCGCAGACGCAGTCCTAATGTAGGTACACCAAAAATGGGATAAGGGTTACGGTCTGTTATAGGTTGGCTACAATGTGTATGAAAGCAATTTGACAGGACGTCGCCGCTATAAAACCTTACGTTATTAAAGATTTTGCGAGATACTATTTGTAATTATGATCAATAAAGATCATGATCATTACCAAGACTGGGTCAAATTTTTTATAATTTTGATGACTCCAAAACCTGCACACCAATATTTAAATGCTATACATAACTATATCAGCTTTTTCTGATCGATTCCACACTTTTTTTTTCACAATGTAATCGCATGACTAGAACTCAACTTTATCGTTAAACAACATAATGATCTGAAAGCAAGAACAACATAGCGTCTTCCGTCTTCTACATTACTTACCTTTTTATGTTTTAATGTTGATGTTTGTTAACTGATGTAGATTTTCATTGTTCTTTTATGCTTATGTATCTGTTTTTCATTTGCTCTATGTGTCAAATGTGTACAATGTTTTCTGTTTCCTTGTATATTTTTCTGGTTTTTAATGTGGGAAATAAATGAAATGAAAAATGAAATGAATGTGAGCGCATCGGTGGTTCAGTGGTAGAATTCTCGCCTGCCACGCGGGTGACCCGGGTTCGATTCCCGGCCGATGCAAGTACTTTTTGTTTTTGATTGTACAAACAAAGAAACAATTGGCATAACACATCAACGTGATGAAACTCTTACGGGATATGCATGTAAATTGGATTATCATGTCATATGCAGTCACATACTCGAAGTGATGGCAATTTTAAAATTATTTTTTACTTTCACTTGATAGCAGTATCCTGTAACTCATCGGAGACACAGTCGTCACGTAGGCAACATTATGGAAAGGGTTGTGTCTTTTCTAAGTTCATGCCATAATAATTTGTAATAAAGCAAGTTTGTAAAGACGGTGCCAATATAAAACCGTGTAGGATTAAGCAGCTTTGCAAGATACTACAGTATTTGTAAATGAGATTTTTTTTTGTTATAACATGAACAAAATAAAGTTAAAAAATAAAGGATAAAAATATCGAAATATTTAAGATCTCTTCGAGCGCCTGCACCTGTAACATTTTTGCCTATTTGTCAATAGACACGAAGTCAAATCTTCATAACTTCTTGAACTTTGTACAGGATCCAGGGGGATTTTTAAACAACATTTTGATATGAACAAAATCGTTCTAACCTCATCTATTTTAATCATGAGCGCATCGGTGGTTCAGTGGTAGAATTCTCGCCTGACACGCGGGTGACCCAGGTTCGATTCCCGGCCGATGCAAGTACTTTTGTTTTTTCAATGTTACAAACAAAGAAATTAATTGGCAAAATACATCAAGATTACGAAACTTTACTGGATATGCAAATTGGATATCATGTCATATGCAGTGAAGACATAACCTACTCGATGTGATGACAATCTTAATTTTTTTAAAACTTTCACTTGATAGCAGTATCCTGTAACGGAGTCGGGCTAACTCGGACCCGAGGACAACTCGGCCCGCTGTAAAAACAGTCAATTTTTGCAGATTTGGGGTTAGGGTTAGAGTTAGGGTTAGGGTAAAATGACAAAAAAATTACCGTTTGTGCAGCGGGCCGAGTTGTCCCCGGGTCCGAGTTAGCATTGATCCCCTGTAAATCATCGGAGACGCAGTCGTCATGTAGGCAACCATTTGGGGATAGGTCTTTTCTAAGTTCACGACATAATGTATTTTAATTTAGCAAGTTTGTCGAGACGGTGCCAATATAAAACCGTGTATGATTATTATTCAGCAACTTTGCAAGATATTACAGTACTGTCTTGTACTTGAGAATAAAACAAAAAGAACAAAATAAAGTTGAAAAATAAAGGATAACAATATCGATATAATGTCAACAGACACGAAGTACAATCTTTTTAACTTCTTGAACTTCATACAGAATCCAGTGGTATTAAACAACAATATAAACTGGAAACAAGAATCTTACCTCATCAATCTAGAATGTGAGAGCATCGGTGGTTCAGTGGTAGAATTCTCGCCTGCCACGCGGGTGACCCCGGTTCGATTCCCGGCCGATGCAAGTACTTTTGTTTTTCATTGTACATACAAATTAATTGGCAAAACACATGAAGGTGATGAAACTCTATGATATACATAAACGTTGGATATCATAAATATGCAGTGTAGACATACTCGATGTGAAGACACTTTTAATTTTTTTAACTTTCACTTGAGCAGTATCTTGCAACCCATCGGAGGCACAGTCGTCATGCAGGCAACATTTTGGAAAGTCTTTTCTTAGTTCACAACATTATGATGTTTAATAAAGAAAGTTTGTGCAGACGGTGCTAATATAAAACCATAAATGGTTATTATCAAGCAACTTTGCAAGATACTACAGAATTTGTCATTGAGATTTTTTACAAACATGAACAATATAAGGTTTAAAAATAAAGGATAGAAATATCGACATAATTGTACCTGTAACATTTTTGCCTATTTTGACAAAAGACACGAAGTCCAATCAATATGAACTTCGTGCACGATCCAGTGGTATCAAACAACATTATGATCTGGAAAAAAGGATATTACCTCATCAATTAATGAACGTGAGCGCATCGGTGGTTCAGTGGTAGAATTCTCGCCTGCCACGCGGGTGACCCGGGTTCGATTCCCGGCCGATGCAATTTCCTTTTGTTTTTACATGTACAAACAAAGAAATTAATTGACAAAACTCATCAATATATTGAAACAATTTACTGGATATCCTTCGGTAAACATGATATTCACAGTCAAAGCATAATCGGTGTGAAGACAATTTTTTACTTTTATAGCATCAACTTGATTATCCTGTAACCTGGCCATCTCCTATGCAGACCTTATTATATGCAACTATTTTTGGGTAAGGGTTAGTTCTTTTAAAACTTTGCGACAATTTTGTTTTACAGCAAGTATGACAGGACGGCACCGTATATAGGAATTTTGCGAGATACTATTTGTAATTATGATTAATAAAGAAACTTGCGCGATACTATTAGTAATTATGATTAATAAAGAAACCATTATGATACATATATGGGCCTATTTGAAAAATAAAGGATAGACATATTGACACAATTAAGAGCTCTTCTCGCGCCACATAGATTTGTCACACCTTTTGTGTTCCCGTCGCTTCCACCACGCACAACTCAAAAGACACGAAGTCAAATTCTTTGAACTTCGTACAGCATCCAGGGGTATTAAACAACATTATGATCTGGGAAAGAAAAAAGAAAAAAGTTGCTTCCTTATTATGAACGTGAGAGCATCGGTGGTTCAGTGGTAGAATTCTCGCCTGCCACGCGGGTGACCCGGGTTCGATTCCCGGCCGATGCAAGTACTTTTTATTTCAATGTATACAAACAAAGAAAGTATACTTATGCAATATCAAGGCCTACTCGATGTGAACACATATTTGACAGTTTTTCAGCATTAGTATTTAGTCCATCTTAAATTTTCTTAAGCCGTAGGGCTCATGTCAAATAACAAGTAAAGGAAAGGGATGTGCAAAATAATAATTAAAAAAATGTAGACTTATCAATACCATAATGCAGCAAAGGCATTGTGGTGTGAAGGCAGATTTTCGGTTTATTATCGCAGACGCAGTCCTAATGTAGGTACACCAAAAATGGGATAAGGGTTACGGTCTGTTATAGGTTGGCTACAATGTGTATGAAAGCAATTTGACAGGACGTCGCCGCTATAAAACCTTACATTATTAAATAATTTTGCGAGATACTATTTGTAATTATGATCAATAAAGATCATGATCATTACCAAGACTGGGTCAAATTTTTTATAATTTTGATGACTCCAAAACCTGCACACCAATATTTAAATGCTATACATAACTATATCAGCTTTTTCTGATCGATTCCACACTTTTTTTTTCACAATGTAATCGCATGACTAGAACTCAACTTTATCGTTAAACAACATAATGATCTGAAAGCAAGAACAACATAGCGTCTTCCGTCTTCTACATTACTTACCTTTTTATGTTTTAATGTTGATGTTTGTTAACTGATGTAGATTTTCATTGTTCTTTTATGCTTATGTATCTGTTTTTCATTTGCTCTATGTGTCAAATGTGTACAATGTTTTCTGTTTCCTTGTATATTTTTCTGGTTTTTAATGTGGGAAATAAATGAAATGAAAAATGAAATGAATGTGAGCGCATCGGTGGTTCAGTGGTAGAATTCTCGCCTGCCACGCGGGTGACCCGGGTTCGATTCCCGGCCGATGCAAGTACTTTTTGTTTTTGATTGTACAAACAAAGAAACAATTGGCATAACACATCAACGTGATGAAACTCTTACGGGATATGCATGTAAATTGGATTATCATGTCATATGCAGTCACATACTCGAAGTGATGGCAATTTTAAAATTATTTTTTACTTTCACTTGATAGCAGTATCCTGTAACTCATCGGAGACACAGTCGTCACGTAGGCAACATTATGGAAAGGGTTGTGTCTTTTCTAAGTTCATGCCATAATAATTTGTAATAAAGCAAGTTTGTAAAGACGGTGCCAATATAAAACCGTGTAGGATTAAGCAGCTTTGCAAGATACTACAGTATTTGTAAATGAGATTTTTTTTTGTTATAACATGAACAAAATAAAGTTAAAAAATAAAGGATAAAAATATCGAAATATTTAAGATCTCTTCGAGCGCCTGCACCTGTAACATTTTTGCCTATTTGTCAATAGACACGAAGTCAAATCTTCATAACTTCTTGAACTTTGTACAGGATCCAGGGGGATTTTTAAACAACATTTTGATATGAACAAAATCGTTCTAACCTCATCTATTTTAATCATGAGCGCATCGGTGGTTCAGTGGTAGAATTCTCGCCTGCCACGCGGGTGACCCAGGTTCGATTCCCGGCCGATGCAAGTACTTTTGTTTTTTCAATGTTACAAACAAAGAAATTAATTGGCAAAATACATCAAGATTACGAAACTTTACTGGATATGCAAATTGGATATCATGTCATATGCAGTGAAGACATAACCTACTCGATGTGATGACAATCTTAATTTTTTTAAAACTTTCACTTGATAGCAGTATCCTGTAACGGAGTCGGGCTAACTCGGACCCGAGGACAACTCGGCCCGCTGTAAAAACAGTCAATTTTTGCAGATTTGGGGTTAGGGTTAGAGTTAGGGTTAGGGTAAAATGACAAAAAAATTACCGTTTGTGCAGCGGGCCGAGTTGTCCCCGGGTCCGAGTTAGCATTGATCCCCTGTAAATCATCGGAGACGCAGTCGTCATGTAGGCAACCATTTGGGGATAGGTCTTTTCTAAGTTCACGACATAATGTATTTTAATTTAGCAAGTTTGTCGAGACGGTGCCAATATAAAACCGTGTATGATTATTATTCAGCAACTTTGCAAGATATTACAGTACTGTCTTGTACTTGAGAATAAAACAAAAAGAACAAAATAAAGTTGAAAAATAAAGGATAACAATATCGATATAATGTCAACAGACACGAAGTACAATCTTTTTAACTTCTTGAACTTCATACAGAATCCAGTGGTATTAAACAACAATATAAACTGGAAACAAGAATCTTACCTCATCAATCTAGAATGTGAGAGCATCGGTGGTTCAGTGGTAGAATTCTCGCCTGCCACGCGGGTGACCCCGGTTCGATTCCCGGCCGATGCAAGTACTTTTGTTTTTCATTGTACATACAAATTAATTGGCAAAACACATGAAGGTGATGAAACTCTATGATATACATAAACGTTGGATATCATAAATATGCAGTGTAGACATACTCGATGTGAAGACACTTTTAATTTTTTTAACTTTCACTTGAGCAGTATCTTGCAACCCATCGGAGGCACAGTCGTCATGCAGGCAACATTTTGGAAAGTCTTTTCTTAGTTCACAACATTATGATGTTTAATAAAGAAAGTTTGTGCAGACGGTGCTAATATAAAACCATAAATGGTTATTATCAAGCAACTTTGCAAGATACTACAGAATTTGTCATTGAGATTTTTTACAAACATGAACAATATAAGGTTTAAAAATAAAGGATAGAAATATCGACATAATTGTACCTGTAACATTTTTGCCTATTTTGACAAAAGACACGAAGTCCAATCAATATGAACTTCGTGCACGATCCAGTGGTATCAAACAACATTATGATCTGGAAAAAAGGATATTACCTCATCAATTAATGAACGTGAGCGCATCGGTGGTTCAGTGGTAGAATTCTCGCCTGCCACGCGGGTGACCCGGGTTCGATTCCCGGCCGATGCAATTTCCTTTTGTTTTTACATGTACAAACATAGAAATTAATTGACAAAACTCATCAATATATTGAAACAATTTACTGGATATCCTTCGGTAAACATGATATTCACAGTCAAAGCATAGTCGGTGTAAAGACAATTTTTTACTTTTATAGCATCAACTTGATTATCCTGTAACCTGGCCATCTCCGATGCAGACCTTATTATATGCAATTATTTTTGGGTAAGGGTTAGTTCTTTTAAAACTTGGCGACAATTTTGTTTTACAGCAAGTATGTCAGGACGGCACCGTATATAGGAATTTTGCGAGATACTATTTGTAATTATGATTAATAAAGAAACATGGGCGTTACTATTTTTAATTATGATTAATAATACTAGCTAGTTCTTATATGGGCCTATTTGAAAAATAAAGGATATAAATAATAGACATATTGACACAATTATAGAGCTCTGCTCGCGCCACCTATGAAAATCAAAAATGTTTGCCTATTTGTCACACCTGTTGTGTTTCCGTCGCTTCAACCACGCACAACTCAAAAGACACGAAGTCTAATCTTTTAAACTTCGTTCAACATCCAGGGGTATTAAACAACATTATGATCTGGAAACAACAATATACTGCTTTTTAACTGAATGTGAGCGCATCGGTGGTTCAGTGGTAGAATTCTCGCCTGCCACGCGGGTGACCAGGGTTCGATTCCCGGCCGATGCAAGTACTTTTTATTTCAATGTACAAACAAAGAAAGTATACTTACGCAATATCAAGGCCTACTCGATGTGAACACATATTTTACAGTTTTACAGCATTAGTATGTAGTCCATCCTAAATTTTCTTAAGCCGTAGGGCTCATGGCAAATAAAAGTAAAGGGAAGAGATAAGCAAAATAATAATTTTAAAAATGTAGTCTTATCAATATCATAATGCAGCAAAGGCATAGTAGTGTGAAGGCAGTTTTTCGGTCTATTATCTCAGACGCAGTACTAATGTAGGCACACAAAAAAGGGATAAGGGTTAGGTCCGTTATACGTTGGCCACAATGTTTTTTAAAGCAATTTTGTCAGAACGGCGCCGTTATAAAACCTTACATTATTAAATAGTTTTGGGAGATACTATTTGTAATTATGATCAATAAAGATCATGATCATTACCAAGACTGGGTCAAAATTGTAATCATTTTGATGACTCAAAACTCCTGCACACCAATATTTATAATGCTACATAACTTTATCAACTTTTTCTGATCGATTCCACACCGTTTCTTTCACAATGTAATCGCATGACTAGAACTCAACTTTATCTTTAAACAAGATAATGATCTGAAAGCAAGAACAAAACAAGATAATGATCTGAAAGCACGAACAACATAGCGTCTTCCATATTGAATGTGAGCGCATCGGTGGATCAGTGGTAGAATTCTCGCCTGCCACGCGGGTGACCCGGGTTCGATTCCCGGCCGATGCAAGTACTTTTTGTTTTTGATTGTACAAACAAAAAAACAATTGGCATAACACATCAACGTGATGAAACTCTTTACTGGATATGCATGTAAATTGGATTATCATGTCATATGCAGTCACATACTCGAAGTGATGACAATTTTAAAATTATTTTTTACTTTCACTTGATAGCAGTATCCTGTAACTCATCGGAGCTGAGACACAGTCGTCATGTAGGCAACATTATGGAAAGGGTTGGGTCTTTTCTAAGTCCATGCCATAATGATTTGTAATAAAGCAAGTTTGTAAAGACAGTGCCAATATAAAACCGTGTAGGATTAAGCAGCTTTGCAAGATACTACAGTATTTGTAATTGAGATTTTTTTTGTTATAACATGAACAAAATAAAGTTAAAAAATAAAGGATAAAAATATCGAAATATTTAAGATCTCTTCGAGCGCCTGCACCTGTAACATTTTTGCCTATTTGTCAATAGACACGAAGTCAAATCTTCATAACTTCTTGAACTTTGTACAGGATCCAGGGGGATTTTTAAACAACATTTTGATATGAACAAAATCGTTCTAACCTCATCTATATTAATCATGAGCGCATCGGTGGTTCAGTGGTAGAATTCTCGCCTGCCACGCGGGTGACCCGGGTTCGATTCCCGGCCGATGCAAGTACTTTTGTTTTTTAAATGTTACAAACAAAGAAATTAATTGGCAAAATACATCAAGATTACGAAACTTTACTGGATATGCATGTACATTGGATATCATGTCATATGCAGTGAAGTCATATGCAGTGAAGACATAACCTACTCGATGTGATGACAATCTTAATTTTTTTAAAACTTTCACTTGATAGCAGTATCCTGTAACGGAGTCGGGCTAACTCGGACCCGAGGACAACTCGGCCCGCTGCAAAAACAGTCAATTTTTGCAGATTTGGGGTCAGGGTTAGAGTTAGGTTTAGGGTAAAATGACAAAAAAATTACTGTTTTGCAGCGGGCCGAGTTGTCCCCGGGTCCGAGTTAGCATTGAACCCTTGTAAATCATCGGAGACGCAGTCGTCATGTAGGCAACAATTTGGGGTTAGGTCTTTTCTAAGTTCACGACATAATGTATTTTAATTTAGCAAGTTTGTCGAGACGGTGCCAATATAAAACCGTGTATGATTATTATTCAGCAACTTTGCAAGATATTACAGTACTGTCTTGTACTTGAGAATAAAAAAAAAAAAAACAAAATAAAGTTGAAAAATAAAGGATAAAAATATCGATATAATGTCAACAGACACGAAGTACAATCTTTTTAACTTCTTGAACTTCATACAGAATCCAGTGGTATTAAACAACAATATAAACTGGAAACAAGAATCTTACCTCATCAATTTAGGATGTGAGAGCATCGGTGGTTCAGTGGTAGAATTCTCGCCTGCCACGCGGGTGACCCGGGTTCGATTCCCGGCCGATGCAAGTACTTTTGTTTTTCATTGTACATACAAATTAATTGGCAAAACACATGAAGGTGATGAAACTCTATGATATACATAAACGTTGGATATCATAAATATGCAGTGCAGACATACTCGATGTGAAGACACTTTTAATTTTTTTAACTTTCACTTGAGCAGTATCTTGCAACCCATCGGAGGCACAGTCGTCATGCAGGCAACATTTTGGAAAGTCTTTTCTTAGTTCACAACATTATGATGTTTAATAAAGAAAGTTTGTGCAGACGGTGCTAATATAAAACCATGAATGGTTATTATCAAGCAACTTTGCAAGATACTACAGAATTTGTCATTGAGATTTTTTACAAACATGAACAATATAAGGTTTAAAAATAAAGGATAGAAATATCGACATAATTGTACCTGTAACATTTTTGCCTATTTTGACAAAAGACACGAAGTCCAATCAATATGAACTTCGTGCACGATCCAGTGGTATCAAACAACATTATGATCTGGAAAAAAGGATATTACCTCATCAATTAATGAACGTGAGCGCATCGGTGGTT
This sequence comes from Strongylocentrotus droebachiensis, assembly GCA_035222895.1. NCBI lineage: Eukaryota > Metazoa > Echinodermata > Echinoidea > Camarodonta > Strongylocentrotidae > Strongylocentrotus > Strongylocentrotus droebachiensis. The sequence goes on from JAVYIG010003041.1 coordinate 28,021, forward strand.
CAGTGGTAGAATTCTCGCCTGCCACGCGGGTGACCCGGGTTCGATTCCCGGCCGATGCAATTTCCTTTTGTTTTTACATGTACAAACATAGAAATTAATTGACAAAACTCATCAATATATTGAAACAATTTACTGGATATCCTTCGGTAAACATGATATTCACAGTCAAAGCATAGTCGGTGTGAAGACAATTTTTTACTTTTATAGCATCAACTTGATTATCCTGTAACCCGGCCATCTCAGACGCAGACCTCATTATATGCGATTATTTTCGGGTAAGGGTTAGTTCTTTTAAAACTTGGCGACAATTTTGTTTTCCAGCAAGTTTGTCAGGACGGCACCGTATATAGGAATTTTGCGAGATACTATTTGTAATTATGATTAATAAAGAAACATGGGCGTTACTATTTTTAATTATGATTAATAATAATAGCTAGTTCTTATATGGGCCTATTTGAAAAATAAAGGATATAAATAATAGACATATTGACACAATTATAGAGCTCTGCTCGCGCCACCTATGAAAATCAAAAAAAATGTTTGCCTATTTGTCACACCTGTTGTGTTTCCGTCGCTTCAACCACGCACAACTCAAAAGACACGAAGTCTAATCTTTTAAACTTCGTTCAACATCCAGGGGTATTAAACAACATTATGATCTGGAAACAAGAATATACTGCTTTTCAACTGAATGTGAGCGCATCGGTGGTTCAGTGGTAGAATTCTCGCCTGCCACGCGGGTGACCCGGGTTCGATTCCCGGCCGATGCAAGTACTTTTTATTTCAATGTATACAAACAAAGAAAGTATACTTATGCAATATCAAGGCCTACTCGATGTGAACACATATTTTACAGTTTTACAGCATTAGTATGTAGTCCATCTTAAATTTTCTTAAGCCGTAGGGCTCATGGCAAATAAAAGTAAAGGGAAGAGATGTGCAAAATAATAATTTAAAAAACGAGTATTCTATTGTAGACTTATCAATAGTATAATGCAGCAAAGGCATAGTAGTGAGAAGGCATTTTTTCGGTTTATTATCTGAGACGCAGGCCTAATGTAGGCACACAAAAAATGGGATAAGGGTTAGGTCCGTTATAAGTTGGCCACAATGTTTTTTTAAGCAATTTTGTCAGGACGGCGCCGTTATAAGACCTTACAGTATTAAATAATTTTGCGAGACACTATTTATAATTGAGATCAAGACTGGGTCAAATTTTGTATCATTTTGATGACTCCAAAACCTGCACACCAATATTTATATGCTACATAACTTTATCAGCTTTTTCTGATCGATTCCACACCGTTTCTTTCATAATGTAATCGCATGACTACAACTCAACTTTATCTTTAAAGTAGATATTCAGTGATTTTAAAAACTAACTTTATTTCATTATTGCAAAGTTGAAACTTTGATTCGACAAGGTTATCAAAATTCAATGCTTGGAAACATTCGAAGTAATGATTATCATAAATTATAAATCGCTTAAATACAGCCCCGGCGTAGCACCTGAAGAGCTCTCCGAACGCTGCTGAGATGTGTGAGATCACAGTATGGACACGATTTGCACAAGCAGACGATGTCTCATGACATCTCACATATTTTCAGTGCCTGTGTTTTCATCTTCTCTTGAGTTCTTTCTCTTACTTCACTACCGTCAGGCTAAATGTATAATCTATTGCCTTACTCTAAACCCCGCACATGGTTTTATTTTGATGACAAATGCAGCGATACAAAAATAAAGAAATCTTTCGCTTGTAAACAAAATAAGACGCCATTGAATATTCAGCTGCACACATCGCGGTATGTTCGGCGTTTCAAGAGGGAACAAATGCCGTCCTTAATATAATTCCGGGGGGGGATTCAATTCGAAAGTCTGGTTTCTTTGATTGTTAATTTACCCCTATCCTGTGTATTTACAAGCAAAATATTTTAGTTATCGGAATCGGGTCATATCCCCTTTCGAATGGTTTGACATGCCATCACATTTATATACACTGAACTCATTATAATTTGACAAAAAATAAAAGCTTTGCCATTATGTTCATTCTTTATGGGATGTCGTCTGCTTGGGCAGTATTGGTCCATATAGTGACGTCATTAAAACATCGTTATTTTTACGGCGAATCTCTCGTATATCCCAGCTGCTATGCAGGTGGTTGTAACTGTATTTTTATAAATCACCCGACATGTAGTTGACCTAAAACTTGTACGACGGCCATCTATTAGCTTACCAGTTTCTAGTCATACATTAGTTGACATATTTGTGATTTTCTTTGAATTTCACCTTTAAACAAGATAATGATCTGAAAGCAAAAACAACATAGCGTCTTCCATATTGAATGTGAGCGCATCGGTGGTTCAGTGGTAGAATTCTCGCCTGCCACGCGGGTGACCCGGGTTCGATTCCCGGCCGATGCAAGTACTCTTTGTTTTTCATTGTACATACAAAGTAATTGGCAAAACGCATGAAGGTGATTGAAACTCTTTACTGGATGATATACATCAACGTTGGATATCATATAATATGCAGTGAAGACATACTCGATGTGAAGATACTTAACAAAAAAAAACTTTCACTTGAGCAGTATCTTACAACCCTTTGGAAGCGCAGTCGTCATGTAGGCAATATTTTTGAAAATCTTTTCTAAGTTCACGACATTATGATGTTTATTAAAGAAAGTTTGTGCAGACGGTGCTATTATGAAACCGTGTATGGATATTATCAAGCGACTTTGCAAGATACTACAGAATTTTTCAATGAGATTTTTTAAAACATGAACAAAATAAAATTTAAAAATAAAGGATAAAAATATTGACATATTTAAGATCTCTCCGAGCGCCACCTGTATTATTTGTGCCTATTTGTCAACAGACACGAAGTCAAGTCTTTATATTTTTAACTTCTTGAACTTCGGACAGAATCCTGTGGTATTAAACAACATTATGATCTTGGCAACAGAAACTAACCTCATCAAAATTGCTCATGTGCGCATCGGTGGTTCAGTGGTAGAATTCTCGCCTGCCACGCGGGTGACCCGGGTTCGATTCCCGGCCGATGCAATATCTTTTTGTTTTTAAACGTACAAAAAAAAAATTGACAAATCACATCAAGATATTTAAAATATTTACTGAATATCCTTCGGTAAACAATATATACACAGTGAAAGCATAGTCGAAGAGTATTATATGCAGCCAAGGCATACTAATGTTAAGACATGTTTTTGGTTTGTTATCTGAGACGTAGCCTAGTCCTTATGTAGGAAGAAGAAAGAAATGGGGTAAGGGTTAGGTCTGTTATAAGCTGGCGACAATGATTTCTAAGGCAAGTTTGTCAGGACGGCGCCGTTATAAAACCTTACATTATCAAGTTATTTTGCGAGATACTATTTGTAATTTTGACTAATAAAAAACCCATGCACGATACTATTTGTAATTATGATAAATAAAGAAACCATTATAATACATAAATATATATATATATAAATATAAAGGCCTATTTAAAAAAAATTAACGATAAACATATCGGAACAATTAAGACCTCTTCGCGCGCCACCTATAAAACTTTAAAGTGCGGGTTCATAGAAAATCACAAATATGGCAAATAGCGTATTACTAGAAACTGGTAAGCTAACAGATGGCCATCATGCAAGTTTTAGGTCAACTACATATCGGGTGATTTATAAAAATACAAATAAAACAACCTCCATAGCATCTGGGATATGCGAGAGATTCGCCGGAAAAATAACGATGTTTTAATGTCGTCACAATATGACCAACCCTGCCCAAGCAGACGACATCCCATAAATAAAGAATGAACATAATATTGCAATGCTTTTATTTCTCAAATTATAATGAGTTAAGTGTATATAAATGTGATGGAATTTTACACCATTCATAAAGGGATATGACCCTCATTCTGATAACCAAATTTCTTTGTTTGTAAATACACAGGATAGTGGTTAATGAACAATCAAAGAAACCACACTTTCAAATTAAAAAACCTCCGGAATGATAGCATGGACGTCATTTATTCCCTCTTGAAACGCCGAACATACCGCGGTGTATGCAGCTGAAAAATACAGTGGCGTCTTATTTTGTTTACAAGCGACGGATTCCTTTTTTTGTTGGTGCTTATCCTTGCATTTTTCATCAAAATGATACCATGCACGACGTTTAGAGTGAGGCAATAGATTAAACATTTCGCCTAAGGGTATTGAAGTAAGAGAAATAACTGAAGAAAATATGACAAAACAGGCACTGAAATTGTGTGAGATGACATGGGACATCGTCTGCTTGTGCACATCATGTTCAACATGTGACGTCATATCTCAGCAGCGACCGGGTAGCTTTTTTAAACTTACAGAACACGATGGAAGACATAATCAAGACCTACACATGAAAACATGTTTAAATTATACAGCATTGTAGTCCGAGGCTTTAAAGAGAAGGTTCATTGATTTAAAAAACTAACTTTAATGTCATTATTTCAAAGGTGACACTTTGATTGGCCAAGGTTATCAAAAGCCATTGCTTGGAAACATTCGAAGTAATGATTATTAACAATTACAAAACGGTTAGATACAGCCCCGACATAGCACCTGAAAAGCTCTCCGGTCGCTGCTGAGATATGACGTCACATGTTGAACATGATGTGCACAAGCAGACGATGTCCCATGACATCTCACACAATTTCAGTGCCTGTTTTGTCATCTTTTCTTCAGTAATTTCTCTTACTTCAATGCCCTCAGGCGAAATCTTTAATCTATTGCCTCACTCTAAACCCCGTGCATGGTATTATTTTAATGAAAAATGCAAGGATTAACAAAAAAAAGGAATCCGTCGCTTGTAAACAAAATAAGACGCCATTGTATTTTTAGCTGCATACACCTCGGCATGTTCGGCGTTTCAAGAGGGAACAATGCCGTCCTGAATATCATTCCGGGTTTTTTTTAATTTGAAAGTGTGGTTTCTTTGATTGTTCATTAACCCCTATCCTGTTTATTTACATACAAAAGAATTTAGTTATCAGAATGAAGGCCATATCCCTTTTTGAATGGCGTAAAATTCCATCACATTTATATACACTAAACTCATTATATTTTGAGAAATAAAAGCATTGCAATTATGTTCATTCTTTATGGGATGTCGTCTGCTTGGGCAGGGTTGGTTCATATTGTGACGGCATTAAAACATCGTTATTTTCCGGCGAATCTCTCGCATATCCCAGATGCTATGGAGGTTGTTTTATTTGTATTTTTATAAATCTACCGATATGTAGTTGACTTAAAACGTGCATGATGGCCATCTGTTAGCATACCAGTTTCTAGTAATACGATATTTGCCACATTTGTGATTTTCTATGAACCCGCACTTTAAGCCTCGGTCACCAATGCCATTACGAACGAACGATTTTCAGACGATGGAACTTCGGGAACACAATGGAAAAAAAGAGAGATTCGTACGAAATTATTGTTCATACGAACCTTTGTGACCGTAGCATTAGACGCATCGTATAGGTCCCATATCTTTCTTTCTTTGTACTGTGCTTGTAACTTTACCAAAAATGGGCCAAATTTCTTATCATTTTAATGACTTCAGAACCATGCAGTACACACCAATATTTTACATGAACAACTTTTTCTGATCGATTCCAACTGTTTCTTTCACAATGCAATCGCATGACCAGAACTCAACTTTATCTTTAAACAACATGATGATCTGAAAAGAAAAACATACCGTCTTCCAATGTGAACGTGAGCGCATCGGTGGTTCAGTGGTAGAATTCTCGCCTGCCACGCGGGTGACCCGGGTTCGATTCCCGGCCGATGCAAGTTCTTTTTGTTTTAATGTACAAACAAAGAAATTATCGTTCTGAAAACACACATCCAGATAGTGATACTTTTTTTCTAGATATACGCCTTTGCCCAATACAGTTGGAATGATTTATATTTTACCTGAAAATTCAGAACTTTATTGATCAATCTTTATGGCCTTCAGATTGATCAATAAAGTCCTGAGAAGATATAAACTTTATCCATCAAGAATAAACCATATTGTCACAATCATTTTATGAAAAAATGTATTATGAAGTGATTCCATCATTATAGGCGACAGCGTTAGTTGGAAGACATATCATATTCAGCCAATTAAGGCATACTCGATGTGAAGAGAAATCTTTTTAATAGCATTATCTTGATAACTCTATAACCCATCTGGGACGCAGACCTCTTGTATACAAAATATTGGTAAGGGTAAGTTCTTTTATAGGCCTAGATTCTAAGTTCTAAATTTTTAGCAAGTTTGTTAGGGCGGTGCCGTTATAAACCTCACAGGTTCAAGTAATTGTGCACGATACTTTCTGTAAATATTAATTATAAAGAAGCCATTACAAATATATTAAAAAAATTATAAATAGAAATATGGACACAATTATTAGACGGCTCTTCAAGCACTACCTATAACGTTTTTTTACATTTGTCGACATCCGTTCTGTTCCCGCCTCTCCACCACAAACGATTAAAAAAACATGGTGTCAAATCTTTTGAACTTCGTACAACTTCCAAGGGGTATTAAGATCTGAAAGAAGGAACATACCGTCTTCCAATATGAATGTGAGCGCATCGGTGGTTCAGTGGTAGAATTCTCGCCTGCCACGCGGGTGACCCGGGTTCGATTCCCGGCCGATGCAATTTCCTTTTGTTTTTACTTGTACAAACAAATAAATTAGTCGACAAAACACATCAAGATATAGAAAGAATTTACTTGATATCCTTTGCTAAACATTATATACACAGTCAAAGCATAGTCGAAGGGAAAACAAATGTTTACTTTTATAGCATTAACTTGGTAATCTTGTAAACCCATTTCAGACGCAGACCTCATGACTGTATGTAATTTTGTTGGATAAAGGTTTGTAATTATACTTACTTGGGTATACTTGGGTGTAGAGACTGGAAGCTTAGCTTATTTGTCCCTCTTTACTGTTGCATCCCGTCTCAAGTATGGTTCAAACTTAATTGGATTGTTTCTCCAATACCTTTCTAGGGATGACTTGAATTGGTTAATGGTGGTAGCATTGACTACTTCCTTAGGCAGAGCATTCCAATTATTTACACTCCTTATTGAGAAACTATACTGCCTAAGTCTTGTGTTGAAACGTTGTTTGACAATCTTGAAATCATGACCTCTTGTTGTTGAGCCAGTTGCTAGTTGGAAGAATTTTGAAGGATTCACTCTGTCAAAGCCTCTCAGGATTTTGAATATCTGTATCTGGTCTGCTCTTTGTCTTCTGTAAGCTAAAGTAGGAAGTTGTAGTTCTCTAAGTCTGTCTGGGTATGCTTTTTGTCTCAGCTCAGGAAGAAGTCTGGTGGCCCTCTGCTGGACTTTTTCTAGTATGTCTTCATCTCTCTTGAGTATTGGGCACCATACAGAGTTGCAGTATTCTAGTGTTGGCCGAATAATAGTTTTGTAGAGACTAAGGAACCCCTTCTTTTGCAAGGCTGAAAACGACCTTCTTATCATTCCTAACTTAATGTTGGCTCTCTTGGCAGCATCTGCTGCATGGGTGCTGAAAGACAGGTTCTGTTGAAACAGCACTCCCAAATCTCTTTCCTCATTAGCAGATGGAACTGAAAATATATTTGTACCAGCAGCCAGTGTGTAGTCAAAACCTTGGTTCTTTCTTCCATAATGAAGTACTTTGCATTTACTTTCGTTAAAGGGCAATTGCCATACATTGGACCAGTTTGTTACGGTGTTGACATCCATCTGTAGCAAATCTGAGTCAGCCTTAGAGTCCACTGTCCTGTATAACTTGGTGTCATCGGCCAAAAGCTTCATGTGGGAGTCAACAGTTGATGGCAGGTCATTGATGAAGACATTGAACAATGTTGGTCCGAGCACACTTCCCTGCGGAATACCGCTTGTCACAGGAATGGATCTCGACTCTTTCCCATTTACTGCAACTTTTTGAGTCCTGTCTGAGAGGTAGTCTTTAATCCAGGCAAGTAAGGGACCTTCTATTCCGTAAGACTGAAGTTTACATATGAGCCGTTGATGTGGTACACACTAAGAAATAGGGGTACATTTGGGGTGCAGATTACGCGTAGTTGGCCGAGGGTACTAATCTGCTCCATATAGGGCGCACTCAGTGCATTCAACGTAAAATGTGCACCCTGAGGGGTGCAAGAATTTGGAGGGTGCAGAATGTGCACCCCACTAGTCTTTATCAAAGCATTATGAAATTAAATTGTAGTTTGAAGATTGATCTGTTCTCAAGTCTGTGTATATATTTCAAGAACAACATAACACAACAATAAACAATTATACCCTTTTTTTTGCATCGTTATTATTATTCCATGAAAAATCATGGACTATAAGTTTTATGAAACAAATTTAAGTCAGTCGATCTTTTGCAGAGACTTTTAATTCCGTTCAACTGCCGAGTTTAATAAGCGAGTTCGTAGTTAGATTATGCGCATGCGCGAAAAATCCTCCGTGACCTTTCCGCTGGATCAATTGGGATAAATTTTGGTCGGTGCTGTGCTTACACACAACAGTGAATGGGGAATGTTAGCATTTATCACGTTCTAGATACGATTTGTTTACATCATGACATCATTCCTTTTCCACAAATCATCTTGAGCAGGTAACTGGATATGTTTTCCTTCTTTTCCTTTTGTTTTGTACGTGGTCAGCAAATGATTTAATATTTTGCTTCTTTGCAATCGGCAGTTGCCTCCACAGAGGCGAAAGTATGCCGCGTCCCGACTGTTGCCCCATACAGTATAGTTTGTGTAAGCCGTCTGCTTCGCATGGCAATCGTTAAAAAAGCTCGTGATTCTGACTTTAAAATGTAATAACCGGTGTTAAGAATAACTCATATGAAGGCTCTTCCCTGCTAGTTCAGCCTGTGTATCACTTAAAATAATTATGGCCTACATGATCTAAACTTACCTGCTTACGCATATTTTGTTTGTTATTTTGCCTGATCATGTTGAACTGAAGTGAAGAAAAAGAGTGACTAAATTCAGACTAGATCTTGATCTCTAGTCTATGTAATCGAAACAAAAGACACTGAGACCGATTTGAATTTAAAAAAATGTATACAAACCGTATAACAAGGACTGGACTTCTAGTTATGCCTATCCATTGACTAAAACAAGTAGTTTCACTTCACTTCCTGTTAAAATTCTTTCAATCAATGACAATGAATGCTGCCACTGTGCCAGCTGTAAATTCACCTTCACTGTCCTGCTTGCCCAGTGACATCATAAGCAGTGCCGCATGATGTCCTCTTGGCAATGCCAATGGGCTGTTTATTCCATTACAGCTAGCATGTGTTATAGGGAACAAGGCAAATTTATTTGGTAAATTTGTATGATCATTGAGATTTTAACCTTAATTAAGGCAATAATTTAATGTTCTTCCTTTCTTGGGGGGGGGGGGGGGGAATGAGACTATCAGCTGTGATTTTTTTTTTTCTTCCAAGAAAGAAGAGATATTTTCCTGCCCAAATAGAAACCATTATAATTTGTGTTAACATGAAATATTTGTCTCTCTTTTTACAATCAGACTATCATCATGGGGAGAATCTGTGCTGTTATTGGGTGCTCGAACAGTACATTCAAGCTTGATAAATGGTATTCACAATTGTGTGACAGACATGGCCTGAAATATGGGGCCTGCGTATGCACACCACCTTTTGTACCTTTCCCTTTTCCTTTGAAAAATAAAGATGCAGACGGCCGTCGACGATGGATAAAGGCGATAAATCGAAACGTCCAAATGGCAAAAACTGGGAACCAACGTATGGAGATAGGGTTTGCTCATATCACTTTCGAGATGGACAACCTAGTGCAGCGTGGCCAGACCCAACAATGAAACTGGGATACAGCTCAGCACACCAGTCTTCACATAAATCTCCTCGTCTGCCTCCAAGAGAAAGACCTCAGTGCCCAGAAAAGAAGAAATCAACAAGTAGACGGAAGAGAAAGAAAGTCGACTTGACAGGAGATCCTGACTCACATGAAACCTCTACGGCTGAGGAGCACCTAGAAGTTAGTGAGACAGCTTCAAGTAAAGAAAAGAGGAAATCAACATGTAAACGGAAGAGAAAGGATGTCGACTTGACAGGAGATCCTGACTTTCATGGATCCTCTACTCTTGATGAGCACCAATAAATTGATGAGACAGCTTCAAGTAATAAGGAGAAAAGATCTGATCATATTGTTGGTGCACATCTCACTGATCACAATTATGGGCTACATTGTGATAAAAGATTATGTACCTGCCTTGGATGTGTTGCAAAGCAAAAACAAATTGAAGATCTACAACAGAGGAGTCATTTACAGGCAAAGCTGAAAGCTACAAAGAAACAGCATGTTAAGAAAGGTGATTTTGATATGACTACTGCTGTCACGAGAACTGATAAAACTGTCAGATTGTACACTGGATTTGAATCCAAAAAGTCACGAGTAATATGTCCTTTCCTTTTATTCGTCTGATGAAAGGGACATAATGTTTCTGGTGATTTGTTGAACTATTTGATTGGAGCCAAGGAGCCCTATGTCTATATTAATTAAGAGAAGCAAACATAGGCTGTGCAGGAATACAGTAATTGTGCTAGTCAAATGCACGGGTATGAACTGGTTAGTGTTTATTTCTGTCTTGAGGCTAGCTTAACTTGATACATTTATTAGAATATCATATATTGAATGTACCTCTTTATATCTTGTATCAGGGCTGAACATTTATGAAATAAATAAAACATGGACATGTGAAATTGATTAACTACATTTATGTATGTCGGGTTCCAAAGCATTACAAATTTACTGTTTTTCTATACACATTTACAAGTGTATTTTCTTGGGCTATAGGAATACATTTTGTTTTGAATAATTGAAGTGTGCTATTTACCAAAGTATTGTATGTTTTGTGTGTGCTTATATTTTTATCAAGACAGAAAATAGGATGTTTGTATCCTTATGCAATAATAAAGCAGCTAACTACATATGATATGCAGCTCAAAGAGATATCTTGATCATGAGAATAGTTACATTTCTCATCTTATATTTCTGTTGTAAATAGTGACAGACAGAGGTTTTCTTCTCCAAGCCGAAATCAGATTTCGGCATGTAGAACACGTGATCGGACTTACAATCGATTGTATCTCTTTCTGCAACAGGGCCCAGAAGTGATTACTGTTCTTTAACTACTATAAGTTCCAATCGATGTGCATTCTAGTATTCTTGTATGTCCTGTAGAGTAGTATTGATTTAGTTTTTGTACAATATATTTGCTGTCCCCAAATTATTTGGTGGAATAAATGAAGATTACATTATCAGTAGTCATCTTCATTTATAAGAATAAATTGGTGTTGATTCCCTGACTAAAGCTGGTAAAGTTTGTTCTCTTGCCTTTACTTCATGCAAGAAAAGCATACTGTATTCAAAGGTGTAATTGTAGATTTCACCTTTTTTGTACCTCAAATTAGAATGTTGATGTTTGCCAACAGCCCAACATGGTATATTACACGCACATTGTATTACTTCTTTATATTACTTGTTACTTTTGTCTAGATATTGCAGAAGGTAAACCGCATATATATGGCAACAGTGTCATATGTGGTTATTTTCTCTTACCCACTATGCATAGTGGAAACTGATACCGGTCATTCATGTTGCCAATAAAATGTGATTTTGATATGAAAACAAATTGTTTGATCTTTATTTGTTATTTAATTGGTTATAATGTGATGTAAAGAGTGCATGTGCACCCTGCAATGTGCAATTCTACACCATATAAATGTTGCAAATCTGCACCCCTAAAGGTGCTTGCTTGCATCCCAAGGGGTGTATGTATGCACCCTTCAGGGAACAATTGTGGACCCCAAACCCCTGCAACCTATATGGGACAAGTCTGCACCCCAAACTGGGGTGCAAACGAGCACCCTTAGGGGTGCAGACCGCTGCTACAATAGCAGCCACCTATAGGGTCCAAGTCTGCACCCCAATTGGGGGTGCAAAATTGCACCCTATAGGGTGCTCGTTTGCACCTCTAAGGATACTCTTTTTGCACCTCTAAGGGTGCTAGTCTGCACCCCAAATAAGGGTGCAATTTTGCACCCCAATTGGGGGTGCAAAATTGCACCCTATAGGTGGCCGCTATTGTAGCAGCGGTCTGCACCCTATAGGGTGCAAATTTGTACCATTATTTTTTAGTGTGTACGCTGTCAAATGCTTTACGATAATCCAGATAGACGCAGTCTACATTATGACCCTGGTCAATGACATCTGTCCACTCCTCACAAACTTCTAATAGCTGAGTCGAACAAGATCTTCCAGCCCGAAATCCATGTTGTTCATCACACATTAACTTGATCTGCTCTAAATGATGTATGACATGCTTTCTTACTAGTTTCTCCATAGACTTGCATATAATGGATGTCAGACTCACAGGTCGGTAGTTGGCTGGGTCATTCTTCTTGCCCTTCTTGAAGATTGGAACCACTGTTGCTTGTTTCCATACTGATGGATTTTTCCCTTCGTTCATTAGCTTAGTAAATATTGATCGCAGTGGTTCGACAATCTCAGTATGTGTTTCTTTCAGCACACGCGAATGAATACCATCAGGACCTGGAGATTTGTTGATGTCTAGATGCATTAACAGGCCATCGATTTCTTCGGGTGTAAATTCAATGATAGTGAGAAGATTACTGCATTTCTTGTCAAGTTTTGGAACTGTATGAATATCCTCCACTGAAAAAACGCTACCAAAGTACTCATTAAGGGTCTCAGCTTTCTCTTGGTCCTCTTTAGCCCATGTTCCGTCAGGTTTTTGTAGATCAGGCAATGATGGTTTTGATTTTGTCTGTCTCTTTACATAATTCCAGAAGCTTTTGGCATTCAACTTAATTTCAGCTGCTAGTTTGTTTTCGAAGTCAGATTTTGATTTTCTGATCACAGAGGTGGTTATGTCCCTTATTTTGGTGTACTCCCTCCAGTTCAAATCCACGTCAGGATGTTGTTTTCTTTTACTCTTTCGATATTTATTCCAAGCTTTCCTTTTCCTTCGAACTGCTTCAAGAGCTTCACTGTTCATTCACTCTGGTATATTCCGTTTTCTCTTTTTCTTCAGTGGGACGCAGTCTTCTATGGTTTTATGGAGAATCTCCTCAAATATATTCCAGGCTTGTATTCCAGAAGTATTTTCAAACTCAGAACTCCAATCAATGTCCTTCAGTTGGTACCTCATTTTATCATAATCTGCATGATAGTAGCTTCTCGTAGGTAAATAAATAAAGAAACCAATATAATACATAATACGCCTATTTGAAAAATAAAGGAAACAAAATGACACAATAACCTCTTCGCGCGCCACCTATAACATTTTGCCCATTTGTCAACACCTATCCAGGCTGTTCTCGCCGCTTCTACCATGTGCAGCTAAAAAGACACGATGTCAAATCGGTTGAACTTCTTGAACTTCGTACGGCATCCAGGGGTATTAAACAACATTATTATCTGGAAAGAAGAACATGATGCTTTAATATTTGAATGTGAGCGCATCGGTGGTTCAGTGGTAGAATTCTCGCCTGCCACGCGGGTGACCCGGGTTCGATTCCCGGCCGATGCAAGTACTTTTGGGTTAAAACGTGCAAACAAAGAAAATAAAGCCCTGACACAACACAACCTAATAATGAAACTCTTTACACCTTTGCACATACAGTTGGAAGGGTTTTTATTTTACCTGTTTTCTTGATATTTATGTGACACTATGTTTTGAAAGAAAGACCCAGGTATAAGTGGATAGATTATATGACGGAAGACGTTAGATAAATTGATTTGGAGCTGGCTACAGACAGGATGAAAAGGAGAGCGGTAACGAGGAGATCCCCCCCCCCCCCATAGAGGAGACCCGCGGGATGATGATGATGATGATAATAATGATGATGATGGTGGTGCATGGTTAGATAGATAAAGTTTGATCTTCTCCGAACTTTACTTGATCAATCTTTATGGCCTACAGATAATAGTCCCGAGATGATATGAACTTTATTTATCAAGAATAAACGTATTGTCACAATCACTTCATGAAAAGAGAAAAATAAAAATTAATTCCATCTTCATGGGCGACAGCGTAAGTTGGAAGACAGATCATATTCAGCCAAGGCATACTCGATGTGAAGTCAAATTTCACTTTTATAGCATTATCATGATTATCCTGTAACTCATTTGAGACGCAGATCTCATGTATGCATTTTTTCTTAATGGTTAAGTCTTTTATAAGTTCTAAGTTCAAAGTTTTTTTTAGCAAGCTTGTCAGGCCGTTGCCGGTATATAACCTTGCAGGATTACGTAACTTCGCACAATACTATTTGTAATTATGATAAATAAAGAAAACGTTATACAAGTAATATATATAGATATAAAATTATATAGGACTATTTGACAAATGAAGGATATTAACATAATGACACAATTAAGACTTCTTCGCGCGCACCTATATAACATTTTTGCCCAAGTTTGTCAACACCTTTTCTGTTCTCGCCGCGTCCACCATGTGCAACTAAAAAGACACAAAGTCAAATCTTTTGAACTTCGTACAGCATCCAGGGGTATTAAACAACATTATGATCTAGAAATGAAAACATACTGCTTTCCCATTTAAATGAGACGCAGACCTCATGTATGCATTTTTTTTTAATGTTAAGGTTTTTAATAAGTTCTAAGTTCTAAGTTTTTTAGTAAGCTTGTCAGGACCTAGCCGTTATAAAACATTATAGGATTGAGTAACTTCGCATATTACTATTTGAAATTAGGATTAATAAAGAAACCTTTACAATTATACATATTTCAATAATAAAGGATACAAATATTGTCATAATTAATAGGTCTTCAAGCACCGCCTATGACATTTTTGTATATTTGTCAACATCTGTTCTGTTCCAGTCGCTCTCACCACACAAAACTCGAAAGACACGAAGTCTAATCTCTTGAACTTCCTATTCCTACAGCATCCAGGGGTATTAAACAAGATTATGATCATTTCACATTTAAATGTGAGTGCATCGGTGGTTCAGTGGTAGAATTCTCGCCTGCCACGCGGGTGACCCGGGTTCGATTCCCGGCCGATGCAATTCCTTTTGTTTCTTAATGTACAAACAAAGAATTAATAGACCAAAAAATATGTAACTCTTTACTGGTTATAAGTATTATGTACGTTGGATATCGTATCATATGCAGTGAAAACAAAAAATATAAAACCGTGTTGGATTAAGCAACTAAGCAAGATACTACAGTATTTGCAGTTGTGATTTTTAAAAATATGAACAAAATAAACTTGAAAAATAAAGGATAAAAATATCGACATAATTAAGATCTTATCGAGCGCCACCTGAAACATATTTGCCTATTTGTCAATAGACACAAAGTCATTATAATTAATAGATCTTCAAGCACAGCCTATGACATTTTTGCCTATGTGTCAACATCTGTTCTGTTCCCGTCGCTCTCACCTCGCGAAACTCAAAAGACACGATGTCAAATCTTTTGAACTTCTTACAGCATTCAGGGGTATTAAACAAAATTAAGATCAGAAATGAAAACATACTGCTTTCGTAATTAAATGTGAGCGCAACGATGGTTCAGTGGTAGAATTCTCGCCTGCCACGCGGGTGACCCGGGTTCGATTCCCGGCCGATGCAAGTATTTTTTTGTTTTAATGTACAAAAAAAAGAAAATATATTTCTTAAAAAACGCATCTAGACAGTGAAACTTTTTACGGGATATACGCCTTTGCCCATACAGTTGGAATGATTTATATTTTATTTGAAAACTAAGAACTTTAGTGATCAATCTTTATGGCCATATATATCAAGAATAAACCATATTGTCACAATCATTTTACGAAAAAAATGTAAAATAAAGTGATTCCATCAATTATGGGCGACAGTGTAGTTTGAAGACGTATCATATTCAGCCAAGGCATACTCGATGTGAAGACTATTCTTTTTAGTAGCATTATCATAATAATTATGTAACCCATCTGAGACGCAGACCTCTTGTATGCAAAATGTTGGTAAGGGTAAGTTCTTTTATAAGTTCTATGTTCATTTTTTTTAGCAAGTTTGTGAGGACGGTGCCGTTATAATACCTCACAGGTTCAAGTAATTTTGTGCGATACTTTCTGTAAATATTATTTATATAGAAGCCATTACAAATATATTTAAAAAATAAAAGATAGAAATATGGACACAGTTTATTATTTGACAGCTCTTAGTCCGGCAGCCATCTCGATATACCTTGTTTTAGGGTCTATAGTTTTTTTTTTTTTGGATTATAGTTCCTAAGACCATCAATTTGAAGAATCCGATTGCTGACACTCTGTCAGCCTTGAGCAATTTGAGATATGTGACGTCACACAAAATGGCCGCCAAAATACCCTTTTTTACCAAAATTAATGATAACAAAATTGTTTACAGTATTTTGCTACATTAAATGTCAGTCAAATATCTTGATTTTTTTCTAGGATCATCACTAAATAAAAATTGACGATGTTGTATGATAAAAAATGGCATGTAAATTTGCATAATTCAGATTGGCGCCCTCTATAGACACGTTAACTTGCAAATTTTAAATGATGGCCAAATGCCAATTTCTAACATGAAATTAACATTTTTTATAAGTCAGACGCACTGAATACAATTAGTAAAAATTGTGCACCACATTTTGGTGTGATTTTTTTGTTATTTTGTACTTTAAAGGTAAAGATTAGGTTTGGAAACGCCCCCCTTTCAAAAAATGAAATGGAAGCTCTTATCACCAATCATGTGAAAGAATATGTTTTGACTAATACGTGATGATACAAATTTTGCCGAGAAACCGCCTACTAATTGATATATTTGGTAAATTATTATATCTATTTAGACCTGATAGATATCGCGCACGTGTCGCGTAGTCTCATATACATCCTTCTGTGTACAGTGCTTGTAACTTGACCAAGACTGGGCCAAATTTCTAATCGTTTTGATGATTCCAGAACCTTGCAGTACACACCAATACTTATAAGCTAGATGATCAACCTTTTCTAATCGATTCCACAACGTTTCTTTCACAATGCAATCGCATGACCATAACTGGTCTTTATCTTTAATACTTGAAGAAAACAAGCTAGAATTTCATGCTCTCTGTCCCATAGATATGAGGTGCCATATGGTTATAAATGCCCGTTTTCAGTGACATCATTCCGAAATTTGATTTGTATTTTGAGGTAATACATTCTTTTATATGAACCTATCATGAAAAGGTTCCTCTTTTACAAGGGAATTTATTAGTTTAATAAAGCGAAATATCCACCCTAAATGACCAAACATGGTTACCTTCCAATGGCTATCATTTGCTGCTTTAGTTTGATCCTTATAACACTCGACAGAGGCGCGAAACCACAGAAAATTGTGCATGCTAGTTTTGCTTTGTTGCATTGGCACCGTGATGATTTACATAAGCTTCCACTCGCACAAGTGCACCGTATTAACCTTAATATGTTGTCCGGTGCGAGTTGTACATTTGTAAGTACTGTGACAGGGATCAGGGATTTAGTTTCCTCTTCTTTCGCATACCCATACTTTGTAGGATCCAATTATGTGGGTCGTGACTGCAAGGCGTGCTTCCACACACATGTTTGCAGATGAGATCTCTTGCCAACTGAGTCCAAAGGGAGTCAAATCTTCTGCTTCATCACTTTCAGCAATGCATGTACCCTTTTCAATCCCAAAGTATGCCCCAATAGTGTCGCATCCCCTCAACGCATGTCCTGCCAACATCGATGGAATGATATATCTCCTAACTTGTGTACAGTGGCAGGAATGTCAATAACAGTTCGCTCTTCCATGATCATTGGCATTCTAAGTTATTCATGTAGATAATGATGGACCCTAACCCTAACAGCCACGACCCTAACATACCTTTTCTCATTAGCAGCAATTTGAATCGCTTGCTGTACTATGATGTTGTCTGCTTCTTCATGTGTTATGGAAAGATCTTCCCTTGGCATGACATCGCTGCCTGGTATCACTTCAACAGATACATCATCTTGACCGGTAATGACCAGCTTGTGCTTTTGCCTATTTCTGAACACCTCATCATTCTGCAGAATCCCGCATACCGGTATATGATGTCGATCAACTGTAGTTTGTTGTCAGTAGTTTCTGGGAGGGAAGCAGTGAGGTGGGAAGACTCTTTTGGATGACTCTCAATTCGTCATGACTTCTAGAAACCCTGGTGGCACACCAACCAAAGATCATCAGATTTTAATCCAGAGTAGAGCACAACCATCAAACGGACTGTACAAGGTTGTTCAAGTGACACGTCAACCTTTGTCAAATTCTTCAAGTTCGCCTTTGACCTGGTGAAAGCTTCCATGACAAAATATTCTTGATATTGACATATCTTCAACTTGCCTGCAGTCCTATTACTCTAGAGTATATCAATTTGGTGTCATAGACTTTCGAATCCTCCAATGTTAATTAAACTACACCCTCCAAGTGGTTGAAAACTTCACCTACCTCGGCTCCATGTATTAAGCAACCTCTCCCTTGATCTCGAGCTCAACGTTCACATTGGCAAGGCAGCAACCAAGATGGCTAGACACTCAAATTAGCAGGCCTGGAAGAACACTTTACTATAAATCAGCAACACGAATATGAAGATCTACCAGGCCTATGTGCTCAGCACTCTCCTGTATGGCAGTGAGTCGTGAACCCTGTATGCAAGTCAGGAGCGCCGTTTGAATGTTTTCCATTTCCGCTACTTGAGGCGAATCCTAGGCATCAAATGGCAGGACCACATTCCAAACAAGGATGTCCTCAAAAAGGAGGGATGATGACCATCTACGCTCTTCTATCAAAACGACGGCTGAGATGGCTTGGTCATGTCAGTCGAATGGAAGACGGCCGCATTTCAAAAGACATCTTGTACGGAAAGTTAGCGACCAGAACTAGGACTGTTAGAAGACTTGGCCTTCGCTTCATGGATGTGTGCAAGAGGGATATGGAGGCCAGTGAAATCAACCCTACAAAATGGGAAGCCTATGCTTCAGACTGCCCCAAATGGAGATGCGCTGTGAAGACATGTATACAGAGGAGTGATCAGAAGAGAATAGAACAGTGGGAGGAGAAAAGACAAAGACGGCAGCTAGCCACGGCTTCAACAGCACAGCCACACATGAAATTTGTCTGCAGCAACTGCAACAGGACCTGCCTCTCTAGGATTTAACTGTTTAGTCATAGCAGGAGCTGCACAGCAAGAAACTCTTGTGCTTGAAGCTGTTAAACAGAGGTACAATTGACGGTGTTCAAAGGGAGGGAGTTCCAGAGTCTTATTGTATCCGGGAAGAAGCTCCTCTTTTAGACAAGCATTCAGGCAAAATGAACAATTATCTTCTTGGAATGCCCTCTGTGCAGGGATGTTGATGAAGTGAGGAAAGTATTTGGAAAGTCTTTCAGCGGGTTGTTGATGCGAAAGATCATCACCACCTGAGCCTGTACCCTGCATTCTTGTAATGTTGGCCACTTGAGCTGGTTCAGGATGGCTTCTACTTTGCTTGTCCTGCAGTGGTCATTGCAGAAGGAGCGGACATAGCGCCGTTGACCCATTTCAAGCTTCTTGATGATTGCTAATTGTTTGAGTGTTAGGGTCCCATATAATTAGGATGATGGCATACTCCATGATTGGTTGAAGGCGAGTATCGTAGCACAATTATTCTAGGACATGGCTGGATATTTCTTTGAAGAAAGGCACGGGTGGAGTTGGAGTATTTGCTGATAATGTTGATATGTGGGTTCCAGCTGAGGTTTTTCTGCGACTCAACACCTCGATACTTTGCTATATTTTTGTCATCTAGGGTCTGTCCGTGAATTTGATGATGGATTTGCGTTTATTGGTGACATGTAGAACCTGACTTTTATGTGGGATGAATTCCATCAGCCAATCACGCTCCCAGCGTTGCAGTGAGTCAAGATCCTCTTGGAAACGTTAGGCGTCTTCCTATGTCTTGATGTTGCTGTATATAGCATGCCATCATCAGCAAAGAGCCTGACTGTTGGGTTTGGGGAGAGGTACGGTGGCAGATCATTGAGGAAGAGGAAAAACAGCATCTGGCCGATAACGCTGCCTTGCGGGATGCCAGATGTTACTTGGCTGGTGTTGGAGATGGGTCCTTCCAGTAACACCTGCTGGGTCCTGTAACTCAGGAAGCCAGAAAACCAAGCATGTGTGGGTTCCCAGATTCCATAGAATTGGAGCTTGTGTAACAGCTAGCCTTCCATGGGGAACCTTGTCAAATGCTTTGGAGAGACCAAGGAGTGTCATGTCCAATCGGTCTCTGGCATCGATGCCTTTGGCAAGGTCCAGGATAGCAAGGACAAGCTGTGAGACGCAGGATCGCTTCTTTCGAAAGCCATGTTGTGCATCAGACAAGATGTTGTGGCTTTCAAGGTGGTTCATGTTGCTGCTAAGAACGATGTGCTCCAGTACTTCACAGGTTACTGACGTCCGAGAGACAGCTTTGTAGTTCTCTGGCTTGCTACGGTCACCTTTCTTGAAGATGGGATCAATATATATAGCCATCTTCCATTTATCAGGTATGCACGCTCTGGTTAAGGGAGGCTTAGAAGAATAGAGGGAACACAGGTGTCAGTTTGGTGGTCAGAAATCTGGCTGGGATTTGGTCAGGACCAGTGGCTTTATGAACATCAAGCTCAGACAGGATCTTCAGAACCCCTGGTGGCGAGATAGTAATGTGATCCATGGTTGGGTAGGGGCTTCGTCCTTTGTCTCTCAGACTAGTCATATCTTCATTGCAGTTGAAGATGGATGAAAACTGATTACTTAGAATGTTCGCCTTTGAGAGGTTATCTGAGTAAGTCATTCTATTAGATTATTTCAATGGAGCCAACCCTGAAGCATCGCATCGCTTGCCGTTTATGAAACTCCAGAAACACTTTGGTTTACAGTTGGTGTCTGGGCTGACAATTTCTGTCAGGTACCCGTTGTAGACTTTCTTGGAAATTGTGTCATAGAATCCAGGTAACTTCTGTTAAAACTCATGCATCTGTCTGGTACCGATGCCAAATGCTTTATCATCATTCACTGACGCTGGATCAATGCTGGTCTAAATAAAGCCTATGAATGGAACAATAATGTACCGTAAAATCACTTCTCACTGATTCTCTTGTAGATCTTGGTTTCTTGACATGATTGTATCTTAATTTAGACCAAAAAATATGTAAGATAAATGCAGCACAATCGTAATTATTTCATGCATACGAAGCATATAATATGTGTTTAACGTGACATAGATCTAAGAAATTGGCATTTTTATGCAAAATTAATATATTTATAGACGGCGCTATCTCAAAATATGCAAATTAGCTTGTCATCTATGGCCGTGCAACATCACGAAACAATTTTTAGTGATGGTCTTAGAGAGATACAGACATTTGGCTGCCCAAAATTGTAGAAAAATCCTTGTTTTATATTTATTAAAGATTTTTAGAGAAAAATCATGTACTTTGGCGGCCATTTTGTATGACGTCACATATCTTAAATTGCTCAAGGCTGACAGAGTGTCAGCAATTGGATTCTTCAAATAGAAGGTTTAGGCAATCATAATCCATTGAGAAATAAGAAATTGGCATTTGGCTGGCACACCTATTTTTATGCAAAATTGATATATTTATAGAGGGCGCTATTTCAAAATATGCAAATTAGCTTGTCATCTATGGCCGTGCAACATCACGAAACAATTTTTAATGATGGTCCTAGAGAGATACAGACATTTGGCTGCCCAAAATTGTAGAAAAAGCCCTATTATATATTTATTATACATTTTTAGAGAAAAATCATGTACTTTGGCGGCCATTTTGTATGACGTCACATATCTTAAATTGCTCAAGGCTGACAGAGTGTCAGCAATCGGATTCTTCAAATAGAAGGTTTAGGCAATCATAATCCATTGAAAAAAAAACTATAGACCCTAAAACAAGGTTAGGCCAATAATATGGATTTGGCTGCCGGACTATCTTCAAGCATATCCTATAACATTTTTGCCCATTTGTCATCATCTGTTCTGTTCCCGTCACTTCAAGCACGAATAATTAAAAAGACACGATGTCAAACCTTTTGAACTTCGTACAGCATCCAGGGGTATTAAACAACATGATGATCTGCCAAAAAGAACATACCGTCTCCCATTTTAAACATGAGCGCATCGGTGGTTCGGTGGTAGAATTCTCGCCTGCCACGCGGGTGACCCGGGTTCGATTCCCGGCCGATGCAATTTCCTTTTGTTTTTCAATGTACAAACAACAAAGAATAATAATAGACTAACAAAATTGAAACTCTTTACTGGTTATAAGTATATGTACGTTGGATATCGTATTATATGCAGTGAAAACAAAAAATATAGTATTTGCAGTTGTGATTTTAAAAAATATGAACAAAATAAACTTGAAAAATAAAAGATAAAAATATCGACATAATTAGGATATTATCGAGCGCCACCTGTAACATATTTGCCTATTTGTCAATAGACACAAAGTCAAATCTTTATAACTTCTTGAACTTCGTACATAATCCAGTGGTATTAAACAACATTATGATCTAGAAACAAGAATCTAACCTCATCAACCTTGAACGTGAGCGCATCGGTGGTTCAGTGGTAGAATTCTCGCCTGCCACGCGGGTGAACCCGGGTTCGATTCCCGGCCGATGCAAGTAGTTTTGTTTAATGTACAAACAACGAAAATAAAGTGCTGACAAAACACATCCCGATAATGAATCCCTTTACAGGAAATATGCATTTGCCCATACAGTTGGAATGATTTATATTTTACCTGTTTTCATGATATTTATGTGACAATATGTTTTGAAAGGAAGGCCCAGGTATGAGTGGATAGATTATTATGAAGGAAGACGGTAGAGAAATTGATTTGGAGCTGGCTACAAACAGGATGAGAATTAGAGCGGTAACGAGGAGATCCGCCCCCCCCCCCTCCCATAGAGAGGAACCGCGGGATGATGATGATGATGATAGTAATGATGATGATGGAGGTCATTTGGTAGATAAAGTTTGATCTTCCCAGAACTTTATTTGATCAATCTTTATGGCCTTCAGATAATAGTCTCGAGATGATATGAACTTTATATAGGAAGAATAAACCATATTGTCACAATCACTTTATGAAAATATGTTAAATAAATGGATTCCATTATTATGGACGACAGCGTAAGTTTGAAGACATATCCTATTCAACCAAGGCATCTCGGTGTGAAGACAAATTTTAATAGGTCTGTAACCCATCTGAGACGCAGACCTCTTGTATGCGAAATGTTGGTAAGGGTTAGTTCTTTTATAAATTCTAAGTTCTAAAATTGTTAGCAAATTTGTCAGGACAGTGCCGTTATAAATCCTTACAGGTTTATAAGGAAGCCATTAAGAAAATATTTTAAAAAATAAAAGAAAGAAACATGGACATAATCATTAAAGAGTTCTGCAAGCACCGCTTATAACATTTTTACCCATTTGTCATCATCTGTTCTGTTCCCGTCGCTTCCAGCTCGATAACTAACAGCATCCAGGGGTATTAAACAACATGATGATCTGCAAAAAAGAACATACCATCTTCCATTTTGAACATGAGCGCATCGGTGGTTCAGTGGTAGAATTCTCGCCTGCCACGCGGGTGACCCGGGTTCGATTCCCGGCCGATGCAATCCCTTTTTTTTTCTTCAATGTACAAACAAAGAATTAATAGACCAAACAATATGAAACTCTTTACTGGTTATAATTATATGTACGTTGGATATCGTATCATATTTAGTGAAGACATGCTCGATGTGAATGTCATTTTTTTTTTTAAACTGTCGCTTGATGGGGGACGCAATCGTCATGTAGGCAACATTTTGGAAAGGGTTAGGTCTTTACTAAGTTCACGACATAATGATTTGTAATAAACAAGTTGTCAAAACGGTGCCAATATAAAACCGTGTATGGCAACTTTGCAAGATACTGCAGTTTTTGTAATTGAGATTAAAAAAACAAGAACAAAGTAAGTTGAAAAATATAGCATAAAAATATCGACACATTTTTGCCTATCTGTCAATATTTATTTATTTTTTATTTATTTATATTTCACCAGGGTAGCCCATTCAACAAAAAGTTGGTCTTCCATGAGGCCCTGTAAAACATGTATATACAATTAAAAAGATAAAACAAACAATTAGGCATGAATACATTAATAGAACAGTATTACATATTGAAAATAAATATACAATATCAAACATATTAATCAGTGTCAATTATGATGAATGCTATTATAAATAGATCACTTGCTAAGAGAGTAAAGGATTAAGTAAAAGAAGCGAGAGAGAGAGCTTAAAGAAAAATAAAGGCAGACTAGCAGTAAAAAATAATTTAAAAAAGGTGTTCCTCAAAACCTATCCTGATTCAACAGCAAGGTGGAAAAAATATTTCTTAAGTGCCAATTTGAAGGTCTTTATATTACTTATCTGCTTAATATTAGAAGGTAATTTATTCCATAGAGAAGCACCATCATAACTTATTGCATTCTTGAGGTATTCAGTATGACATTTATCAATAATCAGGTCATGACGAGTACATTGCCGTGTGTAAAAATTATGTTGAGTTGATACTTCTTGAAAAACATCTTTGTGAAAGTCTGAAGATAAATCGTTAAGACATTTAAAAACAAATATACATCTAAAATATTTAACCCTCTCTTGAAATGGAATCCATTTCATGCGAGTAAATAATTCCTTTGATGGGGTATACATATTACAGTTTAAAATCATTCTTGCAGCCCTCTTTTGTAGTTTAGTTATCTTATCTATATGACTTAAAAACCTGTTTCCCCAAATTTCACAACAATAATCAGTTTGTGATTGTATGAGACATGTGTATAATAATTTCAATGAAATGTCATCTACATATGGTTTAACTCTTCTAAGCATGGCAAGTCCGGCAAACACTTTTCTACATAAATAATCTACATGATCAGACCATAATATGTTTTCATCGATCATAATACCTAGACATTTAAAGATCTTACATTGTTCAACACATATATCTTCATACTTTAATGTAATACTGTCATTTTTAAAATGGTTTAATCTTTGTTTACTTCCGATGATCATAAATTTGGTTTTATCAACATTCAAATAAAGTTTATTACATTTTATCCATCTACATATAACATTAAAATCACTTTGCAATTTAATTTGTACATCCGAAAAGGTGGGTCCACTTACATAAAGTGTCGTGTCGTCGGCATACATTACAATTTTTCCATGTTTCAAAACTTCTGACATATCATCTATATAAATCAAAAATAGGAGCGGGCCCAAAATAGATCCCTGTGGAACTCCAACAGAAATACAGCGATCAGTTGATTTAGAATCTTTTATAGCAACATATTGTTTTCTATTATTTAAATACGAGTCAAACCAAGCTAATGATAACTTACTCAAACCTATTTTCTTTAACTTAGTGGGTTCAATAGACACGAAGACAGTCTAATCTTTTTAACCTCTTGAACTTCGAAGAATCCAGTTGTAGTGTTTTAGGGGCTAAATTTTCTAGTGCTTATAAAACATCCACAGGAGCATCCAAATATATCAAAATTGTAAAGAATCACTACCCACCCAATTTTCAAAATTTTCCAAAACTTTGTATTACCTTTAGACAACATTATGATCTAAGAAATTAATTGGAAAAATACATCAAGATAATATTGAAACAATTTACTGGATATCCTTTGGTAAACATACACAGTCAAAGCATAGTCAAAGGGAAAACAAAATGTTTACTTTTATAGCATTATATTGACACAATTAGGACCCCTTCGCGCGCCACCTATACCATTTTTGCCCATTTTTCAACACGTGTTCTGTTCTCGCCGTTTTTCCACCATGTGCAGCTAAAAAGACACGATGTCAAATCGGTTGAACTTCTTGAACTTCGTGGCATCCAGGGGTATTAGACATCATGATGATCTGCAAAAAAGAACATACCGTCTTCCATTTTAAACATGAGCGCATCGGTGGTTCAGTGGTAGAATTCTCGCCTGCCACGCGGGTGACCCGGGTTCGATTCCCGGCCGATGCAAGTACTTTTGGGTTAAATGTGCAAACAAAGAAAATAAAGCCCTGACACAACCAAATAATGAAACTCTTTACACCTTTGCCCATACAGTTGGAATGATTGGTATTTTATCTTTTTTCATGAAATTTATGTAACACTATGTTTTGAAAGGAAAACCCAGGTATAAGTGGATGGATTATTATGAAGGAAGACGATAGAGAAATTGATTTGGAGCTGGCTACAAACAGGATGAGAAGGAGAGCGGTAACGAGGGGATCCGATGCAAGTACTTTTCGTTTGAATGTGCAAACAAAGAAATTAAAGTTCTGACAAAACACATCCACATAATAAAACTCTTTACTGGATAGAAATACTGACACAATTAAGAGCTCTTAGAGCGCCACCTATAACATTTTGCCTATTTCTCAATTAACACCTGTTTTGTTCTCGCCGCTTCTACCATGTACAACTCTTTTGAACTTCGTACAGCAGTCAGGGGGTAATAAACAACATTATGATCAGGAAAGTAAAACATACTGCTTTCTCTTTAAACATGAGCGCATCGGTGGTTCAGTGGTAGAATTCTCGCCTGCCACGCGGGTGACCCGGGTTCGATTCCCGGCCGATGCAAGTACTTTTTGTTTTAAATGAACAAACAAACAATTTACAAAACACATCAATATATTGAATCAATTTACTGGATATCCTTCGGTAAAAAGAATATAAACAGTCAAAGTATAGTCGAAGTGAAAAACAAATGCTTACTTTTATAGCAATTCTGTAACCCATCTCAGACGCAGACATCATGACTGTATGCAATTTTGTTTTAATGGTTAGGTCTTGTATAAGTTCTAAGTTTTTTAGCAAGCTTGTCAGGACGGTGTCGTTATAAACCCTTACAGGATTAAGTAACTTCGCATTAATCATGATTGATAAAGAAACCATTACAATTATATATAATTTAAAAATAAAGGATACAAATATTGTCATATAAATTAATAGCTCTTCGAGCACCGCCTATAACATTTTTTGCCTATTTGTCAACATCTGTTGTGTTCTCGTCGCTTCCCCAACGCACAACCCCAAAAGACACGAAGCCAAATCTTTTGAACTTCGTACAGCAAACATGGGTATTAAACAACATTATGATCTGAAAATAAAAAACATACTGCTTTCACATTTTAAGTAACTACAACGATACTTTTTGTGATTATGATTAATAAAAACAAACATGAAAACAAACTATTTGAAAAACAAAGGATACAAATATCGACGTAATTAAGATCTCTTCGAGCATCACCTGTATCAATTTTTTGCCCATTTGTCAACAGACAGAAGTCAAACCTTCTTAACTTTTTGATCTTCGTACAATTATGATCTGGGCACAAAAATCTAACCTGATCTGCGTTAATTGTGAGCGCATCGGTGGTTCAGTGGTATTCGGATTGTATGCACATTTTGGGGTAAGTGGTTAGGTCTTTTATAATCTGGTGACAATTTTGTTAAAGCAAGTTTGTCAGGATGGCGCCTTCATACAAGCTTACATTATCAAGTAATCATGATTAATTTTATAAAGAAATCACGCTAGATACTATTTGTAATTATTTTAAATAAAGAAACCATTATAATACCTATAAATTATGTAGGCATATTTGAAAATTAGGGATAAACATATTGACACAATTAAGACCTCGTCTTTGCGCCACCTATAACAGGTATGTATGCCCATTTGTCAACACTGATCTTTTCTCGCCGCTTCCACCATGGACAAGTCAAAGGACACGAAATCTAATCTTTTAAACTTCGTTCAGCATCCAGGAGTATTAAACAACATTATGATCTGGAAACAAGAATATACTGCTTTTTTCCTTGAATGTGAGCGCATCGGTGGTTCAGTGGTAGAATTCTCGCCTGCCACGCGGGTGACCCGGGTTCGATTCCCGGCCGATGCAAGTACTTTTGTTTGATGTACAAACAACGAAAATAAAGTTCTTACAAAACACATCCACATAATGAAACTCTTTTTCCTGGAAATACGCCTTTGCCCATACAGTTAGAATGTATTTTACCTGTTTTCTAGAAATTTTTGTGACAATAATATTGTTTGAAAGGAATACCCAGGTATGAGTGGGTAGATTGTATTAAAGCCCCACTGTCCTTTCGTGTAGCTACTTGCTCCCTCTATATAGAAAACTTCTCCATCGGTGCCTGTTGGTCCCCCATGATCCTCTTTTTCTTATGTTAGTTGAAAGCTGAGTTAATGAGATGGCCACCTGTCAGTGACCTCGCTGTGTGGTCATGGGGGACCAATAAGCACCGATTTAGGAAGTTTTCTATATAGAGGGAGCAAGCAGCTACAAGTAGGACAGTAGGGCTTAAGGAAGACGGCAGAGAAATTGATTTGGAACTTGCTAAAGACAGGATGGGAAGGAGAGCGGTAACGAGGAGATCCGACCCCACATAGAGGGGACTCACCGGATGATGATGGTGATGATAATAATGATAATGATGATGATGATGATGATGATGGTTTCATAGATAAAGTTTGATCTTCTCAGAACTTTATTGATCAATGTTTATGGCCTTCAGATTAATCAATAAAGTCCTGAGAAGATGTAAATTTATCTATCAAGAATAAAACCATGCATATTCACTTCATAAAAATAGGAACAAAATATATTCAATCCATCTTTATGGGCTGTTCTGTTCCCGTTGCTTCCACCACGAACACCTCAAAAAACATGAAGTCAAATCTTTTGAACTTCGTACAGCATCCAATGGGTAATAAACAACATCATGATCAAAAAATAAAAACATACTGCTTTCACATTTGAATGTGAGCGCATCGGTGGTTCAGTGGTAGAATTCTCGCCTGCCACGCGGGTGACCCGGGTTCGATTCCCGGCCGATGCAAGTTCTTTTTGTTTTAATGTACAAACAAAGAAAATAATTTTCATTGTACAAACAAAGAAACCAATCGACAAAACACATCAAGGTTATGAAACTCTTTACTAGATATACATGAACGTTGGATATCATATTAACTGCAGTGAAGACATCTTCTCTTTCACTTGATAGCGGCATCCTGGAACTCATCGGAGACGTAGGCAACATTTTGGAAAGGGTTTTTTAAGTTCACTACATCATGATTTTTTTAATAAAAGCAAGTTTGTCAAGACGGTGACAATATAGAACCGTGTAGGATTAAGCAACTTTGCAAGATACTACATTATTTTTAATTGAGATTTTAAAAAACATGAGCAAAATAAAGTTGAAAAATAAAGGATACAAAATATATAGACATGATTAAGATCTCTTCGAGCGCCACCTGTAACATCTTTGCCTGTTTGTCAATAGACACGAAGACAGTTCAATCTTTTGAACTTCGTACAGAATCCAGTGGTATTAAACAACATTATGATCTAGAGACAAGATTCTAACCTCGTCACCAGAGAAAGTGAGCGCATCGGTGGTTCAGTGGTAGAATTCTCGCCTGCCACCCGGGTTCGATTCCCGGACGATGCAATTTCCTTTTGTTTCTAAACGTACAAACAAAGAAATTAGTTGACAAAACATATCAATATATTGAAATAATTTACTGGACATCCTTTGGTTAACATAATATACACAGTCAAAGCAATTTCGAAGTGAAAACATATTTGTTTACTTTAATAGCATTAACTTGATTATTCTGTAACCCTGTAGTACTGCATGCACTGTCTATATCGTACACTGTTTGCTAGCTGTTAATTGATGATGTGTTGCTCTATAATGACGGAAGAAGTGACATGTTTCCGATGTGGAATATAAAGCAAATAATCACCTTTTGGTTTCAGGCGATGGCAAACTATCACTTCCTCGGCAATCTGAATGAATACGCGAACTTTTCTCAGCTTTGTGTCGGAAAGATAGCTACATCCAGTTCGTCTCGGAAGTGATAGTTTTTACCCATCACCTTCGCCAACGGTAATTATTTGCTTGATATTGGTAGCTTGGCGAATAAACCAATCAATCAATCAATTAATACAGTCTTCAAGTTTGAAGGTGAACGCATCGGTGGTTCAGTGGTAGAATTCTCGCCTGCCACGCGGGTGACCCGGGTTCGATTCCCGGCCGATGCAATTAGTTTTTGTTTTATAATTATGTACCCCCAAAAAGAGGAAAAACTAGTTCTGACAAAACAAATCCAAATAATGAAACTCTTTACGGGATAAACGGTGGAAGACAAAATGTAATTTTACACATCCGAAGTATAGTTGATGTAACTGTAACGATACTTTTTGTGATTATGATTAATAAGAGAGGATAACAATATTGGCATCATCAAGATTTCTTCGAGCGCCACCTGTATCACTTTTGACTATTTGTCAACATTTGTTCCCGTCGCTTTGCCACGTACAACCACAGAACTCTTAAAGTTATGTGCGTACAACTCATAAGACACGATGTCAAATCTTTTGACCTTCGTACAGCATCTAAAAAACAGGATCTAATGGTAACATGTACGTGAGCGCATCGGTGGTTCAGTGGTAGAATTCTCGCCTGCCACGCGGGTGACCCGGGTTCGATTCCCGGCCGATGCAAGGTCTTTTTGCTTTAATATACAAACAAAAAACAAGACATATCAAGGCTTACAGCATTGTAGTCCATCTTAGACACACTCGTGTAGGTAAATTTCTGAAGCCGTAGCGCTTATGGTAAATAAAAAATAATTGAGTATTCAATTTTATCAATATTATAATGCAGCCAAGGCATGTTTTTGGTTTATTATCTGAGACGCAGTCCTCGTGTAGGCGAACAATTCTGAAGCCGTAACGTTTCTTTGAATAAAACTGGTTCGAAAAGAATATTATTTTCCTGTAAAGGTGGAACTGTGTGCGCAGTTTCATGCCAGGTTTGGAAGACTCATGAAAAATAAATATATCTCCTGACAAGGGGATTGCTCCTCAAGTGCGCTCATATTTTTAAAATGGCAAAAATAGCTGGAAAAAATAAAACGTTCATGCCACGTGTCATTAGTCCCATATACCCAGTTCTATGTGCTGTAGGCATACACGTGACATTAATCAAGATTAAGTCAGTTTCTTGACTTTCTTCTTAATCTTTATTTCTTCTTCTTGTCTTGATGATTTTAAACCTCTCAAAATACATAAATTCTTATGTTTTAAATTTTTACCCAATATTGTTTCCAGGCAGTTTCTTTTAGCTTGTCCAGTAACTCAACTGTACCTTTAATGAATGAGGGATACGAAAATAAAAGTAATCTATGACATGAGGTGTTTTACATTTTTGTTCAATCTATCTCCAAACTGAATCGAACCTGGATTGGCCCTTATATTTCCCAACACTTCCTAAAATCCCACATGGCAGCCTACATTATAATCACAAAGTATAGTCTATCATAATTAGTGGTGATATTAAAAAGTTGAGTAGCCTGCAATAGATTGGGGTTAAATTAAACAATTAGGGGCTAACATCCTCAGAATTCTACTGACTGACAAGAGGAAAGGAGAGGGAAGACAGGGGGATTATATAGAGAGAGAGAGAGAGAGAGAGAGAGAGCCTAGAAGGGGGGCAAGAGGGAAAGAGAGAGAAGGAGATAGAGAGCGATAAATAAAGGAAGATCGGGAGAGAGAGATAGAGAAAGAGAGAGAGAGAGAGAGAGAGAGAGAGAAAGAGAGAGTATGAGAGAAGGTGGGGTAGAGATGGGGAAAGAGAGGGGAGGGAGTAGAGAGAGTAGAGAGAGAGAGAGAACGAACGTTTTCGTTCATACTGATTTACTACTCGTTTAATATGAATTACATTATTTCAATTGAGGAAAAGGTTATGATGAGAATTCATCTATTAAACTACATCATTCACGATGAAGACAAACATTCATCCGTTTTTTTAATTTGTCTAAATGGGAAGCTAGGGGAATACAATTAGCACCCACCCCATTGTCTGTTGTCCCCATTTCGTAAACGACACGCTCGTCACAAAAGCGCCGACTGAAAATGAATAGGAAAAAAAAATCGACGGAAACGCTTTTCTTTTCCATATATACACAGTCTGAACAATTATGACAAAATAAACAATTAAGGGGAGAAAGGCAAGAACAATAACATTACGGCAGACGACTGCTGTTTGGTAGCAGACAAACCGACCAGACATGGGTCAATAAACGAAACGGCTCTATCATACTCAATGATACATTATGGGATGGGTGGAGAGGAGAATGAGGAAGAATCGGAGTACAGAATGAAAAATATAATTGCTTTCATGACATGTGTGATTTCGAGAATTGGTTCCCATTGACTTGCCTCTTACATGAGAGCGTGAGAAAGGTCGTACCAAAGACAGAGAGAGAGAGAGGGGGGCGGGATACGATTCCATTATGTTACTTGTATTTTACTGGTAAAATTGTTTAAAGTGGAAAACATGCATTTGTAATTTGCCTTCATTAATACTTTTTACAAGAATTTATTTTTCAGTTTTAATCATTTTTCTTTTCAATTATTTTCCAGCTAGAAAAGAGGAAAGAGTGGTTCTCGAACTGCATACATTCCGGAGAAGCAAGGAAAAGGTATCTTGCCTTTTCAGCTTTACATTAATCCTGACGATGAGGGCTCACTACTAAAGTCGATTGGGTCGAGATGAGGTTTTGTGGGATGCGTGTGCATGTCTCGAAAACATACAGTTTCTGACACAAAATTAAGCTCTTGTCGTTTTGGAAGCAGACAACTGCGTTAAATCCATCAAATAGTTCTTTTGAAGAGACGAGAGGGATTAAAAAACAGCATTATGATTCAATTCAAGCAATAACTACAAGTTAATCGATTTATTTATGTATAGTACTAATGATAACATCAGTCTGGGAATCATGTTGTAGGGGGAGAACGAAAAGGCGTCAGATTCATTATGATATTGTATTAAAGAATTAGAGAAATGGTACAGGATCAGACTAAGGACAGATCTTATAAATGTGTCAGAGCTAAGAGCCTTCGTGGAAACGTTGGGTGTGCTCATGATTTTGTATTATATGACTCAAGTTTGTTTCAGATATATATATCGAGAGAGAGAGAGAGAGAGAGAGAGAGAGAGTATTCGCATTAACCATCAGGTTGTTTTAAAAATCTGGAAACATCCATATAGATTAGTAGAACTGCAATAAACATGAAGATAACAATGAAGAGATAGATAGATAGATAGATAGATAGATAGCTAGATGGATAAACAGATTGAGAGAGAGAGACACACAGGGGTGATAGGGTACAGGCTAGAGAATAGAAAAAGAACGATATGATATAGGCCTATCCGCAGATATATACTGCATACAACTTTCTCGCCTTCTTGTATAAAAAGAGATGTGGTAGATAAATACAAGAGAGAAGGAATCCACGAATTGAAAGACAAAAATAACTCTCCGTGTAACTGAAATTAAAAAACAAAACAGATATTGCGCATGTAAAATATTGGACGCCACTCGACCTTTTTGTTCCAGAAACGCCTTTCCCTAGCTCTCCATTGTGTTATTCTCATCGCTCTCTGTTTTCGTAGTATTTTAATGAAGCACGCTCGCCGTGACAGACGAAGAAATGTCCTTCAACTCCTGATGTACTATGTCAAGTTAGTTTAGAAAATGGAGCGATGTGAATGTATTGTTATCATATGTCCTGGCATTCCTCGATAACACGGATGCATAATGAAATAGACACGTCGAATACATACATGAAGATTGGTCTCATATATTCTATTTGGGAAAAACCATCTTTTGGGTCGTTGCATTGCGCAACTACAGAGATAGACTAATTATAGTTTCAGATCTTCTTTTATCTAAAATAGAATATTGTTTTTGTGAGGCATAACTCTCTGGCAAAATATCCCTGTACAGGTGCTCTGCCAGAGCCTGACATTGGCGACCAGTTAAGCGCCTGAAATCAAGCTGATATCGAGCCCACTTTATGATGTCAACCATAATACATAGTGCCAAGAGCGCTCCATGAACTTCAGTCCCCAAACGTTCTCTTTCTCGGTTTCCATATAATCATTTTGATGTGTGTTATTAGCGAATATAAAAAATTAAAACATTAAGTCATAAATGGATAGAATTTGTAAAAGTCTAAGATGACCGTTATTTTATCATTTACATACAGTTATTGACAAAGGTTTTCATGACGTAAAAGCACAGAGTTTCGATACCATATCCCATTATATTAATGATAGAACAGTATTTTGTTCGTTCGTTCAGAAAATGCAGAATTTGCATAAATATGCATAGGATATGGAGTGAGGGGCGACAAAGGCGTAGTGACATAATTTTGTAAGGGGGCTGAAGTCTCTAGCAAAAATTATAGGAAATATGAAATTAAAAAAGATTAATTAAGAGACCGCCTCGCGAGGCCCCCTTGCGTACATCTGTTGTTAGGAGGTCTGCAGCCCCCGATAAATTTGAAATCACCAGTATTAAAGCATCAAGCGTCGAGTTGGTCTACGATCGATATGCTTTATTGGGGGAAATTACACTGAGACACTATACACTATCAGATGCTTTTTTTTTCTCTCCCTCGCCTCGTTCGCTCGCTTAACATTTTCAGAAAGTCGATATTCAGGTTAGAGATGACAGCCCTTACCATCTCCCGTAAGATTGTGTGCGTCTGTTCGCCCCTATAATACGCACATTGGTAGTATTGTTGCGGTTGATGATGTAATTGTTCTACCATTTAAAATAGAATTTGAACATATCCGTAATCTAAAAATGGGCAATTCACATTGTTTCATATTTACCGGTTGTTCTCTTTTCTTCCCTTTTCTATTTTCCTTTCAACGTTCCTCTCGTCCCCTTCCACCTCTATCTCTCCCTGTCCCTACTATCACCAGTTCGATGTCTCTCTCTCTCTCTCTCTCTCTCTCTCTCCATATCCCCAGGTTTGCGTTCTTTTTTCTCTTCCTTGTTCTGTCTGTCTGTATCTCTCTCTCTCTCTCTCTCTCTCTCTCTCTGTCTGTCTCTCTCTATCTCTCTCTATCCCTTTCTCTCTCTCCATATCCCCAGGTTTGCGTTCTTTTTTCTCTTCCTTGTTCTGTCTGTCTGTATCTCTCTCTCTCTCTCTCTCTCTCTGTCTCTCTCTATCTCTCTCTCTATCCCTTTCTCTCCCTTCTCTCCTTGTCGCTCAGTCTTCTCTCACATCTCTCTTTTCATGTATCGACATCGGACGCTCTGATAACTCGTAACAATTATTGCTACAAAGGGAGAAGAAAAAAAAATACAACCAACATCAAAGAAATTCCCGCTCTATTCACGCCAGGCATGGAGCTGTGTCATTAGCATTATGATTTTATTAATGCATGAAATATTTTGCCACGCTTGCCTTCTATTTATGTTGCATTCATCTATTGAATTGTACGGGTTCGTTTATTTTACAGGGGAAGCTTTCTGTAACAGTTGTTAATATTGATGGCAGGTTTTCGCCTTCTCTTCGTCCGCACTGCCTCGCGATCGATACACATGTACTCAAGGTTAGAGCCCGATATAAAACGATGTTCGCTTGTTGAACAACCATAAATTGAGCAATTACAAGTTCATGCACTACAGCATGCATGTGCAAGGACCACTTTGCATCGGTAATAATAACATTTTGATAGACGCTAGTGCCTTCCCCTATCTCAACATAGTACGATATCCTTTCCCCCATGCGAGTGCAAATTCATTTATCAATTAATATCACTCACGTAGTATTAAATCATGATGAATCCCGTCTCATACGATATAAGTAACTCAATTTTAGAATGTGTAACTTTGAAATACCAATATATTATTGTAGACCTACATTAAAGTGGAAAGGAAGTTTGAATGCCAACTTGCAGATTATCTATTTCTTAAGGATGTTCTATAAATCGTCATTCCACCCGTATCAAATGTTGGGCCCGTAAACCTGCCAACAAGTGAATTGTTCTTGGGAAATATCATTCTAAGGTGAAACTTTACTAAGGTGAATGTTTACTATGATTGTTTCTTTCCAAACGCATAGCCGTTCCGGGTTTTTTAATATTTATCTTAATATCCCTTTCCATATTTTAAAAGAGGCATCTTAAGCCTTGGTTTGAATCAGACTTATTGTTACTTGATCTCAAATTATGCCTTTAATTGAGAGACGTTGTATTCTTAAATATGGTTGGAAAGACGAAATATCTAGCAGTGCGAACGGCTTCGTGTTCATTCAAATATTTTTTAACCATGTTTACAATCAGGATTTCTTCCTGCTATGCACACGTTATGATAGTTCGTATCTTTAGAGACCGTCCGGCATGAAACATGGTTTAGAAAATTGAATAAAATCCAAGTAGGATTATGTAATTCAATTAATCGAAATGTTCATGACGGTTTTAAATGTATTTGGTATAATGGATGATACTATTTGGTGTGAAACAAATGTATCAAAATTACTGAAAATATGTTTCTCGATGCGTTCCATGAAGTCCTTGTTTTTTTAATTTATATCAAAATGATGGGAGAAAGACAGATGTATAATGTTCAAAAGCTTTGAAAAGTAGGGCAACTCATAACGAAACGGTGACAAAATTGATAGAAAAGATAAGCATTGCCGGTAGCTACTTTGCGAACACAATCATGATAGAGTACATTATGAAACGTATCATATTGCGCGTTAACAATATTACTAAGGAAATCAATTATTACGAACCATTATAACATTTACGAAATAAGTTTTGGCATGAGGGCTGTGGTCTGAATTCTAGACGAATGTCTACGACGTCATGTTAAGTTTATCATATGACTTGTCTACAGTGGTCAGGTCTACTTGTCCATTAAATAATAAGGAGAAAAACCACCGGAAGGAGCCCATGAACCCATATCTAAGAATTAATAATGGGGGCAGCCATCTAAGCTGGTAAAAGAAAATAATGTAATGACGTAATTCCGCGTTTTGATTAATAAGATCATTTTATATGATCCAGTTTAGAAAAATGTATATTTCAAACTGAGTCACATTTAGATGAAACATTGTACATTCCATAAATTAAAATCATTTAATTTTCAATGAGTGACAGCTCCCCGACCCCCCCCCCCCCTCTTAAAAGAAAACCTTCTTTTAAATATCGTTTTTCTTTTTAACCTCATAGGATTTCGCTATTTAGCGTTTTGTGGTTGCTTGGAACAAACGTTCCTGCGACCTGAACAGAGTTAACAATTTGAATCCCAAGATTACTTTCTGTCTTCTTACATAATGCCACATCGCAAATCTCACAAAAGAAATGCGTTTCCAGTAAAACAATTTTTCAGTTTGTAGCCACAAATATTCTCTAAAAAGTATTTGATAGTAGACCTGCGGA
This sequence comes from Strongylocentrotus droebachiensis, assembly GCA_035222895.1. NCBI lineage: Eukaryota > Metazoa > Echinodermata > Echinoidea > Camarodonta > Strongylocentrotidae > Strongylocentrotus > Strongylocentrotus droebachiensis. Next base: position 65,512 of record JAVYIG010003041.1, read on the forward strand.
TCTTCATCATGATTCATGGGTGATTTCACATTGAATCATCGCATGTAATGTCTGGTTCTAAAGCTATTGCACTTCAACTTTTCTTCGAAAGTAATAATGCTGTCTCCATAGACCAATGTCGAAACAAAGAAAGACCCCTTTTTTATAGCTTTGTTGACGAGTGGTGTAGATTGGGCACAGACAATAAGAATAATGGCGTGTCTGTCTCGCATTCAATTGAATGTTGCTCGAGTACAGATCACATGTCCAAGTTTTGTAATTTTGCTTTTATCGGCGACATATTGGCTCTTCAGCAATAAAAGGAGCCATTTCTAGATTCTCCGAGAATAATGAACAGGACAATACGCGATGAAACAAACATTTTCAATTTTTATGATCAGACTCCATTTATGATGGCAATTTTGATGCATGCGTTTTTAGAAATAGACGAGAACTTTTGTTTTTAAACGGTCGGTATTATTAAACAAAAGCCGCGCTGGTTTAAGGGAATCATCATAAAAACAATGTGTTTCTTCATGTTTAATCATGAGGAGAGCTCTCGGCACCAAATTGGATGACAAGATCAGAAGGGTTTGAACTAGCGATCCAAGTTCACGATGCTATATTATTGAAACTCCATTCAGCAAATCTTTTCATTCTTAGCTTGCACTCTCATAATAATAATACCAAAACACAACAAACAGTCGATAGTTGATTGGAGAATGCCATATAATCAAAGTGGTGCCGAGTAGAGTCTACTTCGTTTTTATATGGGCGGATTACGGAATTTGCAACGTCAGACATATTCCATTTATATACGAAAGCTCTGTGTATTTGTATCATTGATTATTGATCTTCATGATTACAGGCCGTTTTTTCTCTCTTCTTCTTCTTTCTCTACTCATGTGGCATATGTTTCCGCGCGTTGCGATTATACGGCGCCAATCTATAGTCTGCGTTAACGAGGTTTTCATCGTGATAGTGGCAGGCTTTCATGGAGAAAAAACAAGAGCAACCTTCTCCGATCTGACATTACACATTTCATGTAATAATAATGAATTGTGTTACACATTTTGGCGTAATAATGCGAAATTTGCTTAACGAATACATCGACTCTTGAGGTAATTGCCACCGGCATCATCATCTTCGTCATCACCATTGTTATCCATTGTGCGGAGTTGATAGTTTTAAGCGGCATTCCAATCAAGTACCTGTTATCGTCTATGTACAAATTACATTACATAGATTCAGGTTGACAGTGAAAACGTATCGCTTGACAAAGTATATCAGGTCTTAAAAACTCTCTGACGTACGTCAACAATTACGATGTAATATTGCTTCATTTCGAGGTTCAAGGAAGGTTATATTTCTCTTTTCAAAGAGAATATCAGACATAATTTTTAAGAATCTTTGCGGTCTGCATGGTTTACGGGGGTTAAAGAAATACAAAAGAAAAAAAAATGCATGTTTTCTATTGTCTGTGTCTCGTATATCTTTTTCTTTCTCAAGCCAGACATTATTAATCCCTCTTTTTGCGTCATGTTTATACTATTCCTCTATTTCTTAGGGGCACTCATTTCGTTCTTTTATGTTTTATCGTTAATTTTTGTTAGACACTTTAAAGGGCAAAAGCCTTGAGCGTCAACAAACATAAGGAAATAGTACAGGAGCCGCCATCCTCAAAATGCAATCATTCGATTTTGTAGTTGTTCAAAATGTTCTTACTTATACCCCGCTCACACAGCTCTGCGACTTAAGCCCCCATCACGCCAAACTACGTTCTTGAAAAATGTTGCCGAACGGGCTCAAACTGTGTGCGAACGGAATTGAACGTAGTAGCAACTGTTAACGATCTGTTTAAGAACGTCATGGACGGGCTCGGACGGGCTGGACGGGAGGTTGCTGTAGAACTTTGAGCCTGTTAAAAATGTTCCCCGTCCTGCAATACAAAAATTAGACTGAGTGACAACGTACTTAAAACGAGATGGACGTACTACGAACAGACTGATTGCCGTACTATGAACGGAATTACCGTACTTTGATCCTACTATTAGGAAGGTGTTTTAACGTGATATGGTCGAGCATCAATTTTTAGCAGTAGTATGTATAAGCCCCATCACACCAAACTAGTTCTCACTGCGTTCTGGAACCGTTTTAGAAAAACGTTAAACGGGTTGTGGTCGGGGTAAAATGTGTACATAATGTCTATAATACGATCCTTGTTCGTTCATAAACCGTCCTCAATACGTCCATCTCGTCTCGTCTGTACCCCGTCCACAGTCAGTTCATATCAAGTTCAGATCGGATATATTTGCCATTTCCAATGGATTATAGTAAGTTACATGACAGGAGGAAGATAAAGATGAGGATGATGATGATGATGATGATGATGATGATGATGATGATGTAGTAGGAAAAGAAGGAGGAAAGGATGACGATCAAGAAGAAGGAGAAGAAGAATACCATTAACAGGAAAAGTGAAGTAGGATACAGGGAGACAAAAAATGACGGAAGAGAGGAAGGGGCATGGTGAGATATTTTACGTAATTTTACATCAGTATGAACTATATACCTCCAAACCCACGACGTCACATATTAGACTGTTTCCTATCATAATTAGCTATCAACGAAATTATCTTGAATATGATATCCGTAAAATGGGGATAACTCATGCTCTTAACAATCATGTTTGCTTAACAGGTGCCTCTTACATCGAATGACACGATTTCATGGAGGGTAGAGCTCAGGAAAATCGAGATAAAAAGTTTTGAGACGTCCCTGGGGCGAGCTGAAATTTTCGAGTGATGTGGACCGGGGTTTTAGGCTCGAAGGGGCTTGTACTGTCTGTGGCGGCGACAGCTCTTCCGACAAGACAAGATTTGAAATAAGTGAATCAAAAAAGACACAATTGATATTGAGAAAGGTTAGCTTTTATTATGTATTTGTTTATTTACCTTTTCAATACCGATACTGTGCAGGTGACAACAGACTCACACGACAGCCTACGTGAGTGACACGACCTACAAAATGGCCGCTCTCCATCCGAGCACTCCTTCGTGAAATGAAAATGTAGTAGCGGTAGAGGGTTTTGGGGGAGAGGAGGTTATAATTATATCATTCTTATCTCTTGCATAAAAAGTGAAACCGTTTTGGTAATTGATGGCATCCCGCACACCTTTAATTTGGATACGAAACCCAGTTTCAAAAAAGATCTTTTCCCCCAAAGCTTTCTCTATTTTAATTTTGTATTCAATATGTATACAAAAAATGCCTCAAGGGTGTTACATGAATTGTCAATGATTTTGATCAGATTATATATATATTTATAACAAAATGTTTCTAATGTCAGGATCTCATTTTATATCCTAGAGGATGAATGGACTTTAATTCAGTCTCTAAACTTAATTCTCAAAATGGCAGGCATGGTTTCAGAACGTGTTTTCTGACGCACTCTACCTTTCAAGTATTTGCGTACTATTTTGGTTTTGATAGAAAACGTTGTTCATGGCATCTATAATCAGATAATATTTCATATTTCATCTCTAAAATAAACGACATGATGCAAGCAGCCGTGAAAGAAGTTTCTCTTAATTCCACCATGGCCATCCAGTCCAGTATCACTCTGATCTAGAATAGACAAATTGATTCGTCTCCAACAAGGATCGATGATTCTGCTTTTTGGTAATTGGGGGTTGGAAAATGGGTGTCTTGCTACATTTCCTATTTGAATAAACATGATAAATTAATTTGTCCTCTGTCATTCCTCTGAATGATCTGTCCTTCTGATCATGATAAGTCGTTTCCGCCATTCCCCTTGAGACGCCAGACCGACATTTAAAGAAGACCAGTCAAACCCTTACAAGTCCCCTCTCTCTTCCTCCCGCCTCTTCGCAGGCTGCGGAGATGATGATGATGATGATGAAAGGGATATTGCGATCTATTGGGTAAAGGTCGCTTCTCGACGCGCACCATCTTGTCTCGGGGGTATCAATCTTTAAAACAAAAGCAACTTTAAATAAGATAACAATTTGCTTCCTTTATTATCTACGATTCATGTAATAATATCTTGAGAACCATGAACAATCGTTTTTTTCTGTTTGAAATGAGAAAGAGAGAGAGACAGTGAGAGAGAGAGAGGGAGAGAGAGCTAAGATTTATAGTTTCCGAAAATGGAAGATGAAATTGCAAATAAATTTGACGTTTTAACTATATGTATCCGGGTAGCTCAATTTTGTTTTACTAATGTTTGACCGTGTTTTGGCCTGTTTTTAAAAAAAATAAAATAAAAATAAAGTCGTTGCTATGGGCGAGAAAGTGACGTTTAGGTCATGTAGTGATTTTCTATCTCAGTAAAAATATCATAAAAAAGTAAATTTTACCTTAGTCTCATAAGACTTTCTAGGCTCTTTTAGAAGAATCTTGTATTTACATACAAAGACAGTGACAGTAAGAAGATCACCCCTCTGGTTATTTCTACAAGAAGCCTAGCTTTAAAAAGTACTGCTGGGAGGACTGTCTCGTTGTTTGAAAAAGGGAATCTTATACAGTTCATGAAAATAATCTTTTCCTATGGGCAATATATGGATACATATTAAAGCCCAATTAAAGCAATACATTCTATATATATTTTACTACAATCTTATCATCCTTTTTGAAGTTTTGGTCGTAGTATTCATAGGTTTTACATGAAATCTTGATCACTTCTATTCTAAAATATATCCTGATCAAATGATATGAGTGGACTTTTCATCCTTTGCATATACAGTTTTAATTAGTAACAGTAGAAACAAAGTGAAAGAGAGAAGAAAGAGAAAGAGAGAGAGAGAGAGAGAGAGAGGGGGGGAGAGAGAGGGAGAGAGAGAGAGGGGGAGAAATGGGAAAGAGAGAGAAATGAGAAACAGAGGACGGGGAGGGGGAGGAGAGAGGGAGGAGATCGAGAGAGGGGGGATAGAGGGGGAGAGAGGGAAAGAGATGTAGAGGATATTGGGAGGGGCGGAACCGAGAGAAAGGGGTGTAATCGTGGACAATGTGCCATATTTTGAAACTGCTACATTGCACTTGGTGAAATACAAACTAGTCTAGGTGAGGAATTTATTTCATAATGTTCAAACATTCTCAACATCAAGACGTCTTGAGATTTTGTGCTTTTAAAAACAACATGATGATCTGAAAAGCACAAAATATCATCTTTCATTCTAAACGTGAGCGCATCGGTGGTTCAGTGGTAGAATTCTCGCCTGCCACGCGGGTGACCCGGGTTCGATTCCCGGCCGATGCAAGTACTTTTTTGTTTTAATGTACAAAAAAAGAAAATAAAGTTCTGACAAAACACATTCAGATAATGAAACTCGTTACTGAATAATCGGTAGAAGACAGAATATACACTGTCAAAGTACAGTCGATGCTTAGACAATTTTTTAATTATATAGCATTATCATGATTATCCTGTAACCCATATGAGTCGTAGACCACTTGTATGCAAAATTTTGTTAAGGGTAGGTTCTTTTTTGTTTAGTTCTAAGTTCTAATTTTTTAAAACCAAGTTTGTCAGGACGGTGCCGTTATGAAAACTTACAGGTTTAAGTAATTTTACACGATACTTTTTGTAATTTATAAAGAAACCATTAAATATATATATATATATATAAAATAAGAGATAAAAATATTGACATTATCAAGATCTGTTCGAGCGCCACATGTATCACTTTTGCCTATTTGTTAACATATTGTGTTCTGTTCCCGTCGCTTTGCCACGTAAAACTCAAAAGACACGATGTCAATTCTTTTGAATTTCGTACAGCATCTAGGGTACCAGATATTAAACAACATTATAATCTGAAAAGATACTGCTTTCATTTTTGTATAATATCAGCGCATCGGTGGTTCAGTGGTAGAATTCTCGCCTGCCACGCGGGTGACCCGGGTTCGATTCCCGGCCGATGCAAGGTCTTTTTATTTTAAAGGCTAAGTCCACTCCAAAAAGAATTTGCTTTTAATATAGATGCAGAAAAACAAGAGAAACAGAGCAAAACAAATTGAGTAAAATCGAATGACTAATAAAGAAGTTGTGATTTTTGTTTTAAGTATGAAAAACTATGGAACTTAGAAAATCACTACACAAAATGCCAATTTGGTTATCAGTTTGTGACGTCTTTGTCTCACTATTGCTTTATATATTTTTATCCCATTAATTTCCCTTTTTATACTCGAAAACTTTATTTTCCCATGCCTTTTGCACAGGTTATATGATTTGTATCATATTGCGTGCAATTTTTCACAAAATCTTTTATGAACTTTGAAGAGTTGATACTATTTTCTAAACATCATTTATTCATAATCATTGACTTTTATTTAAATAGTTTATACAAATTCAAATGTTTCATGACTTTACTGGAAAAAATAACTCTATATTAGTGCATCCACACACAAAAAAAACATGCTACTATCAACTGGCGTGAGGAAATCAAGTCAAAGCACTCGTACCCTTTGGTGGAGCTTTAATCCTCATTACCAAGTCCCTCGGACAGGACTTAAAGCTATCAGTTCCCTGGTTGAATGCTTTCTTAGCAATGTTGAGCTCTGGGAAGAGGTGAACAATAATTTGTGAGCGTTATCATTGTTATTAAGCAAGACAGTGTCGAAAAACATTAGAGGGAAAAAAGTTTCTTGTAAAGCATGGGTCTTCAAATGCCTCCATATTCTAACTATGGCAAGTAACAAGGCCCGATTTCTCTTGCCACATGTTTGTGTAGTCCCACATACATCTTTATGTGTACAGTGCGTGTTACTTTACCAGAGTGTTGCAGTATACTCACCAATACTTATATGCTATATACATGATCAACTTTTTCTGATCGATTCCACACTGTTTCTTTCACAATGCAATCGCATGACCAGAACTCAACTATATCTTTAAACAACATGATGATCTGAAAAGAAAAACATACTGTCTTCCAATTGAAAAGTGAGCGCATCGGTGGTTCAGTGGTAGAATTCTCGCCTGCCACGCGGGTGACCCGGGTTCGATTCCCGGCCGATGCAAGTACTTTTTGTTTTAATGTACAAACAAAGAAAGTATATTTACATAACACGATGAAAGAGGAAGAGGAAGACATAATCAAGGCCTAACTCGATGTAAAGACTTATTTCAAGTTGACAGCATAAGTCTGTCACTATGAACATGACTGAAAAAGAAAGCGGACAAAATATACAGTTCCTCAGGTAGACAAAGGAACATCCCTTCACTGCTATTATGTAAAAAGTGAATATGCATGTGACACCTGTTCTACACATTTTTACATAATAGCAGTGAAGGGATGTTCCTTTGTCTACCTGACGAACTGTATAATATTTTGTCCGCTTTCGTTGTCAGTCATGTTCATAGTGTGTAGTCCATCTTAGACACAATCGTGTTGGTAAATTTTCTGAAGCCGTAGGGCTTATGGCAAATCAAAAAAGTTAATTACAAATAGTATCGTGCATGAGATGTGCAAAATAATGATTTAAAAAAATGAGTATTCCATTGTAGACTTATCAATATTATACTCAGCCCATGCATACTAGTGTGAAGACAAGGTTTTGGTTTATTATCTGAGACGCAGTCCTTATGTGGTAGAACTTTATTTTTGGGGGTAAGGGTTAGGTCTGTCATAAGTTGGCGACAAGGTTTTTTTAAGCAAGTTTGTCAGAACTTACAGTATTAAGGAATTTTGCGAGATACTATTTGTAATTGTGATCAATAAAAAACCATGCACGATACTATTTGTAATTATGATAAATAAAGTTAATAAACGATAATAATACATAATTATAATAATGTATTAGAAAAATAAAGGATAAAAATATTGACACAATTAAGACCTCTTCGCGCGCCACCTAAAACATTTTTGCCCATTTGTCAACACCTGTTCTGTTCTGCGTCCACCGTGTACAACTCAAAAGACACGAAGTCAAATCTTTTGAACTTCGTACAGCATCCAGGGGTATTAAACAACATTATGATCTTGAAATAAAAACATACTGCTTTTGCACTTGAATGTGAGCGCATCGGTGGTTCAGTGGTAGAATTCTCGCCTGCCACGCGGGTGACCCGGGTTCGATTCCCGGCCGATGCAAGTACTTTTTGTTTTAATGTAAAAACCATGAAATTAATTGGCAAAACACATCAAGGTGATGTAACTCTTTTACTGGATATACATGTAAGTTGGATATCGTTTCACATGCAGTAAAGACATACTAGATGTGGAGATAATTTTAAAATTCTTTTTTACTTCACTTGATAGCAGTATCCTGTGTGACCCAGCGGAGATGCAATCGTCATCAAGGCAAAATGTTGGAAAGAGTAATTAAGTTCACTACATTATGATTTTTAATAAAGCAAGTTTGTCAAGACGGTGCCAATATAAAACCATGAAGGATTAAGCAACTTTACAAGGTACTGTAGTATGTGTAATTGAGATTTAAAAACACATTAACAAAATTTTTTTTTTGCCTATTTGTCATTTTTGTTTTACTTCTTGAACTTCGTACATAATCCAGTGGTATTAAACAACATTATTATCTGGAAACAAGAATCTAACCTCATCACTGTTGATCGTGAGCGCATCGGTGGTTCAGTGGTAGAATTCTCGCCTGCCACGCGGGTGACCCGGGTTCGATTCCCGGCCGATGCAATATCCTTTTGTTTTTAAACGTACAAACAAAATGACAAAACACATCAAGATATCAAAACAATTTACTGGATATCCTGCGGTAAACATAATATACACAGACAAAGTATTGTCGAAGTGAAAACATATTTCTACTTTTATAGCACTATGTCCCATTTGCAGGCCAAAAAGATGAAAAGATTAAATTCCAACGGCATTTGAAAGACAATTCTAATTTAGAAGTTCCCTCAAAACGAAAGGGCTTGAAAATGGCTTTTATTGGAAAATAACGACCATTAGTTGTGTAATCGACTTAAGTGATTGGAATTAACTAAGTAATAGTCTGCCATTTTCAGACCCTTTTACCGAATGGTCGTACGGTTTGTGCTGCACAAAGATTCAATCAACATTTATAATGTATTTGAAAAATAAAGGGTAAAAATATTAACACAATCATTTAGACCTCTTAGCCGAAGCGCGCCACCTAAAACCATTTGTCAACACTTATCCTGTTCTCGCCGCTTTCATCATGTACAACTTAAAAGACACCAAGTCAAATCTTTTGAACTTCGTACAGCATCCAGGGGTATTTAACAACATTATAATCTTTAAAATCAAACTGCTTTTAAACTTGAATATGAGCGCATCGGTGGTTCAGTGGTAGAATTCTCGCCTGCCACGCGGGTGACCCGGGTTCGATTCCCGGCCGATGCAAGTACTTTTTATTTCAATGTACAAACAAAGAAAACAAAATTCTGACAAAACACATCCAGATAATGAAACTCTTTACTTGAAATACGCCTTTGAGTTGAAATGATCGTTATTTTACCTGCCTTTTCCTGAAATTTATGTGACAATATGGTTTGAAAGGAAGACCCAGGTAGAAGTGGATAGATTGTTTAAGGAGGAGGACGAACTTAGACGGTAGAGAAATTGATTTGGAACTTGCTATAGACAGGAAGAGATGGAGAGGGTTAGCGAGGATTCCACTCCGTTTCTTCACAATGCAATTGCATGATCGGGGGGGGGGGGGTGTTTCACAAAGATCCTAAGTTGAACAATTATGGAAAGCCATTAGCATCCTTGAAAATATTTAGTAAAATTTGTTTTTAAAGGCACAAAATGTTGATTCAAATCATTCATATTTTTAATTATCATGGGATATTTCATGTTCTTGATGTGGAATTGACTTGAAAAAGTCTAAAATACTTGAATTTTTGCTTTTGAATATATTTCATTATAAGGCTACAAATGGCTCTCCATAATATTTAAATCCAACTTAGAGTTAAGTTTGACTTAGAATCTGTGTGAACCCACCCCCCCCCCCCCCCTGAACTCCACTTCCATGAAGTACATTTCTATCGAAATTCATCTTTGTGCTCATTTCGGAGATATGGTATGAAGGCTCCATGCATTGGCCCTGTTTCTGCATCTTTCAGCAAAGCTTTACCCAATATCCGTTGTATTGTCACCGAGTGGGCTTAGAGGCGTCACTGCTGCCTAACTCTGAGACTCGTTGGGGATTTCCCCTTGCCTCGTTCAACGATGACAGCATTCGAAGAAGACTTCTCCCCCTTGCTCCAAAACGCGGTGTTGGAGTAGACATCGTCTGTTCGTAAAACCCCAGTAGGGCTTTATTAGATATAATAAGATATAGGGTTAGAGTTAAGATTGAGATCGGATTTTAGGTTACGTTGAGAATGGAACTTCATATTAGTGTTTGGTTCAGAGTTGAAGTTATGAACTTGGTTCAGAATCATCCGAGAGGAACGTGGAAGAGGGAGGGTTCCCATGCAGGAGGCCGACAGCCTAAGAGACCGAAAAAATAAATAATTGTTGTCGGCTGCCGTTCTAGAGGGCAGTTGGTTTAATGAACCCTCTGGAAAGTGGCTAACAGATTCAAAATACAGACTGTTTTCAGTCTAATGGGCTATAGACTTAGGGAGGGGTGTCACGGGAAATTATTTATTTAATTGGCCAACCCCCTAAAATATGAATATATATTTACAGAGTACAGACCGACACACCTACTCAAGAAGTCCTAAAAATGTGTCGACAAGGATATAATGAAGTAATGTCATATTAGTCCCCAACTCCCGCCAAAAATTGTTCAGTAAGTGGCTTTGTGAATCATTATAAAAAAAAACTATGTTCCATTTGAAGCCAGCATCAAATTCTGTAGAACTTTCCAGGAATTATGAATATGTCAAGTATGTCCTATCTGTGACCCGGGTTCGATTCCCGGCCGATGCAATTTCCTTTTGTTTTTAAATGTACAAACAAATATATATATTGACAAAACACATCAAGATATTATTTTGAAATAATGGTCGTTATTTTCCCACTTAAAAACAATTCCAAGCCCTTTCGTTTTGAGGGAAGTCCTAAATTAGTATTGCCTTTCAAATAATTTTGGAATGTAACCTTTTCATTTTGTGGGCATGCAAATGAGACATAGTACCTTTAAACAACATAACGACCTTGAAAGAAGAATCTAACTTCATCACTGTTGAATGTTAGCGCATCGGTGGTTCAGTGGTAGAATTCTCGCCTGCCACGCGGGTGACCCGGATTCGATTCCCGGCCGATGCAATTTCCTTTTGTTTTTAAATGTACAAACAAATATATATATTGACAAAACACATCAAGATATTATTTTGAAATAATGGTCGTTATTTTCCCACCTAAAAACAATTCCAAGCCCTTTCGTTTTGAGGGAAGTCCTAAATTAGTTTTGCCTTTTAAATAATTTTGGAATGTAACCTTTTCATTTTGTGGGCATGCAAATGAGACATAGTACCTTTAAACAACATAATGACCTTGAAAGAAGAATCTAACTTCATCACTGTTGAATGTGAGCGCATCGGTGGTTCAGTGGTAGAATTCTCGCCTGCCACGCGGGTGACCCGGGTTCGATTCCCGGCCGATGCAATTTCCTTTTGTTTTTAAATGTACAAACAAAAAAATTGATTGACAAAATACATCAGCCTATGAAGATATTGAAATAATGGTCGTTAATTTCCCAAATAAAAATATTTTAAAACCCTTTCGTTTTGAGGGAAGTTCTAAATTAAAAAATAAAAGATAAACGAAATGAAATTAGTATTATCTTTCGAATGCCGTTGGAATTTTTTGGCCTGCAATGGGACATGGTGCTATAAAAGTAGAAATATGTTTTCACTTCGGAAATACTTTGACTGTGTTTATTATGTTTACCGCAGAATATCCCGTAAATTGTTTTGATGTGTTTCGTCCATTCATTTCTTTGTTTGTACATTTAAAAACAAAAGGAAATTGCATCGGCCGGGAATCGAACCCGGGTCACCCGCGTGGCAGGCGAGAATTCTACCACTGAACCACCGATGCGCTCACAATCATAAAATGAGGTTAGATTTTTGTCTCCAGATCATAATTTTGTTTAAGAAAACAAAATCATAAAGTTTAAAAGAACGTGGGCTTTAATATATTTGACATTTTATTTTAAAAATACAATCTCTAATCATTTATACAAAGACTAGGGACCCTGCTTTGAAATTACTTCAAGTCTAGTGATAACATTGAATCTGTCAGGTCCTAATATAAACTGAGCTAATTAGCTGTCTAAATTGATTAAAGAAGCTGTCACTTACTGTTACTTCAATTTGAATTGCAATTATCAAGATTAACGAGTCAACTTAACAGACAATGTAGCCAAGGCATATACAAATTAAACAATTATTTACGGACATATGAATATCCTGATACCTGGTGCTAAGTAACAAACAGCGGAATTTATGTCATCGGAACAGGGAAATGGACCCACTGGTGATTCATACTCAAAGCTGACTCACCAAGTCTTCGTGAATTCAGAGAAGACAGATTAGCATCCAATTATTACTTATTTTCACCTATTAAAACAATCATAACGGGTTAATACAAACATTATGATAACTAGAGAAGCTGAGTAATTCCTTTCACCAAGTTCTGGTCGGTCCCCTAGAATTTAAATCGTCTCCTCTGAGACTCGATCAAGCAAACTAGGTGGCAGACTAACCGAGTTTGCTTGGATACTATCTGCTGACTTTGAGTTTGACCTAGATTGGGTGTATGATGATTACAGGACTAATTTACAGGTCCGCCTCGCCGGTTTGTCTCGATGGTTGTTAGGCAGCTGCTCTCACCGGTCTGGTCAGGTTGGTCGCTGTTAGAAATGACTCAGCAGTTAATGCCTGACGCTGGAAAATAACCCTGAGTAACCTTACCTGTCATCTTACACAGACAGTTCGAACGATATTGGTTGAAGTTGTGCAATCATGAAGGATGTACAACGATCCACCGATCCAATGGTCCGATGGACATGATGGTCAGATGTCTCTTTGGCCCAACGTCCATCCAAAACACATTGGCTTGGTGTTCCAAAGTGACCGAGTTTTCAGAGGTGCATTGATCATGTTGATCAATACGACAACCCTATGAGTATGACCCTACGCCCGAATGACCCGACATCCCTGAGATCAAAATGTCCTCCAGTAACCCGTGCCAGGCCTATGTCACTTAGTAGGACCCTAAATGACCAATCGACTAACAAGTCCTGGTCTACCCCTTGTTTGAGGCCACAAGTTCTAAATTCAATAATTTAAACGTTCTAGATATCCACACCCTAAATTGATATGAAAATGCACTTATATCAAACTTGTCAGCCATATCAGGTTGTGGCACCATAAGGAATGAAGAGGGTGTTTTGAAATAATCAAACTTTAAAACAAAAGTATCTACGAAGAAGCACAGCAGAATGTATTACAAAGCTTTTTTATTTCGATGTAGGTAGATGTTTTATCTGTATCTCAAGTAATATTAAAAGAGTTTAAACAACAATATTCCATTTCCAGCGTGTCCATGAGGGCGAGTTTTGTTTTCAAAACTTCAAATTATCACTTTTTGTGAAGCATAATTTGCAAATCGGTAGCGGGGAACAATGGAGGATGATGAATGCAAGGCATGTATAACCTTAACTTTCTTTGAAAACAGGTGTGTACGACAATGCAAACCGCAATATTATACAAGAAGATCCACTGAGAAGCTGTTGTGCCCCCGTCATTCCCCCTAACTTCCTTCATAAACCCTTTCCGCTAAGTGTCAGGAAACGACGGATAAACCCTGTTTAATCGCAAAGATTAACGAAACAAGAAGCGATGACGACTGAATATATTATGGTCTTTCATATAACAATATTAAAACATCATCGATGAAGGATATCATTCGTGCACATGTTTGTCAAAGTCGTGAAGCTAGAGAGGACAAATCGATATGATATATTTCCCTAACACAGCCAACCTTCTGTTTTCGTTGAGACTGGAAGCGACGCCTTTATTAATGAGTCGTTGTTTTAATCCTGAATTGAGATCAGTCTTTAATCGAATTACAAACCTTAAATCTCATATCTAGACAGGGTTCAATGTCTGTTAATCCCACGGGATCAAGCGTGAGTGAAAGGCGTTGCTCTCGATATGAACACAATATACCCGAGTCACACCGACCATGCAGACCGACAACACGCCGACAATATTTACATTACCTCAAATGACAAGATGTGACAAGGTCTGATGGTGTACCTGGGTCATTAATGATGCATCCTCTAATAAATATAATTGGCATGTGTGGTTGCAGTGATGTCGTCTGCATTCGTGAGCACTTGACGTTGACTGCGTTTAGTACACACTCTCAACAACACAATTTAAATGACCATAGCAATGATTAAAGATCACTAGTTATTAGGTACCTTCTACGATGTAACGTTTTTTTGGCTTTAACAATAAATTCATCAACAATATTGGGACATCGCTGTAAGAGATAGAATAAAAATCAAAATGAACAGTTAGCGATATGTTATTTTCAAATAAAAACGCTGGGTTAGTTCATTCAACGAACCACAAGGTTGCCACACTTCCCGATATTTAATAGAAAGAAAATGGTGGATGGGCTCGCGTTGAGGGATGGCGACATACAGTCAAGGCAATTGTTAATAGGCCTTAACATAATAATATATTAATTAATGCATTCATTATATTTATCTAAAACATATGTTTATTGATCTTGTATTTTCTAGTTTTTTAAACATCATGGGGTTGCTTTAACAGACCACATGGTGTCCCAATATAGATACTGTCCTTACAGTTGACGCTTAGTCGCCCTGTAATACTCCGTCTCCTTTTCGATTAGCAGATTATGATATCAGAGACTCGCCTGATGTGGACTCCATCTTTTTGGCGGGAAATCGTTGGGCGCAGTAGCTCGGCATCCTCGTCCTTCGTGATTCGAGAGAATCTTTTTAAGGGAGAAGTCTCGTTGGATACAGACCTATACATATATATCTTGATGTTAGAGGGTCGAAAAGGGCGACGCTATTGCAGGGCGTGGGAGATGGTGATCAGTTTGATCGATAGGGCAGGATATCAATAATAATAATCGCGGAAGTCGGTGTGTGAAGTAGTCTGCTTGGTTAATCGTTTGGGCGGGAACATAGGAACATTGGACTAAACTATTATCTCTCATATCGTCTGCAAATAACTCTTCCATGCTATGTACTCCATGCACGTGAAACTGTAAACGTATACCATCACATTTTGTACATCACTATCACCCCCTTCTTTCATACATTTTGTTCACCATCAATAATAACTGTGTATTTATAATTTGGGTTAAATTTCTCAGTTTCCGAAAATATGTGTCTGTGTCTTCCATCGTGTTTTGTAAGTATTCGTTTGTACATTAAAACAAAAAGTACTTGCATCGGCCGGGAATCGAACCCGGGTCACCCGCGTGGCAGGCGAGAATTCTACCACTGAACCACCGATGCGCTCACGTTCAAATTATGAAGACGTTATCTTCTTCTTTTCGGATAAAGTCTTTGGGGGAAGTCATTTTTTTAATCATGCCCTGTTTTAATTTTTCAAGAATTGCCTGTGAATACGAATGGAATAACGTGTTACACTGAAATAGAGATTGAGTGGGGTGAAATAGAAATTAAGTGGGAGGTGGAGAGCAGGGATGAGAGAGAGAGAGAGAGGGAGAGAGAGAGAGAGAGAGAGAAAGAGAATATGTGGGTGTATGTGTGTTAAGACAGTGAGAGGGGAGAAAGAGAAAGGAAAAGAGAGATGGACGGGAAGTGAGAGGGAAGGTACATAGGTACACAATCCATGATAAAAGCAACAGAAACTACAGAGAAGGGGAATGTGTATAGAAGATTTCCCACCTCTTTCGTCTGAAGGGTTCTTTAAAAATATCATAGAGAGACTGCAAAAATTAATATTTAACTCAACGATAAGGGGCTAGGGTGAAAATAGCATCCACAACTCCCTCACTCGTGCCTTGCCTTGAAGCAACATCCATGCCCACTTAACAAATCAAAATTGACTCTCAATTTCCCGAACCATCGAGATCTCATCCACGATCTTACGACGCTGCACTCCAAGAAGTGGTTTATCTCCACGCTGTCTCGCCGCTCCTGATTAGTTAATCTCTAGTGGATTAGTGGAGCATGTCCTGGAAGCTTCAGGGGGATCCGGTTGTCTCATTTAATCCCTGAAGAAGTCAAGAGCCATGAACCGCTTGGTTAAAGACCTCAGTCCCCAGTGTCTTATGATATCATTGGTGGCGCGAGGCGTTGTGCTCCCAGAGGCACTTGTCCGCTTGCTGATACTTTTGTGTTTTATTGAAAAATTGTTTATAGTTAATTCCCCAGTTATCTGATTAGAACAAATTACTATATCATTAATCAAAAGAATGATAAGTGATCTCTAAAGAAAAATAGAAGAGCTCTGCAAATGTGGCAAAGGCAAATCATTTTGTTTTTCAGATCCATACTGAAGTGACAATGCACGTTTCAAAACAGGAGAAAATGACCTTCAGTTGTATTCAAAAGTATCCTTACAATGTTAGGGTACATCATCGACTGTCTTGTCTGTTCGCAAATATACTAGTTTACTTGTATACGTGACAAACTGTAAAGTGTTCAAATGAAGTCAATTCAAACCGTAATTACTCTGCCTTTAATGAGCGGAACAGCGAGGGAGTTCCCCGTCCTCTGGGACCTCACATGAGGCGACACTCGCTGATATTTTAAGCAACGATTAAGGAGCGAATTTAGATGAACACATTTTTCGTGAAGATGACATAGTTTACAGAAGCCGTCATGGATTTCATTTTGATCCTCACCATGACTGTGCACTTTAAATAGTCCCCTCGATTTCACACCTCTTCTCCTTTCTATATCACCCCCGAAAAAAAATAAGTTGAAGACTGTTTATCGCACTGAAAACTCTCTATGTGTGTTCATTTTGATTCTTCAAATTATCACAGACCTACTGCTTGGTCTTGATAGATTGTGTTTGGTCATTTTTTTAAACTGTTCTAAGAAAAGACAAATTGTACTACAAAGTTCTACAAATTGTTCCACATGTTATATCAAGGTGAAACACAAGTTTTATTTTGACATTCCTTACATTTCTGAGGTGATAGGTGAAAAAAGAAAATGTGAAAATATATAAGCATAGCATAAGTGATATAACTATATGTAAGAAGACAAAATAATATTAATTCTATTTCTCACAAAACAATATAGTGCATTCTAACTTGTAACACAAAATCCTGTCTAGAGTTGAATTCCAATTAAAACTACACAAAGTCATGTATGTTGGAATTAAACAAAGGGCACAGTGGTAGGAAAAGAATATGTTAATTTATGTTGACAAACTATCTCCATATTTGACATTTTATTCCAGTCATAACATTGTAATATTTTATCTTGATTCATTACTTGAACATCCAAATTTGTGTGATTATTACTGCACATTTCTTGTGATGTATTCATTCTGCTTAGATGCTAAGTCTGGTGCAATGTTCTTCGATATAATATTATAGCACCCATATTTTCTTACTTGGTATCACGTCACGGATGACTATATTTTCCAAACTTCTGTCACCACGTTCCAGAAAGTGTATCTGCACGCATATTCAGGGCAACACATCACTCACTCAAACGAATATTTATCCCTCCCGACATTAAAGACAAAATCATATCTATTCAGTCCTCCGAGCTACTTTGGAAACAAGGAGACTAAGTTCCCTTCTATCTCTTCACATTAAATCAGCTTTATGTTTCATTTACCAATAGCTTTGTAAGATTTTTGTATTTCAACTATATTATTTGATACACGTCACATACTTATGTTTCAACTTGCATAGCTTCTGTTTGGATTCAGTTCACAAAATTTATTTTAATTTATTAACCCCCCCCCCCCCCTCATTCAGATGATTCGATCGAGACTCAAACTCAAGAAGCTGCCAAGATGTTTAATATCTGATATAGAATAATATGCACAACAACTTTGTTTGTTAACCATTATAATACGGATTAGGAAATATTAACATATCCAACTTTACAGAATCAATGTATCGATACAATGTGGATTGGACATTTTGCACCGGCAACACTATTGGGCTTTAGTTTGTCAAGGATAAATAGAGCTAGCGTTAGATGGTTGCGACTGGAATTAACATTAATTTTAGGGCGAGGGTTAATGTTTGGTATGGGGTTGGGGTCCATCGTTAAAGTTAGGAATTGCCGTATGTGAGACGTTGACCAAGGGGCTAGTTTTCCATGAATTATGTGTTGTATGTACAGTCTCATGTATCCTTTAGTCGAGCTTTTTTTTAAACGAAGGATTATTGTATCATTGTTGGAAAAAGTCTCAAGATATAACACTTCTCTGCGCAGATGAGATCAGATATTATCTGCCTGGATATTTTTTTACCAATGGTATAATGTGACTTTAAGGATGGGCTGTTGTTAATAATAACGTGTGTCGTCGATGCTGGTCGGCCGCTTGGAGACATCGAGATACCGTGGCAGTGACCCGGAGAACTCACTGGGCCTGGGTCTGCTCAGTGTATGGTTAACAGGGTTTAGCTGGGCTGCCGTGGGTAAGGAAGGAGACCAACAAGGAGTGGAACAGGAAGATGCCAGGATGGATGGATGGAGTGTGTATGGAAAGGAGGGAGGGAGGGATAGAAAGAGAGAGAGAGAGAGAGAGAGAGAGAGAGAGAAAGAATGAGAGAGAGAGAGAGATAGAGAATAATATAGAGAAAAAGAGAAAGAGAGAATATTAAAGAGCGAAAGGGAAAGCGAGAATGAAAAAGAGGGAAGGAGAGAGAGAGAAAGAGAGAAAGTGGAGAGAGAAAGAAAGAGAGAGAGGGGAGAGAGAAAGAAAGAGAGAGGGGAGAGATAAGAAAGAGAATGAGAGAGAAAGAGAGAGAGAAAGGGAGAGGGAGAAAGAGAAGCATAACACGCCTTGAAGCTATTGCCAATTTTCATTGCAATCTATGGACTTGTTAATGAAGCAAGGAAATTGAGATTAAATTTGTTTCGACCTGTCTTCTAGCAGTCTCACAGTGGAGACACCCAGCAAATTACGGAATTGCTGGTAACTATAGGCAACTAAATTTATCTTATAAATTGTAGCCGAGCTTCTGCCGTGGCAAAATCGTAGCCAAGCCCACTTTACCATTTCCCCCATTTCTCATTTCTGTGGATCCGAAATAGTTTGTGATCTGATAGCGAGATTTGATTCCTGACCAATGCTGGCGGACGTGGCGACTCTCTAGGACGATTATCTGATTTCCGTGGGTAGTCCCTGGCGTCTTAACTCCATGATTCCTTCTCAAAATATATAATTTCTCGAAGTATTGGTGTCTTATCTACACACACAAAAATTCTCCCAAGGAACATATTAATGAATATTTACAATGCAACACTTCTTCCCCACTTAAATTATTGCAATATCATTTGGGGTAATACTTACAAAACAAAACTGTTCAAGATTTATACATGTTTATTTATGTTTAAATTTCATAAAAAAACTTGTTACCATCTGTTTTTAATAATATGTTCCAAACAAATTCTTCTATTCACAATTACCCCACTCGTCAACGTCTAAATTTACATCAACCACTCTGTCGTTCAACTTCACTGTATAATTCTATATCATTTGTTGAGGTACGGGAATGGAATTCCTTGAATCATGACCTAAGACCCAGTTCTACAATTACCAGATTTAAATCAATGTATAACAAAAAGTATTTTTCAATCCATGGTTGAGTAGGTACTTCTCTTTCCCATCTTTTTTCTACTTTTATCTCTTTCTGTCCTATTTTTCGCTTCCTTCTATTCTTTCTCTGTAACGGCTTCTTTATGAACGTGTGTGTGTGTGTTGATGTACGGGTGCGTACTTGTATTATTTAAAGAGAAGGTTGAGTTCTGGGAAGAGGTGAACAATAATTTGTGAGCGTTATCATTCGTATTATGCAAGTGTGGAAGAACATCAGATAAGACATGTTCCATGAAAAGCATGGCTCTTCAAATGCCTTCATATTCTAAATAAGTCATGTAACATCGTAAAACTCGGGGTGGGATTTTTACGCCACGTGTTCGTATAGTCCCATATACATCTTTCTGTGTACAGTGTTTGTAACTTTACCAAGACTTGGCCAAATTTCTTATAATTTTGATGATTCCAGAACCTTGCAATACACACAAATTCTTATATGCTAGATGATCAACCTTTTTTGTTCGATTCCACACCGTTTCTTTCACAATGCAATCGCATTACCAGAACTCAACTTCATCTTTAAGTCCTTTACTTTTTATTGTTAATTTATGTGCATTATCTTGTTATTGTTTGTTAGCAGGGCCCCGATTATAAGCAGATTTCTGCGTCTTAGGGGTCCTAACCATTATATTGTATATTGTATATTGTATTTTCATTGTAAATTGTTGTTATACTGGTTGAATAAATAAAATGAAATGAAATGAAATGAAATGAATTCATACATACAGCATCCTACTTCCTCAGGTTAAGGAGGAGTAAGGGCTTCATGCTGGTATCATCTCTAGCTTATGTTTGATACTATAAATATGTTTTTATTTTTATGTTTATATTTGTACATGTAGGTGTTAGGTGTTTGGTTTATAGAGTGAGGGAGAGACAGACAGAGAGTGAGAGACAGATAGAGGTGGGCAGTGAGAGATAGAGAGAGAGAGAGAGACAGAGAGACAGAGAAAGACAGACAGAGACAAAGTCATAGACAAAGACAGAGAGAGAGGGAGGGAGAGAGCGAGAGAGCGATGAGAGGGAAAATTAGTGTGAGTTCCTTAACGAGGATATAAAGGCTACCAATGTTATATTCCTGTCACAGTGGAAAAAAACGATGACAAAAGCAAGAACAACGAGAATAAATGATTAATCTACACATTACTTTCATGACTATTTCAACTTGAATTTTACAACTCGTCTGAATAGATTAAAAAATATATATATATTGCTTACATTGGCTAGCGTCTATTCGTGTCCCGCATCTTACATAATGATGAAAGCTATACCATTCATTTCACTTCCTCCAAGAAGGACGTTATGATTGGTTAATTATTTCAATGACGTCACAGACTGGCAAGGAGACACGGTACATATCGCCGATATTATTGGCTAGCCACCAATTACAGAGTGTTCATCTTAAAAAGTAATTTAATTAGAAATTGAGAAATCGTTTCAATGTTAGAGATTTAGATTTAATTGGAAGAACGGAAATATATTACAGGAAGGTGGCAATCCTTTGCCACTATTTGTGAATGTTTGGACCTTTTGACAACTCTTGGTACTCAATGGGTCGATTTTATAAAGGAACCATTATGGTAACGTGGTTGCTATAGCATTGGCGAATAAAAAAGAACTTCAGCGACACCGTCTTACAGTCGTTTGCAAAGTCTTACGACTGTTTTGCAAACGCTTACGACTGTTTTGCAAATGCTTGTAACTGTTTGCCGACAAATAAATTCGCAAAGAAATGTTGAACATGCTCAAAATTTCCTTGCGACAAGAAAAACTGTTTGCGACGATGAAAACTGTTTGCGAACTTTCTTGCAACCTTTTCCAACCTTTTACGAACCTGGCGAAACCCCTAATTCGCTACGTTCGCAAACACTCGCCGCTCAGTGAGATACCCCCTTTAGATGGTCAAACCTTTTTGACTATTATTATAGTCAAACTCAATTCAACTTTTTTCTGGATTTATATTACACTAGGGAAATATAGAAAAGAAGTTCCTATGATTCTATTTAGCGACACACATTTATTCGCAGAGTACAAAATAAAAGAATCGTAATTTGGGCGGAAGAACTTTCGGAACTTAACAATGGATGGTCTGACGATTTCATAATTCGATAATGTTTATGTTTCCAGCTAGTTCATGACGCAGTGCTTTACGGATTTATTCAATAATAAATTGTGCTGAATCATCATGGATAAATGTTTCATAGTTGTATGTTTCCTGTTGCAGAAAACATGAGAATTTATGCGAGAATATCATTGAATGCGTTTATACATTACATTATTTTCCTTCAGACTTACGAGCTTTTTTTTCTATGTGAGCTCTTCATCAATTTCAATTTCATATTTATTAAAAAAATAAAATAGACAGAAATGTTAACGATAAAAATATTTTATTTTATTTTATTTATTTTCTTATGCATTCCATATAAATATAACAGTTTTCGGTAACATAACAAACATGAAATAATAAGAAGTACTTTCTGACGATTAATAATGAATAAGCAAATATACATAACAATAGTTATAGAGAAAAAAAAGATAAAACATCAATCATCATAATTCATCAAAATCTATAAAATTGTTTGCGAAAGAAGGACTGAGAAAAATATGACCAAAGCTTGACTAAATACATCTTTTAAATATGAAAAGAACCGAAGAAATGTAGAGGGAATGCAGAGAAATGAATGATTGTCGCCGGGTGATGATGCTGAAGATGACTACGTCATGTCATAGTTGCGAAATGGGTAATTTTTTTATTGCGATAAAATGTGAAATACCTGATGGTCAAGAATATTGACTGGAAAGGAAAACATAGATAGATGACACCCACGCGCTAATAGCGTGGGTGTCATCAAAATAAATACAGACTTCAAAGAGGCAAGATCTCGATCGCTTTTGATAAGGTAGAATTGCCTGTTGATTCTTTCTTCCCATGTATTGTATAGGAAAGGAGGGCACCTAGGGAACACAATGGCAAGACAAATCAACTAAAGGAAAATGCTCCAGATCTGGGTCTTAGCAAGGTCCGCCATCTCTTCCTGTTGCGGCACCTTGCTAGATAACACCTAAAGTACGAGTTCTTCAAGACTTTATTTCCAAAGATCAGGAAATCGGTTGCTTTATCTCCAGGGATGATGGCAAGACAAACCAACCCACCTGAGTAATTGAAATCAAGCGTCTTGTTTTATCCGATACATTTTTAAAGGGAATATAATGCAATTATCTGCCGAATTCGCCGAAAAATCAGCATAGTGGTTGCATTACCGAATTATATTCTTGACGTTTTCCTGCATTTTATTCGATCCTTTACGTGTTTATAAAAAATGTAAATACATTCATTTTATTTAGTTTCTGGTTATAGCGGTTTATATAAAACAGACAGACCCTTAAAAGGATCATTTGCTACTGAATTTTAATGTTAATATGTGACTAACATGCTTTATAAGGTTAACTGTATTCTGAATAATTTGATCTTTAAAAATGCATAAAAAATGAGTTTTTACAGGGACTTTGAATTGTCTGTATGTTGTTCACACGCAGGTATGATTTTAACGCAATGCGAGGTTCCAATGAGATTGTCGCTCTATACTTGCTATAATATGTTACTGCATATTTTTAGAGCCCTAGAAATGGTTTAACTCATCTCTTTAGTTATATTTTGAAAACAAATGCATGTATGTTGAGAGTATATCAGATCTTAATTCATTCTAAAGACTCTGAATTCATTCTTAAGACTCTGGATTCATTCCTAAAGACATAATTTCATATCTGCTACTCGAGCACAGTCGATATGAACAATATATTGTGTTCAAGTCCAAGAACACTTTTTCTTTTGGTACATTCACGGTGTTTGTTGACTTGGCCCTAGGTGGTCTGCTTGTTCCTCCTCGATGGCACCCGATACTCTCTGGAAGTTGGAGAGTTGTCGGTGGAAACCTTGCTGCTCCTATAAAACCATACTGATATCATCTTTGCTACATGATTCTGTTATCTGACTGATCACACTTTGGCTAGACGGTTAATTTCCATGCACAGGTTGTGATGCTCAAGTAAGTTTAATATCGAACGACTTGCCCCTTCCCCCAATTCAACATTGTTGAACTGAGAGTGTACGCACGTGGGCGAGGGGGTAGACTTGTCCTTAAAGTTAGACAGGAACATAAGCTACCTTTATATTGGAGATTTTTATTGATAAAGCCTCAGTAGATTCGAGCCACTAGTCGACAGTCCATTACAGGTACGCTTACTAATTACATTTTGTTTTTATGTCAACATATATATTATTATTATATTGTGTATACATTCAAAAAATTTGATATATTTTGTACATGTTGTATCGTTGGAATGTAATTTCATTTGTATGTTTTGCAGAAGAAAAATAAATGCAATTCAATTCAAATTTAATTCTAATAGTATACACGACTTCCCGTAACGTGAATGAAAATCAACTGTCAAATAGGAGGTTTATATCATATAAAAATAAAATGTGAATCAATAAAGAAAGTTGTATCTAATCTTCTACTTTTTAATAAGAAGGTCTTTGTGTTCCGAAATAAATGGTAAGGTTCTCAAAATCCAGTCACGCAGTCGTAGCCTGCGTAGTTCAAGAGATAAATTATTGTTCCAGATTCCCCATGGCAAAACTAAAGTAACTCTGGAATAGGTTGCCAATATCTCTCCATCTCTCAATGTCTTTAAATCAAAATTAAAATACATACTTGTTCGATTGAGAGATTCTATTTTGTAGAATTTAGTAAAAATGGAGCTCTGAACTTGCACAGCTGAATATATTTTGAATAAAAGCTGCGCTATATAAATTTATTATTATTATTATTACATTGAAAATGTATATAATAGACAGGCTGGTGTTTCGGATTGAGCACAGACACAGGTAAACACTGGTAAAGATAATCATCGCCACTCCCGATTCTGGTTACTCTGTTTATCTGATTGTTGCCCTATCATCGTAAGCTATTCTGAAACCGCCGGATATCATAGTAACTGTTTTCGAAAAAAATTGAACATAGTTGCACTTAAATGTACGCCAAAATAACTATAGATCATTAATAATTGTTTGAACATGCAACAAGATTATTGAAGGCCACTTTACATTGTCATGTTAAATCTGAAAGTACAAGGTGTTCTTTATCTAAAAATAAATTAAACATAGAAAGAAAAAGAGTAAACTTATTCAAATTAAAAACCAAAATGTATTAATCATGTATTCAGGCCCAACTTCCTTTAGACGGGATTGGTGTAGTCATGGTAGTGGCGCCCGGGGAACCTGAGGCTTTCTTTTCCTCGGCATATCCCCCTGCTAGTACGTGGATGCGAGGGATGGGACTCCTTGTCTCCATGGCGTGTAACTTTCAAATGTTGCCGCGGAACAGGTGTCTGTGAATTTAATAACCAGGATTATTCTGATACAGGTGCTCATGTAGGTATTCATTTCATCGGGATTAGGGGAGTGGTATGTGTTGAACCTTCAGTCGAAAGTAGGTGAGGGTTGATATCACTTGGTAAAGTACGGTAGAGTGTACAGGCCGAATGGGATAATGTGAACAGACTCCAGAGTCATGTGTAGTTTTATTTAGAATTGAATAAACTTTAATGTTTGATTTCCTTTTCTCTCATCACTAATCACAAGGGAGAATAGAGGAACATAGAGATAATAATAATCCTTAAAACGCTGTATACCCCTCCCCCGTCTTTCGCGCCAACATGCCCGTTCTTCCTATTGTGTGATTTCTCGGGCCCTCTCAATCACCTGCATGATTTACAAACTTGGTTGTACGGCGTTCTATCTCTCTTTCTCTCCTCCCTACCCTCCCCTTCTCCATGTTCTCTCCCTCTTTTTCTTTTCTTTCTCTTTGCGTTTTTTCTTCCTTGCTCCCCATCTCTTTCTCTCTATTTCTTTCTCTCTCTCTCTCTCTCTATCTATCTATCTCTGCCCCCCTCCCTTTCTATCTCTCTCTCTCTCTCTCTGCCCATCTCTCTCTCTCTCTCTGCCTCTCTCTCTCTATCTCCCTCTCTCTCTCTCTCTCTCTCTATCTCAACATTATTTCAAGATAATGTTTATGATGATATGTATTATCTTTTTGTTGCACAGGTATGTACATTGTTCCTGCTCTATCCCATTTCATCCTTTTGAAAATGAGCCCTTATGCAGACCGAGGGCTCTAGAAAAATTACTTTAATATAATTTGATATCTAAATAATAAACATGAAGATTATAATACACAACGGTATATTGTGCGAAATTATATTATTAGACTAATCACGGGACGGAATAAGTTCAGCGATTGATAATGTAATTAGAAAAAAAGAGGGTAAACATTACAAAGGGATACAGAAAAGAAACATGTACAAGAGCAGGAAGAAGAGCATTCAAAGAAAAGGATAAAGGAGCAACAATTATTAAAAAAATAGTCAAAGAATGTATCTATTTAAATACATTGAACAAAAAAGGAAACCAAATTATGATTCGTCCTCAAATTCACATAAAGTGGACTTCCGAGTATATAAAGAGTCTGTGAGTTTGTGAGACGACAATGTTCAATTAATTGTGTCATTTACCTTGGCTGATACTAACTGAAAGTCTTTTGGCTTGGCAATTGATTGCTCTGATCTTAATGAGTGAATTTAAGTGACTGGTGAGGAAAGAGATGGTGGCAGAGGAATGGTGAACCAGAGACCAACCGACTCCAGGAGCCTGGCCGGGGCCCTCTTCATACTTCAAAGATCACCGCCGAAGTAAAATCGATGAAGTGATAACTGCTCCTCATCAAGCGCTCTTGCTAGTTTTTATTAATATAAAAAGAACATGTACTTACATGTAAATTTTGTTCCATTCTCTATCTCCCCTCCTCTCTCACTCTCTCTCTGTCTCTTTCTTGCTCTCTGTCTCTCTCTCTCTCTCTCTGTCCCTCTCTCTTTCTTTCTTTCTCTCTCTCTCTCTCTCTCCCCTCTCTCGCTTCTCCCTCTCTCTCTCTTTCAATTTTAGATTATCATTTTTCATTCTCATAATGAAGTCACAGAATCTAGATAACGTTACCTGAGTTGATTAAATCAATTAATTTAGTCTTTACTTGGGTCTAATTGTACCATAATATTTTCACAAGTACTGTTCTGCTTCTGTACTTCACAAAATATTACGTAACACATAACACACACATTACAAAAATGTATGTAATATGATGTTCATCAATAACACATGCTTTTGAAATTGACATTAAATTATGAAATGATCAATCAGTAGATTTTCTTACTATTCCTGCAAATTCAGGCTTGAACGAAATAGCATATGTGAATATGATGTAAAGCAAAATACGGATGAGGGTATAATACATGGCCATCAGTTGATTCCTTTTTAATCCTGCCAGTCATTGCTAGAAAGTAATTCTATATCTGATATGTTTAATACGCATTAATACTAGGTGTGAACGGGGTCCAATCGACTGGGCACTGCCCCCAATTTCCTCTCAAGTCTTAGCTGCCATCCGCCCGAGACGACTCGCCTGCAAGGAATCGCCTCATCGGAACTTTGTAAAAATCAAATTCGATTAGGACTAATTTGCTCAGAAACAATTTCAACAGGTGCTAGATTGGAAAAAATGTTTGCTTATTCATTCATTATTCACGCACCTTCGAGTGGATATGCATTCTCATCTATTCTTTCAAGGGTTTATGATTGTGATGGTATGAATCTCAAGCACATAGCTGCCCCCAACTCAGCCCTCCACCCCCATACACACACACTCGCAAACATAAGAGTTATGTTTAATCCAACACATTTCTTCAATATTAATTGTATGTTTATATCGTTTTCGACAATTTTGTTAGCAATGATGACTTGTCTAAGAGAGCTATTAAATATTGAACGTACAAATATAAAGTACATGCGATGTGTAAGAGAGATTTCAAAACATTTGCCTATTTAATTAACATTGTATTATTCCATGTACGAGCAATGTATTTATGCAAATTGATTATGAATCTTACAAAAATCATAAAACCTCTTAAAGATGCGTTTTAACACATGTTACGAAAACTCTTTACGAAAGGTTATAATCGTATAAATGTATATCATAATTATATACGTATATCGTATAATTTCTCTTTTTAAATAAAAGAATTTTGATTTCTTTAGTATCATGCTCATCAAACTGTAAAAAGGTAATCACTCTAAATGAATAATGAATACAAAAATAAAAATTGTTTAAAAATCCAATTAGGACTTTACTTATATTTGCTAAGGGTAAAATTATCTTCAACTTTTAAAACAGCATTTTGTTTTTGAATAGGGCACAAAACATGTTCATTCTTCATAATGAAAATTATCCAATTAAACAGCTATAAAGGATCCAAGGCGAACCCGCTTTGAAAGGATGACAAACAAAGAAACTGGTTTAAAAAGTATAGAACGATGCTTTTTTTTATTTTGTTCCATGGAGCCGATGAAATTCAGATACTGCTCGTAAATTTCAAACCCTGTAAACATCAATTAACATTATCTATCATTATAAAAAAATAAAAAAATAAATGAAATTGACAAGGACGCCCATAAAACCTCTTACAATGAAAGAATAATCACCATAATTCAGTCTACCACAAAACAACGCCCTTGACGAAAGACAATTCTTAAATTTTACAAAGAATATTTATATCATGAAAACGAATTTCCCCTGCACACGGTAAGTAGTCTAATCCTTCCATAACACGCCTTGATCCCGTCTATCCTATCTTCTTTAACCCCTCCTCTGCCCCTCTACTCTTCATCTCTATCGCTACACCAGTATTCAGTATGTTAAACGTTAAATATAACCGTATAATAGAGGTCATGAATGTACCAGTTTAAACCCTGGTTTTAATACGCCTCACTAATTTGTCCAAGCCCGGCGCCCAGACAATTAAGGACAATTATTTCTTGAGCTGGCGATCGGCGTCCCAATTTAATTTGACTTCTATTTTCGTTATTTATTTATGCGATGCTTGATATATCGGCATATTGCGCTGAAACTATACGAAAGGCAAATGTTTTTCTTTCCAATTGGAATGCATAATATTTTTTATCAGACAACAGGATACAGCGTGCCATCACTGATTGGAAAACGAAGTGATGTCATTTTTGTACAGTTTTTGTAAAGAGTTGTGATGGATGGTGAAAATAACTCTTATCGAATAGATTAATTGGCTGATTAAAGTTGTATCAAGTTATTATCGTGCATTTCTATCGAAATAAAATTTAAAAATTGCTGTTTCACAATATGCTTATATACCATTTCAAGAATAGCTATACAAATGGTAGGCACAATAAAGATCAATTCTGCTTCAAAGCAAAATATGCTATTTATCATTAAGTATTGATATTCTTGTAAGTATGAAGGAGAAAAGTAAATAAAATAAAATAACATGTATATATTATTATATTCTATATTACATTAGAACTGCTCAAAAATGTATAACAAGTGTCAAAGTAAAAGTTAGTAATAGAAAAAAGATGTTTACTGTATACAATACGGAATACAACCCCTCGATACAATTATTCAAAGTATATAGTTTTCATCTACGAAATAATCTTTTTCCATATAATTCATAGTTCATTTTAAGTAATAGGCCTACTCCACATTTTGACGGGAAGATGAAAGGAACCTATAAAAGTTTCAGAAAAAATTCACCTAGACAGTAAGTTGGCCAATCCTAGTCTTGACCAATCACCGTTTAGTCTTATAGCAATGTCCGATTTGAATAGCAGAGATCCCCATCAGGATATAATGACGTCATCAGCTCTTAATCCCTATTTTACCTGTCGCCCAAATAGTGACGTAAATGAAAGTGTTTGCTAATTTTGTTTGTTACTTTTGATTGGTAAATACGGAATGATCTGAGAAAAGAAGTACGCTTTGACTATTCCAAGAGCAAATTATTTAATTTTAAAAGAAAATGAAAAGATGTGTGAATGCAGCAGAATAAAACTTATGTTGAAATTGAAATCATTAGCGAGGAATAGTAATGGGATGAATAAGCTTCTCATTAATCTCCGTTTGCTTTCGACTCCTACCACATCTCTCTTCCTACCCTCCCAAACCCCCTCTTCTTTCACTTCTTCTTTCTTTTCTTCTTGTTCTTCTTGTTCTTCTTGTTTTTGTTCTTCTTCTTCTTCTTCTTCTGCTTCTTCTTCTTCTTCTTCTTCTTCTTCTTCTTCTTCTTCTCCTCCTCCTTCTCCTTCTTTTTCTCCTTCTTCTTCTTCTTCTTCTTCTTCTTCTTCTTCTTCTTCTTCTTCTTCTTCCTCTTCTACTACTTCTTCTTCTTCTTCATCTTCTTTTCTTCCTCCCCCTCTCTACCGCAACTCGCTCTCTCCTCTCCCACCTTCTTCCCCATCCCCTCTCTCATTCACTTTCTCTCTCTCTCTCTCTCTCTCTCTCTCTCTCTCTCTTTCTCTCTCTCCCTCTCTCACTTAATCATTTTTTCCAGTCCATCCCTCTTCACTCTTTGCACTTTGTATACATATATATTGTTTGGTTTCGAATGGAATCGCAGTGAAAGCGAGCATACATATTTACCACAAATACATATTTTCATATTTCTCGTGGCGCACTATACTACTACTAGCAAGATGGGTGTATCAAAGCGATGCTCTTTTTGGTTTATTGGTTTGTTGGTTTGTGACGAGGAGTCAGAAGGATCAATCTCTCTTCACTCGAGCCCTCGAGCCTTGTACGGGTGGAACCTGCCAGGGAAACTGAAATAAGCGACCATTTCCTCCATGGCGACACCGAGACAAGAAATCTACCCAAGGTTTACTTAGTGTGAGCGTAATATCACTAACAAAATAACAATCATGCACCATTTTTGAACGCTCAATTTCACACGCTATTTGCCCTCTGGCATGCAGGGGAAAAAAAATGACTGTGAAAATAATAAAGATAGGAGAAAAAATAGCTGGGCTTGCCCGTTGACTATAGTCAATGCATCTTATCATATTATATCGAGCTATATTACAACGCGACTGAAATTCAATAAGGAAAAGGGGGCTGAAAGGCGCTCAGAAAATTTTGTGCGAAAAAATGAGAAGGCGATAATTTAGTGTGGCTCTGATTTTTTTACGGTAGCGTGTCGCCGCCCAGGGCTCTATCGTTTTGATGTTATCGACGAAATTCGAAGAGAATTAAATTAAAAATCGCAGGAATTCGATTTGGGAAAGAGATGTTGTTTATTTCATCCATATTGTCGACATTTTTGATACCTTTTGATATAATGGTCTTACTGCAGTGGTGCTGATGTGTGTGTAAATAAAGACGAGGTGTTCGGGCGTGATATGGACATGAGAGACTCGTGATGATATACTGCTTCACCGGCAGACTGCTACTAAACTGATTCAACATCATCTTGTTCCATTTTGTCTTTCGTTTTACTCCCACTTCTGTTTTCTCTACATGTTACGTTTTCCTTGTTTTTGTTAAATACTTATAAGCTGTCCGTTTATATAGGGAAATCTTTGTTACTCTATGTAGATAGGTAATAAGTGGATATAGGTATTCTGATACATAACGGAGGGACTTGGTGATAACCGAAATGCATTAGCACATTGACTTTTGGGTTCCGAACCAGAGACCTACCGTTATTATTTTGCACTGAGCCATTAGGACCATTTCCCCCTCCTCATTTATCTTTTATTTATTTTGTCCCTTCTACTTTACTTCTAAGTATTTAAAATCAAGCACTTGAACATAGATGTACACATGTCTTAATCTGTTAATTTTGAGATGTATTCATTATCATATATTTTTTATTCTTACTTTTTGAAGAGAGAAAAACGGGTATAGAGTGGGAAATAGACGTGGATCTAATATGCCTTCTGTGAGTCATGAGTCATGTTATGTGCACCGTATAATGCCAAGAATTCATTGATCGAAATGATAATCATTAATCTACCACTATTTTTGTTTTAAAGTTCGAAAAATCATCAAAAATAGGCCTAACTACACTTAATTTCAAAAGGTGTATTCGGAATATTGAAGATTACTTGTAATCTAACCGTCCCATATTTATGAAAACCTATTTACTCAGACCAACAAACTTGAAATCTTTTGTTAACCTCATTCATTGTACTGTATTATAAGCTAACGAGCTAGATATATGATTTATGCACACGTTCACTTTCAAACAATTTTATCAACATATGTGTAACTTCTTTAATTTAGTATCTTTAAAAGATCTAATGTAATCCAGCTGGATCCAAATATACATTTTACAATAAGTATTTTAGGAAAATCTAATTTCTAGGCGTCTTTTGGATGATTTCTCTAGCGATTTTGGAATGTCACACAACTGAAACCATAACTCGATTATTATCACTATAATCACCATGATCATTTATGCCATTTATGAACATCATCGTACAGCCTTCATTTAGCATGATTTTAAAGGTTTCTCTTTATTCACTTATAAAATAAAGGATGCTATTTGACATTTTCACAGTATTCTCACGGATATATGATGATTCATTCCTTGAAATATAGATAACTACTATTGGAACTAAAGCCGAAGTGAATATCCAGAGCATTTTGAAAGTACATGTAGATAATTAAATAATGTCAAATTATCAAAATCATTTTCATTAATAGTAATTATATATTAAAATCAATATTATATCAAATGGTCACTGATGCCAACATAATGACTTTTCAATTTTTTTGTGTGTGCAACGTTTAAAAAAAAATCTTACCTGACTCAATGAGAAGCCAATTCATAGATAGAGGTTAAAAGTATCAAACCATTTCAGCAAGAATAGTCTCTTATATAAAGCAAACAAGTAAATAAGGAAAATTGCGATGTAGGCATAAACGAAACTTTCATGGTGGATCAGACGAGACAAACAAAATATTGAGTTACCATGGCAACTGATAAAAATCAATGTTTTGGTACTAAACTGTGTCATTGTTGACTCATCAAAAGTAAAAGAGAACGACCAGATCAGACATGCACAGAGTGAAAAAATATATGTATACTTAAACATTTAAAAAGAAACATTTTATTTCAGTATTTGATGTACAGATTGTAGATAACTATCTTCTTTTTTGGCGGGAAGAAATCCCTTTTGGTTTGACGTCAAAAACACAAATGTGCAGCATTTTGAACAATCATTTTAACGATCTATACCAACACTTATATTATAGACTGCATGCTAAAAGCTTTATCGAACTATTTTACACAAATTTATTTAATACGGTCTCCGTCATTTCTTGTAATTGTATTAAAGGCCCACTGTACTACTTGTAGCGACATGTACCAGCTCCCTCTATATAGAAAACAATGCCTAATCGTTGACCATTGGTCCCCATGATCCTCTTTTTCTTATGTTAATTGAGAGCTGAGTTGATGAGATAGCAACCTGTCAGTGACCTTCCTGGGTGGTCTAATCCCTCCTAGCCAAACTAGTACAGATGGGCTTTAAATAAACTGAAACATATTTTCCTGATGTTAAAAAAATTCACAAGAAAACCATATGTGAAGTATCACAAATGCGTATATATCTAACCGTGTATATAGTATTGAATACAAATAAAGAGAGTTTAACCATCGTTTCGTAGATCACAGAACATAATAATCAATGCTGATTAATTAAATAACCATATCCTGCTCTCTTTTAATCGGTCCTTTTCAATCGTGTAAATTCACCCCTTATAAACTTCAAACAAAAACTAATAAGCAATCCTATAAATCAACAGGACTGCGCAAGATGGTTTTTTCTATGATCATCTCAAATACCGGACTGCCAAAACAAGGGATTCTATCGAGTAGTGAAAATACCACTTTATGTGGGTTTTTTTTTTTTGTTGCTTTTTCGAATATGGTCTCAGCCCACAGATTTGTATTCTTACATCTTCTATAATGTTTGAAGAATAAAAAAAGATGGAGGCATTGAATTGTCTGTTTGCAGCCTAATTAACGAACAGAAAGCCGAGTGAAAGCGAAGTTCAGCCGATTATTCAATCAAATGACTGTCTCTCCATCGAGCCAAAGATTCACTATCATGAGGTAGAGAGAAATACATCTTTTGGAACGGTTCAAAATGAGGGGATCAGACTTGTCAAATTTCTGGCGCCTCAACTTTGCGCATCTTTTTAACCCGCTTAGCCTGCCTGGTCGTCTGTCGGTAGTGGCCTTGTACTACACTTGACCGACGGGATGACTGTTGTGGAGACTACCCTAACAAAATATTGCACATTATATAATGTCAGGGTCATGCAAATATGAAATTGTATGCAATATTACCAACTGAAACAACTGTATGTTCTTCTTGATGTAGTGAACATAGCAACTAAAAATATAGACGAAAATTGAACAAAATATCTAGTTTTAAGTACAGTTCAAACAATTATTCTACAGGGGTAAGCAGTAACTTGTTTACTATCGATGAACTTTTTTCTAGTGTTTAGTGTATAACATCAAAATATAATGCTGTTTAATTTCGGGAGATTTATTAAAGTATGCTTTATAAACATTTATTTCATGTTCTGGAAGGAGGTGGTGGAGATTTCTATTCAGTAATGTTATTTGTCCAAAAGATGTTTCCCCCTTTGTTTCTAACTTTCTTAAAGCTTATAATTGTTCCAAACAATGTACATCAATCCGTCTTAAAAATGGCTATGATTGTTTTTCCGATGCCATGTCGTTTTTCCAACACAAGAAAATCCAACATCTTAGGGCAACTCAAGGCCATCACTGGACCATTTCAAAATTAACCGACAAATGAACTAAATTTGAGCCCAATTTAGTAGAGAAAGTATTCCAAGGAGCATAAATAAGGTTTTGCAATGGCTAAGTTTCTCTACAAGAATAAAAACTGGTCACCAGAATTCCAAATTTGCCGAGGGGTAGGTGTCCTGAGTAATAGAGTAAGTGTCCTCTGGTTATAGTTGTCCGGCTGGAAATTGTCCGGTGATGGGCGTCCTGGGGGAGGGGAGGGGGGGGGGGGGGCAGTGGTCCGGATACGTAAACCCATGCCTGTTTGTATACATCATGATTGTATAATTATATCAAATAAATTTGATAGTAATATTCCAACTGTGTCTCCCTCCCTTTGTCGCGTCTTCGTCAAGCCCACTTACAAAAAAACGAAACCTGTTAGATCAAGACAAAATCTAGGTCAAGTTCTAAATAATTGCGACACTCTCGTCACCCTAATTTCGACAAACTAAAAATGAATCTTGGCGGGGATTAAGACCTACAAATATGACACAATAACCTAGAAAAGCCACGACCTTCCTTGTCATAAGGTATGAGAGAGATGTCAAAAGAGAGATCTAAATTAATAACGATGAAGAGGAGTTGGTGAAAAGTTCAAAGTTATGAGTGTTCTAGGTTCAGAGTAAGGTGCAACCAACCTCTTGTATCTCTCTACCTCCCGAGTCCGAGTCTGAAATCTTGGAACCTTGATGTCTTGTGGCAAGACGGATGTGGTCTTCGGCAGATGAATCAGTCCTATCAAGCTGATAACCCTTGTTTCGCAAACATTGAAGTAATGTAATAATGTGGAAAGTAGTCCTCCTACTTCTTATTATCAAAGATAATGGCCCGAATTCACAAAGGAGTTTTGTCGATTGAGCCTTGGTCTGAAACGCATCGAAACGCGTCATATGACGCACATAAACCTAGGTTTTGTCGACAAACCTCCTTTGTGAATTCGGGCCAATGAGAATAAGGAGGGGATAAGGAAGAGAGTGAAAGGACGAGGAAGAAAGAGGATTTTAATCTTGCTCCTATCCTAACATACTGTGGATGTGGCCACTCTTGATAATGTGTTTTGGAGTTCACTCAAGAACTCAGCATCTTTTTGAGCACAAGCTCGCATACGGTTTTTGTTGATATAGCAGCAAATCTAAAAAGAAAATACCGCTCTTCTTCCTTTTGCATGACGGTCCAATCAGGGCATCCATACACGGATGCAAGATTGTTAGCAATTGAAAATGGTAGGAATAACTTTCAGTATGGAGGCGCGATAGCTCAGTTGGTAGAGCAGTGGTCTCGTAATCCGGCGACCCGGGTTCGAAACCAACTCGATGCGCTAATGCCCTTTGCATTAATCTTCATTACCAGGTCTCTCGGAGAGGTTGCTTACTAACAAGCATTTATGCTTTCTTAGCAGTCAGGGAAATTAATAACCACCAATACAACATATACGGTAAAAGAAAAGAATCGATGCTTCATGGTATTCTTTGATCGTTATTTTATAGAGTAAGAATGGTTCAGGGCGGATGAACCAACATACTTTCATAATCATGTCATGCTGAGGAGCCTTTGAAAAGTGCAAATAATTGTGCACTTTCTGAACCATTCCTGTGGTTTGGGGGGAGATAATGTTCATTACCTAATCACCTGACAGTGCCAAGCCTCTTACATCCAGGTTTAAGGTCACATCATGAATGTCAAAGATGGTTATGAATGGTGTTTGGGGCTCAAATATCATTATGATGTTAAATCCCGCCAACAATAAACATTGCGGCACTTGTTTCAGACCGTTTGAACGGTTCGCAATTTGTTTGCCCTAATCGAAAGTCGAAACAGAAGAAAGGAAGGACAGCTTCAGATGATTCTGTTATTCAATTGATTCTCATGGAATGTTGTTATAAATTGTCGTCGGATTTGTAGGAGCGAGAAGGTTTATCTGCTTTCTCCAGATTCAATCTAAAGACATCTTCACTGATAGGGGATACCCGCGTCGCCTGTAAGACAAACGACCAGTAAATCATATAAAGCTTTGTTGGAGTTAGATGTTTTTAGTGTCTTAACAATCCCTAGTACCTTTCTTCCTAAATTATTTTTGGTATTGCGAGTAATGGAGAGACGAACAAACCATGTGGACGCGTCCGTATCGTGTATGTAAGGATCAGAGTTTGGAACGTATCTGAAGTATTGTCAGTACGTGACAGACACCAACTCCCGGTGAATCATTTCATTAGACAGAACACACAATCATCTCGAATCAATCGAATCCCACCATTCTCTCACCTCTTTCCTCACCTGTCCCCCTTTAGATCCCTTGTTACCCCCATCCCCTCCCCCTCCCCTCCCCCTTACCCCTCCCCCTTGCTCCGGAAGGATTACATGTCCTATGATCAAAGAGGGAAGTAGCGAGCCAAAACATGACGGGAAGTTTGTTTCCCCTCTTCATAGCATGTCATTGATGGCGGCAATACGACAGTCACTTTAATGATCAAACTGGTGAGTTATTTGGTTGCTACAGTGTCTTCATACCAAACTAGTCTGACATCCAGGAACTTGACCATTTTGTATGTTCACAACTATTTTGTTTTCATGATATACATTCTTATTTTTACTGTATGTTTCTGTCTTTATGTCTGTTCTTTTGTATTGATTAAAACTATTATTATCAAATGTTATTAATTATACTATTATTACTATCATTATTACTATTTTTATTGTTGTTATTATTATTATCAACATAATTATCATTCTATTGTTATCATTGTTATTAGTATTATTATTATTATCATTATCGTTACTATTAATATCATAATTATTATTATCATTGGTAATATTATTATTGTTATTATTATTGTTATTATTATCATTATCATTATTATTATCATTTTTATCATCATCATCAGCAGCAGTAGCAGCCGTATATCTAACACCATCCCTAATCCTACTTCGCACTTCAAGCTCTGAATCTTCATTTTCAAATATTGAAAGTAAACACTTTTTATTCATGGGATTTTCTGTTAAAGCCCCATTGCACTACTTATAGCTGCTTGCGCCCTCGATATAGCAAACAATGCCTAATCGGTGACCGTTGGTCCTCCATGATCCCCTTTTTCTTATGTTAATTGAGAGCTGATTTGATGAGATACCCACCTGTCAGTGACCATGCAGGAAGGTCTAATCCCTCCTGGCCAAACTACTGCACTGGGGCATTAAAGTTTAGGTGGGGGTATTCAATTCAAAGCATCATACCGTACTTCCACCTTATGTTGATCGACATTCAAAGAAAACGAAACGCTAAAACTTGTCATATGTGTATATAAAAAAGCTTCTGGGTAAATATTTCTTGCGATTCCTCTTGACTATTGGTTATTTTTTCTGCTAATAACCTTTTGCAACTGCTTACCTTTTTTTGTCCTGTCATTTGGCATGTTTCAGTACCTTTTAGACGTGATGAAAAAACAAACTTTGATTTAAATATCACGATTATGCCTGGGAGGAAGCCTATCATATAACATGACTAAGGCAAATACATTGCCAATGTGAACTCATCGACCTACATTCATGAACTTTAAAATTGATATTAGAAAGTCTTAACACCTGCGTTTGACAAGAAGATGGTGAAGGGAAGGGTCCAGGATTGTCAGTTTGGGGAGAAGGGGGAGGGGAACAAGTCTAACAAGCAACGCTAAACAAAAAAGCAACAACACGGAAAAAAACTAACCTCCTCATAGAAAACAACTACAGACTAACAAACAAATAGATTAACAAATATACCTGTAACAAACAGAAATTAACAAATATACCTGTAACAAACAAACAAATTTACAAATATACCTGTTACAAATAAACGAATTAACAAATATACCTGTAACAAACAAAACATACCTCAAATGAATCACAACTTTCAAGTGTGTTTTTGTCTAAATGGGAAAGGTATACCGATGATTGTCTCGCACGACCATGGTTATGTCATCTAAGTGAGGGAGATAGTTTACCTCTGGACTAGTGTATGACACTTTACAAGGATTGGGAGGAGTTATGCTGAAAATCTAGAGTAAACAGATTTGTACTTGTATAATAATAAGAATAGGAGGATGACATGGACTAATTTTAGCCTGAATACAAGAAAGAGGACCCAGTCTCGTTGACCTTTTTAACGGACTTGTGGTCTGATTACGTAATAATACCGAAATATTCTTTCAATTTTGCAGTCGATTGTTAAATGTCAAATGAATTATTGTAATCCACAAAATATACTACTTTATATAATTTTGAAAATAGTTGAAAATATGAAAAATTAATTTAAATGGGTATCTAGTCCACTTGCCGGATTTGTATTTTCAAACGTCCTAAGTACATTGACGTAGATCCGTTGTACGATTGGCCATTTACTTTTATTTTCATATTTCCTTTTCTCATCGGATATAATATCTGCAACCCCCGTGATGGCAAATAGTTACTGACATGTAGGGGCTATCCCTATTTTAATGGCTTCATCCTAACTTTCTATAATAACCAGGACAAACTCGAATGATTCTGACATAATTGAGTTTCTGGCCTGTCAGGGTGGATAATGATCATAAGGCAGGCTTGAATTGAGAGTGGTTGGTTACCCCCTCTAAACAGAGAGCGAGGTAATTAAAGGATGATTCGGTATGTCCGGCCTTCCGTGTCTCGGTAGGTCGGTCCAAGGAGTCCCTTAGACTGTCCCCTCCACTGTCCGGCCTGTCTAATTTGATCTTAATTTATCATGTAGGCAGACGGGTTTTAATTGACAACCTATCTTTCGATGCGTGGCCGGACGGACGCCGGACACAGTAGTATGCAAATTTTGCCATTTTCAATTATTGCCCCTGGTCAAAGTAGTTCATTGAATGAAATAATTTCGTTAGGTTTATTTTTAAGATGCAAAAGAGTAAACCATTCAAATGTATAGGAAGATACTTAATTTGTGTTCCAGATTTTACAAGTTGTAAAATCACATTGCTAGTACGCAATGGACGTCAATAATATAATTTGAATGATAAATAAAACTAAAATGATGAATTCCTCAACTTACAGCAGTAATATTGAAAATTCATAAAAAGTAAGAATGTTCACGATCGAGAGGCTAGAAAATGCCAACCCCGTGAGAGATCCCCCCCCCCCCCTCGAAGAAAAATCGTCGCTATCCTCACTATCTCGTTTCAATAGGATCGTGCACTTGGGCTTTTTAAATATTTCGACGCCACCCCCTTTTTCACAATCTTGAATACAGAAATTCAGATTTCTATCATAAACTGAGTCTAGATGCGTATAAATCGTGTGAAATGACCATACAGCAATGATGGTCAAACGTCTGGGTCTGAACCAAGCTTATCGGCGACAGACTGACCATTAACTAATTCTGGAATTAATCAATGCATGACATGCGAGCGAGACGAGGAGAGAGACTGGGAGATCCCTTCTTAATGACTGATATTGAGTCATTGATTTAAGGCTAACTTTTGAGACGCCATTCCTAGTCTTAAAATATGATAACCCTCGTGTGTAATCGCAGAGAGGATGCCTCGCAAGTCACCAGTCTTGTAACGGCCCCACCCCTTTCTCTCGCTCTCTCTTCTCATTCATGCTTCTCTTCTTCGTAAGACCCTTTGGATAGCAAATATCTACATGAGAATAATAAAATGAATGTATGAGTAAGAATGAATAATAATGCATGACATACTACTAAGGATAGTTACATTTCATTGGACTGTCTTAAAGAAACATAATTATAAAGAAGATAATACAATGAATGAAATCAGACAATTGGTACAACCATTGCAACATGGGCTAAGAAATGAGCTCAATAATTGTAAAGTAACTATGTTATCAACTCATATGTCATATCGATAGAGTGTTAATGCCGGTCTTGATATGAGACTAGTAAGTGACGACGAGACGGTGTCGTCGTCTTGTCGGTTTCCTTCCCGTCACCGGAAAGAGTTGAGCGCCCGCCTTCGACGAAATTCCTCGTGGATGGTTTTCAAGAATAGAACTTTAGAAGGACCCTGCACAACCTCAACAAACTCAAGCCACATGTGTGCACAATGATACATGAGCAGGGTGTATATAAAACGTGAAAGACGAATAGAACCACCACCACTTTTTTCTGTTTCTCTGTTTCTCTCCTTCTCACTCTCTCTCTCTTTCTTCCTCTCTTTTTCTAACTCTATCTTTCTTTCTCTCTGTCTTTCCATCTTCTCCTCTTTGTCCCTCTTCCCATGACCCTCTCTCCCTTTCTCTACTCTTCCTCCTCTCTCTATCTATCATCTATGAAAGACGAATGAAAAGAAAGATACAAATATAAAGTAAACATATAAAAAGGAAAAGGGGGCATGCTCGCAAGTCATACCGATCAATAATATTCTCAGTCCCCCTTTTCTCCTTCGTTTTCCCATTCTCCTTTCCCATTCCATTACTATTTGATATCTCAGATTCTGGCAAAAATTGCCCTAGAAATATAACCTTGGTGAAATGCTGAAAGAAAAGTCATTCTTAATTCAACGAACATGGAAGTTACGTGCTGCGAAATATCAAAGGAAATTGAAGGATGGAAAAGAACATATATTTAGAACTTGACGGGGTTTTAATTCAACTAGAAACGAGATCATCTTTGTCTTTATTCTCCCAAGGCTATATACTTATATAATGAAGCAGCCGTGTCATCATACGAGTAGAATGTTTTACCTTGACTCACTTGACGGAAGGGGGTTTCCCTAATTAGCCCTACTAATTACCCGACATCTGTAATGGTAAATCATGATCATCATCAACAGTTGTTCTCATGTAATTACTAAAGTATGTCTGAACATTGTCATTTTATCGAGAGCTAGAGACATTGTGAATCAATAACCTCTGAAAATGACACTGTATTGATTTTCCTCTAAATAGCTCGAATTTTGATAAACAAATTTGGCAAGATGCATTTCCAATCAAATGATTTCTATGTCAAGAATTGTGAATGAAAAAGAAAAAAAAAGTTAATAACCCTGTCTTTATGCTTGATATTTTACATAGCAATGTTATTCCCCCCCCCCCCCGTTACATTCAGATTTATCAAATATTTATTTCCGACAGTACTTTTTTTAAGGCTACGTCGATCAGAGTTTCGATTGTAAATCGTGTTTTCATATTGCATGCTTTTTTTATAATCGAAAGACATCTAAAAAGAAGACTGACTAGACTCTGAATTCAATATAGACCTATACATTCTTATCAATATATGAGTCATTGGTGGATTAGTTTTTACAGAAGATTAGTAGTTCGAGATTGAAAATATTTGCCTATCGTTAGTTCAGTGCGTGGTAAGATTTGAATATCTGCCAAATAATCATTTACTACTTTTACGAATATAAAAGTATTTATGCATAAGTAGCTAAAGAGGAACGATACATGAAAACATGTTTGTTATTATGTGAGTCGTCAGTTCCGAATTTCGCTTTGTTTTCACAGTTTAATTGTTTTATTTCCTTTGCAATAATTGTAAAATTGATGGCACATGTAAGCAATGTGGTAATGAATAGCCCATTCCTAGCCTATCCCGATGTTTCTGTCTCTTATGCTCACCCTACCCTGTCTCGTTTTGTTTGTTTTTGTATGATATGTAAATGATATTTGTTTATCTATTTCTCTAGGATCTTGTAACGATTTTTGTATATAATATCAGCACCTATTAGATAATGAGTATAGAAGAGGGTTTGTTTATACAGAAGAGCGCACCTCTAACTGGTATAGACAAACTCTACATAAGTAATATATGAATATATCCTTTTTCAGATCTCGAGAAAGCGCTTGTTGAAAGGAAAAAAACTCCTTTTTTTCCCGTCATCGAATCGTTGAAAAAGAAACAAAAACCGAAGCCAATCTATGAGAAAACAGGAAATCAAGGCTCACACCAGAGCAGTGTATATTGATAAGCAGACCCTGTTGGAACAGACAATCCGTCCGATGACGCTGCCAGCCCGGCGCCAGACTGGCTTCGACTCCGGCACCACTCCGTACCGACCTGATGACTGCGCTTTCATGGCTCTGCCTTGCTACTGTGTGGTTCGGCTGCCTTGTTCGTGCTGCCTTGGCACGTTGTTGACTAGACTCTAAAAACCTTTTGAGTCCACTTCCTAGAAGTTCTAACCACCAGCAGATTTGTATTCTATGCATTGAAAACACATTTCTTCCCCCTTTTCTCTCTATTTTCTCCACTTCCATGAATTTTTCCTTCAACGGGAGCCCCCTCCCTCTTTAGCTTCATTTTGTTTATTCAAGGTTTCCCTGTTAGATCAAGTTAATTAGTGAGTTCGAAATATCTTTTCACGTTGATTAAATTGTTAAACAGCTTCCCATTATTTACTTGAAAACGATCACGCAGACTTTTCCTTGTTCGTATAACATTATTTTTTACTTTGAGACAATGAGTGAAATGTATAAGTATAAAAAAAGTGTTATTGAGAATTCGAGACAATCAAAAGTTAGAGATCAGCATTCATTTGTAAAGCATCTATTGTCTCATAATGAAAGAAAGAAGAATGCATGTCTGTACAGGGAAATTTCGAAAATGGAAAGGAATGTTGAGTTTCAAAGTTAGGCTGTAAAGAAATTAGTTATCCGATCAATTGCGGCGTATTATGTTTCTGAAATGAGTAAGCAGAAACATTGTAATTTTTGTAGATTAATCGTTGATCACTATTTGCTCTCAAAGGGAATGGCGACAAAAACATACTAACGAGACATTTTAACAAAGTGACAAAGTGTCATCGAATATTTAGTTCTAGCGTGAATAATCAGATAATGTCAAAACAGAATAACGCCCGATCTCACATGATTTCCCATAACAAATTTAGATCAATTAAAGTCTAATCGAAATTCTCTTCATCACCTATGAGAGTTCGCCCTATCTCACATGATTTCCCATAAAAAATTAAGATCAATTAAAGTCTAATCGAAATTCTCTTCACCACCTTTGAGAGTTCGCCCGATCGACCTTCTTCTCTTGTTTTAGGCAACGCTAGGCTGATATGCATTGTTGACAAAATCATATATACGTACTCAACGGTAGTATATACAATTATTCTGATTGATGATGTTAACCCATTCCATTATCCTAAATAATGAACTACTTATATTTGTTTGTAAATATAGAAATAAGGAACTTGGAAAGAGCAAACACGCAGTAATTCTACTCGTTGACTCGAACCCCATTGAGAGTCACTCATGTACAAAACCGCGCGAGGTACATGGACTACATCATTCGCACATTATGATTGGAGGGAAGTTCGCACCGTCGATATAACCTTGATACGGCATATTGACTCCACGCACATTACAAATCAAGCTTCACGATTTTAGTTTATTTCTTTAAAATTTTTAATCGGTCTATATTATACCGTTTGCCACCGGTATCACTTGCATTTTGGGTAAATAATTGGAGTGGATATCATCTATGGATCGTAATTAGTAAAAATCTATAATAAGGATTATCAACTGGATAATATTATTTGCGCCCGTTGTTGATGATATCATTTTTTAGAATTTCCGAACATTTTGGAGGACAAATTATATTGCTTAGTTGCAGACCTATATGAAAAGCTTGATTTGGGGGCGATTCGATATTACTTTATCTCATCAAAAAATACTACTACTACTACTACTGCTACTACTACTAATAACACTAGTACTACTACTAACAATTAAAATAACACTTAAATATTTCGTAATAATGTGGGAAAATTACCCCAAAAATAAAACTGACAGAAGACCGAGGCATGATGTAAATAACAAGAGACAAGAACAGCTTTCTACAATTTCTAAAGAGAGCATTAAAGTGACTTGGTAACATTGTTGAAGGTTGATGAAAAAAATTGCTTAATTTTTGTATAAAATGTTACTTACTATGTTCCTTCTACTGTAGGCCTACTAACCCTCTGACAGGCAAAAAATCCTGAAAAAAATCTCAAACCACGAAGATATCTATGGTTTTCTTTGAAGGCGTCGATGTGAGGCACCCTCTAACAGTGATTAACAGTAAATTCTCCCAACCATTTTTGAATTATCCCAACCGTTTTTCCATGAAAAAAAGACATAAAACAGGCTATAAAAAATCTGTCTACACTTAAATGTCTGGAATGGAATGTAGAGCCATTTTATTGCTTTGTGAGATTTCCATTTAATGTAACTAAATTTATTGTTCTATAAGATCTAGTCTAGACCTAGTTGGGAGAATTAAGGAATCGATCAGATCAGTTTTTCCCAATTTGTACCATGAATAATGGTCCGTTTTCACTCAAATTTTCAGATTATCTT
Source organism: Strongylocentrotus droebachiensis (assembly GCA_035222895.1). Classification (NCBI taxonomy): domain Eukaryota; kingdom Metazoa; phylum Echinodermata; class Echinoidea; order Camarodonta; family Strongylocentrotidae; genus Strongylocentrotus; species Strongylocentrotus droebachiensis. The sequence continues at coordinate 110,330 of JAVYIG010003041.1, forward strand.
TAATTGTACATCTAGCATTGAAGTCACTACCTTCGAACCACTATCTCTCATCTGAACAATGTTACCAAGTCCCTTTAATGAATAATGCAGTCATGACACGTCTTATTCAGCAAGCGAAGGTCAAATAATAAAATCTATGTTGAAAATCGATGTATCGAGTTTTGTTTTAATTGGTTATCCGTTCGCGTGTATAAAGAAAGTAACCAAATATTCCATAGCGCACTATACAGGTATTGACAGGTTGTTTATTTCGTTGGTTATTCATATTTACATCAGTATAAGTGTTGAATGTATAAGAAAAATATGAAACATGAGGTGTGTTAATTACGACATAATGCTAGTGATGTTTCGGCGTTGCCAGTCGTATAGCCCATAGTCTATGTTTTATTTATGTGGTCATTGAATAATATTGATTTGTATGTATGTATAGATAAATGTCTTGCATTTTCATCGACGATGTGAAGTCGTGACTAATTTCATTTTCATTTTTCATTTTATTTTATTTCAACACGGATCACTTGCATCAGCCAATGGCTGTTTTTCAGCAAGTCCATGATGTGTATTTGACAGTGAGATAGACATATTCTTCGCAGGGATCTCTACAACCATGCATGGAGCTGGAACACAATGTAGGAGTCCAATCGATTTTTTGTTAAAACACTGTTATATTCTATTATTTGGGGGAAAGTTAACTTTGGGTGATTGTTAATTATTCACGCGAATTTATTTCCATGAAAATCCACCACAGATCGACATGTCATATGACTCCTTTTTTAGTTCGAACAAAGGAAGCTAGTAAAATTTTGTGACAGTTTGTTTTATGTGAGGGTACGGCTACACATATCAGATTCGATGCCATAAAAAGCAATGTGCCATAAAAGATGCCATAAAAGATCATTGTCAAATCTCTTTAATGCTTCCAAGTGTTTATAGGACATATTCTTATAGCATGAATTATGATGCCGACATTGTTTCGTGATACTTCACTACTTATTTTGATTCTTCAAAGAAAATAATAAACCACTTTTTAACTGCTTGCAACGGACACAAGAATCTGGAGATATACATCGAACGAATGCCCCCATTATTACCATCAGTGCCTCGGAAAAGTTTGCCATCATGACTTCTGCTAGAAGAATTTGTCGGAAAATGGATGAAATCAAGGGATTTGGAAATCATCTGAACAATAATACCGTATCGAGAAATAATCGAATATATCATTATAATATACAATAGATAATTGCGTAATTCCACATGATAATTATACAGTGATGATAAATTCCCAAATTATACTAGATTAAAATTCAAAGTTTGATCGAGGACAATGTCAATAGCAAGGTACACTTTTATATTGATGCTGAGAGTTTTTTGTTGTCTGTTTTTGTGTTGTAAAACGTATATTTGAAGTGAAAAGCAACATTACTCAGTTACTACATCAGTCAAATATATAGATTCGATTTTATTCTTATTTTGTATAGTCCCTGTCAAGTTGTTGATTATGAAGTACATGGCTTCTTGAACAAGATTTCTGTCAGAAAGTTTGCGTAATGTCATAAACCTTGTTAATGGGTTAAAAGCGAGATACTGCAAATCATCAGTGGGTTTTATCAGACCGTTTCAAGCATCTATATATTTTAAGAAAATAATTATGGACTACGTAATATGATTTACGACTCTGAATTTGACGTCATGTTTTTCGATATACAGTGCGTCCCAGAAATAACGTAACCGAGAAGTATCGATGTTTTATCATAACTTAATCACAACCATAATTAATGAATGATACATATTTGGAAAGCTTAGAGTCTCCTCTTTCAGTTGATGCTACTCAAGTGATGCATATTTCACGCATGAGTGATTTAAAGCAATTTTAAGGAAGGAAACCAAAAAGTAATTTGGCGGGCGGTATCTGAATTTCAAAGAAAAATTCATATTTCTAGAAAGTACATTTTCTGCTCTTTCATATGATACCTCAATCAAGAAAAATGAGCCAGGAATAACAAAGTTCTGTTTGTTTAAAGTAGCCCTTACATTTTCATAATTTTAACAAACGAATTCGTTTTCACTGGGTGCCTGCCGTAGCAAAAAGCAGATTTGACAAAAGACTTAACTCCGTTTCGTTGACAATCAGCCATGCATGAAGACTCTCGTCTACGGCTGATTGTCAACGAAACGGAGTTAAGTCTTTTGTTAATTTCGTTTATTGATACGGCAGGCAGCCAGTGAAAACGAATTCGTTTAATAAAATTGTGGAAATGCAAGCACTACTTTAAACAAACAGAACTTTGTTATTCCTCGCTCATTTTTCCTGATTGAGGTGTCATATGAAAGGGCAGAAACTCAACTTTCTAGAAATGTGAAATTTTCTTCGAAATTCAGATACCGCCCGCCAAATGTCTTTTTGGTTTCCTTCCTTCAAATTGTTTTTAATCACTCATGCGTGAAATATGCATTATCTGAGTAGCATCAAATGAAAGAAGAGACTTTAAGCTTTCCAAATATGTATCATTCATTAAATATGGTTGTGATTTAGTTATGATAGAACATCGATACTTCTCGGTTTCGTTTTTTCTGGGACGCACTGTATAGGCTTTAGTTTGACCCGGTATGGTATTGACGTAAGGACGTCAATGAGGAAGATAGATAGGAAGGGAAAAGGGTAGAAGATAGAGCGACAGGAAGTGGAATCAAAGAGAGAGAGGTACTATTTAGACAGAGTAAGAGAGAGAGAGAGAGAGAGAGAGAGAGAGAGAGAGAGAGAGAGAGATAGAAGAGGGAACGAGAGAAGGGGCGAATACAAGATTGTATAATTATATTCAAGGGAGAGGGGGTAGAAAGAGGGGGAGAGAAAGGGGGTGGATGGGAGAAACAGACATTGGACAGAGAGAGGGGAACTGAGAGAGAGAGAACGAGAGAGAGAGAGGGGAGAGAGAAAGAGAGAGAGAGAGGGAGAGGGAAAGAGAGAGAGAAAGAGAGAGAGAGAGAAAGAGAGAGAGAGAGAGAGAGATGAAGATGGATGAGGGATGATGTTGGTCATCTTGATCAAAGGATTCACCGCGCAGGCAGGCATCCAGCTGACATTGGTGGTAGTAATGAGGGCGGGATTGTCATGGTTGCGATTAAGGTGATCAATTAGTTGTGATGACATTTTATGTAATATAATACATGGATACTGGTCATCCCTTGACCTAGTTTAATCACAGTTAGGACAAACTTCAAACCTATAAGACACATTAATAGTCATATTTCATGAATCTGAGAATCAGCAATATTTATTTTCTTAATGCTAAATATATTACTCATTGCGGATATAGTATCGAAAATAATATCGCTAGTGACATTCGTTTGTCTCGCAATGTCCACCCGGTCCACCCGTAGAGTATAAAACACGCTTGCTTACAATATATTTTATCACCTGACGAAGTGTAGCAGCAGCACACGAAACGTCGTGATCTTTTAGATCCCTTGTTGACCATCATTGTGAGACAAACGAATGTCACTATCGATATTATTTCAATATATTTTCTTAATAAAACATTTTCGTTGAAACGGCCTAATCTGCGAAATATATTGAATAATTCATTGAATATAATTATGTTAAGATTATTGAAATGTAAATTAGACAACATCCCATATCTGTAGCAATATCACGAAATATTGTCACGACTCTTCATGAAAATGAAATGCCACATGAATCGGGTGGAGTAACAAATTTGATATGAAGACGATTATATTATTAGCTTTGATGATTAAAGAAAAAAGTTATTTAAAGTTCATGAAATTTTGTGTAGCTGAAGGGAGTGCTTGAAAATATTCTTTTTATATCCTCTTTCCTTGCAAGTATTGTAGGGAACAACTGTATTTCTTTTTTTCATCGCTTTTCATCCATTATAACACGCACGTCGCCATTCATTGCTTGTTGGAAGTGTCGTTGACCTGTGCCTAGCCATGTGAAAATAACAGCCTCTGCTCGGGTCCGTTTTCCTGAAAATAATTGCGAATTCGACCATTTTGTGACTGTGCCTCTAGCATGCACATGAACCCCCCCCCCCCCCCCCCCCCGACGACAATCACCTAGCTTTTATTTCACCTTTTCTCTCTGCCTCGCTCTCTTCTCCGTGTGCAGTGGTTGAGGCAGGGAGTACATCGCGAATATGAATAGGGAAGGGCGAAACACTCCCCCACCCCCTACCCCCCCCCCCCTCCGCCCCTCCCAACCGGAAACTTGTGCACATAGCAGTGGCGAAACTGGCATGTTTTAAATACAATGAGAGAGAGAGGGGAAAGAGAGAGAAAGAAAGAGAGAGCGAGAGAGAGAGAGAGAGAGAGAGAGAGAAAGAGCGAGAAAGAAAGATGGAAAGGTGTCGGGGGATGTAAGAAAGATGAGATTTAAATTGATGTTTTTTCAAATGGATGTGGAAATGAAATTTTGACACAAATTGTGCCAGAGCACATTTGATATCAATGATAAAACCAACTATCAAGGCTCCTACAAAGTTTTATTATAACCCTGTAGGTGAATGTTTTGTCAAAGGACATTAGTGCCATGGCGGGTCTCGAACCATGGGCTGGTGACGTATCCACTGGACCACAGATTCTACTAATTCGTGCCCGGCATTGTAATTTTGAATATCAGCTGAGTTTTATGGTGTCTGGTTTGATCTTGTGAGGTAAAATGGGGGTAAAATGCTTGAATGGAAATAGAGAACGGTTGGATTGGTCGTGTAGTCTTTATCTCGTCAAATAACTGCTCTTTACAGTGACACTAATCTCTCCAAATACAAACAGACGACGACAATTATCTTCAGTTTTCCATCAAATCTTTAGAACAGACAAACTAATAGGATGAAACGAAGCTAAACTAAATATGCTGCGGAATGCTTGCCTGATGCAATTATCAGTAATGTGTTACATTGTGATACACGTTTTTAACAGTTTGCTTTATGTGTTTTTTGCAGATTGGATTATTCATTCATTAATTTTCTAATGTACTGACAAAAAAAAATCATCTGTTTGATACTTTTGTTATTATCAATGTTTTGTATGCTAACTCTTTCCTCTCTGCTTGTTTCTATCTGAATTGAGACAATATTTATACAGAGAAGTAGTAGTGAAATTTAAACATTCAACAATACATGTAATTGTATAGAATTTTTTTTTGTTCACGAGTAAACTAGTAAATTGGATGTTTTTCAAAAGTGAAAAATAAGCACCGTATAATTATAAACAAAGGGCAACGACGATTTTGTTTTCCCTTGGGGGGGGGGGGAGGGAGTCTAAATTGAGATGAAAATAGGTATAATTTCCCTCCACATCAGAAAGAAAAGTATTGTATTTGAATGTTTACATAGTCGAGTCTCAGAGATGCCAACTTTTGGAAATCAGAAATAGGGAGGATTTGTAATCGACACCAATTAATGTGCGCGTAGCGCACATCTCGAGCGCGTAGCGCCCGACACATGCGGCCGGGGTCCAGGGCCCGCCTTAGGGCCCTGGAAGCTCTGGGGTTCTAGATGCTCTCTGGTGCAATCTGAGCCTTATTTTGGAGCATTTTACATGTGTATTTAGTTAAATAATTCCCCCTTTTTTTTTAAATAACATAAAAATTGTACAAAATGCATGATGAATTACTTTCAGACTTCCGATTACACAGGTACTTGATACTGTATTCGGTCTTATACTTCCGAGACCATTTCCTGGTCTTATTTTGCTGATTTTCCGCCATTTGGATTCTGTGGCAATATCCACGCATTGGTTACGGCGATCCATATGCTGAAACAATCTTTCGCTACTCTTAATTTGTCTTTTAACATAGTGGAATTATTACATGCTTAAGTTAGCAGATGATATTTCTCTTTCAATTCACAGATATATATACTGATAAGCGCCCTCCAAAAAAAATCATAATAAAAAAAAAAAAAAAAAAAAAAAAAAAAAAAAAAAAATCATTTTTTTTTTTTTTTTTTTTTTAATAAATCGGGAGGATAAGGATGGTGATCGTAAGGTCGGGAGTTGGGGTGAATTATCGGGAGCCTCCCGATAAAATCGGGAGGGTTGGCATCTCTGGAGTCTGTTCTTTTAGACTAGTAAGCTGTGCACTGGCCTGCACAAACCCTTGTCACTCGTAGCCCGTAACTGAGGGTCTGAACTGTAAAACTCCGTAGACTACACTCAACATAACTGTAGCTGTTCCATATTACCATGGTGAAGATAGGTTAAACTCAAGGCTTAGGGAATTTCGACTTGGGAGTCAAAATACAGCCTGTGCCTGTACTGTAGACTAGCGAGGCACCATCAATCCACATCGAATGGGCCATTAACTTTGCTGTCTATACCACACTCTACAATACATGCTTACAGTTTTGTACACGAGCCCCTACCGGTATTCATTATTACGTAATCTTCGTGATATTTACCTCCCCGAATCAGCAATTATCCTGAATAATGTCCCGTGTTTTGCAAAGATGCATAACGATTTTGAGGTTATCCATTAACTTGGCGACTCCACGGCCTAGCTCAACATAATACAAGCTCGATTTCAGAGCCCCTCCGCAAATCCCATCATTTTCATTATTAGCTATTTGGGGGCCTCTCGTAATAACATAACGACTGCCTCCTCTTCGCCATCATTCATAGACCGAGCTGTAAATAAGCAAACTCCTAAATTACATTTCCTCCGTTCCATTGTTCCCTTGTGATATGTGGAAGAGAGGTCATGGGGAGAGGGGTGGAGTGGACATATTTAGGAACCCAACTCAATTGTGAATCAAACTATTCAAAGGGGTTCAATTTTAGAGCGAAACGGGGTAAGAACAAAAAGAGTTGCAGGCAGTCCGAAAAATGACAATCGACTGGCCACCGTAAACCTTCCTTGTGTTTGTGTTAGACCCAGCGTATTCAGGTATTGCGGTTGGGAAATATAGCGAGTTGATTGCATTTTGGAAGACCATAAGGGAATAGAACCTACCGAAATCAAGGCTCGAATAACATGTTTAATCGAAGTAAATATAATGGTCCATCGTACATGAGTTGAATTAGTATTTTAGGGGTGGGATAAGGACATGGATCCTCCAAACAATAATGAAATAATATCGTAATGATGATTGTATTCCAGCGATTGCATATTGCATATTTTAAATAAGGTTTATTTAATAAAGTTACAATCAGTAACGCTTCCCAATACTATACGTGTAAACAATCGGAGTCGGACTGCGGTCAATCATGGCGTTGGTGGGTCAACCATACGCACTGAGCAGTGCGTATGGAACGGGAAACAACGAGGCAAATTATAGTGGCGTACACAGTCCTCTATTCGAATACGAGGCCTCTCACGCGGTGTGTTGAGTGGATGGAGTCGGTCGTCGCTCGCTCAGCTCGGCTCGGCTCAGCTCAGTAGAGTTGGGGCTGAGCTGGCACCAGTCAGACTGGTCTGTAAGAATAGAAGCAATGTAGGGGAACGCCGCCAGTACAGACAATCCTCCCATAGACAAAAACACCAAGACACACACACACTCACCCACCCTAGTTCCGAGTAGGGCGTCAGAATGTGTTGTTAGCTTTGAAAATAAGGGCCTGCTTAAGGATTGATAATTATTTTAAGAATGTGGAGTTGTGTTCATCTAGTGTAATACTGGATATTTGTGTCAGGCTTTTAACTTTATTCTACTCTTTTGGCAATCTAATCAGTGTTTGACCGTATAGTGTCCATGGTTTAAGTTGCATCAGTCCAAATAAAGGAACTCCCTCCTAGTGAAAACTATAACAAACCTTTTGTTTTTTAAAGCTAAAAGGATTAAACGACTGACTTACTAATCGTAAAACAAGGCTGTATCATTCTCATGTTTATACTGATGACTTCTGTATACCTTTATATCATTAAGAACATTTTGGTCAAAGGCTTACTACTACAAAGAGAGCTGTGAAGATTTAAGTAATATAGGCCTACTACATACATGTACATATGAAATTGTTATTGTCTTATCTTTTGTGGGTCTTTTATCACAGAGGCAAACTGTTGGCATGACTTGTCATCTTCTTCTTGATAGAGGATAGCAAAAATGACTTGGTCTCCTGCAAACTTCAACTACGGCCCGTCCTATTAACAGTTGATAATATTAATCCCAACATATTTACGATTGATCGTAACTATGTACATAAGAGATCAGAGGCTGCAAACTTGCGATTGATTGGAGGAATTGCAATTGATCCAAAATGGGGCCCAGATTTCACAAATACAAATAGAGGCAAGAGCCCATCATATTATTGGAACAAGAAAAAGCTAAGTCCTAACAAGTACTGGTATAATTCTACAACCCAGATTATTCTTTACAATTTTCTTTTGAGACCATGTCATTTTTTACTTTATTGAATGTCATCAATTGCTTTGTCCTTTCATCTTCACCAGTATACAATGATTTCCACCACTATCATCATCACTGTTACCGTCATCACCACCATCATCATCATCATTGTTATCACCGTCATCAAAATCATTATCATCATCGTCATCTTCATCATCATCATTATCTTCATCACCATCACTTCACAAAATTTGAGGTTAGGAGTTTACCAGTATTCGATTGCACGACACACTCCAATGATAAATGCTCTTTTGTCAATTCCCAACATGAACCAAATTCTAAAGTTCAACCCTTGACCCCACACTAACCCTAAACTTGACCTTGATTCCAATTTAACTCTAGAACTTGGCTTTTATTTTGGAAATCATAAAGACCAAGCAAATATCAATTTCACTAGAGGAAAGGTTGGTTCACCAGCCCATTTCAACTGAGAATCTCAATTATTGAGAATCCATTTATCAAACAAACCATAATCAACACAACCAATCACCATGAAACAAATATGTGGAAGAAAAACACTGAATACCTTTTATTAACTTTCATGGTGCATATTAATGAGTTTATTAATTCAATACCATATTTTTTCTCTCTTTCGTCATTTGTCATATTTTCAACTGGTAAAAAACAGTAACGTTTGCCTATACACATGAACAACACCACATGTACGTGTGTTACGAACATGTCTTTAGAATGGGCAATTTGAATAAGAACAGAGGTATATGAATGAATGAATGATGAATGAATGAATGAATGAAAGAAAAGAAAACTTTAAAAACAAGGAGAGAAGAGAAAACAAAGTCTTGTTAGCAAAGTTTGAGATAGGGAAGAAGGGAGGAAAGGGAGTATACAATAATTGAATGAACTTATGCATGGCACCATAAATTACAATTGTAAAAATGAGTCCATATGTACAGGTATTATAATATATAATATATATAATATAAAATATTATATTAGATCTAAAAGTAATATAATGCATCATCAGCATCGTGGTGGTCATCACCGCGGAGGCGCCGTCATGATCAGTTCAATCCAACAAGGACATGAGGTGATAAACTGGCGAGAGTAATGTGGTCCCCACCCCTTGATGAAGCTGATTCGTATAGAGTTCGGATCCACCGGGCCATCGGGCGGTTCCGACTCCCGGTGCATGAGTTCTAACAACTTGGACTTGGCGTGGTCGTAGATCTTGATTGAAAATCCCGGCGAGAGTTTGTGCACTGTGAATGTCCTGGAGTGAGGTGAGGGGGAGTTCACAAATAAGGCATAGTTGCTCCTGTTGTAGATCCACACCCCGTCCTCTTCCCGGCTCATCGATAGCCCGTAGTCGATCTTCTGGCGAATTTTTGCGACGGACTCTGGCCGGCCCTCCCTCTTCAGTAGGCCCAAGCAGAATCCGTCCCCATGAGGTAGGTCATAGAAGATATTTACAGAGTCTGTGAATACTGAGTACATGGGTCCAACACGCGTTCTATGTTCCCAATACGCCACGTGACACCAGTGCCTCCTGTTGCCATTCGTTGCGTCCACACCTGGAGCAAAGAAGAAGAAGAAGAAATAAAGAAGACAGGGTTAATTATGATTGATCATGATCGAAACAGACACTCACAAATGGTCATGACAGTGATGTAACTGTATGACACTTTAATTCTCACCAAGATGACTTTACTTAATAACGGTGATAAATGTTTCACACATGGTAAAAAGTTAATACATATGTTTCATGATGCTCTGTCTGTACACCTTTCGGGGGTTGTTGGGGGGGGGGGGGGGTAGTTAAGTTAGTGAACCATGAAAATGCCAGCAGGAAATTTACCATAAACTGTAAGAAAGTTTGGTTGGTCAATCAGGAAACAGACATTGACAGAAAACTCCCAGAGATGGCTATTTTTAGAGGAAAGAGAAGTGTCAATCAAAGTCTTCAAGACAGACTCCCAAGATTTCACGTAATTTCATCTTTCTATGTTTCCGTTTTCCAAACTTTCCCTTGTCTGGTGGTAAAATAATATGACAAATGAGACACATGTTTTGAATCAGGGAGCGAGCCCCTGTTGTGGGCAGCCAAACATTTTGAAAGCTTGTAGAGTAAAATGGACAATTAGACCACTTCATAACAGGTGGTCTACAAATGGTTCATTAGATATTAACATGTTGTCGCCATGCTTGCCTATGACTGTTAGGGGAAAGCATGAGAAACATAATTGTTGCTCGAAAATGTCTTTTAATTAATCCAGAAAAGAAAATGTGCATACTGCATGTTTCATGGTCATGTTTCATGGTCATGGTCATGTAAGTTGTACTTCAAACATATGCAGGCATCTTGCACTAATAGTGAGTGGGAGAGAGAGACAGACAGATAGAATTGCAGATAACCATATTTTGACTTGTTATTTTGTGACTAAAACACAGCAGCAAATATTCTCTACCTTGCAATACACACAGCTTTGGTTGCTGATTCATGTACATGTAAGTCTGAAGTCTTGCAGTTTGGATGAACCCTACTGCATACGCTTTAGGTTGCCTCACTGAAACATGTCCACACTAACTCGTCTTTCACTAGAAAACTTTCCAACGGTGGACAAGGAAACTGCTTCTGAGCTCAAAAGGAATCATAGAATCCAGCAAAGGGCAGTTGGGAAGGAGGGTCTCCTTTACCTCCAAAGTCATACGAGATTGAAACATATCATAAATTCACTTACAAGACTAATCCCATTACTAGCCCTCAAGAAGCTGACTAGCTAACATCACCAAGACCAAAGGAGACCAAAGGAGTCCTAATGCTCTCTCAGGAGCCAGCATCACAATACCACAACCCTGCTTGTCTCTTCCACTTTGCTATGATATCAACCTGATATATTTCCCCCCAACTAGAGGGCCTTGCTAGTTGCTACCCCCCCCCCCTTTTTTTTTTTGGCTCTCTCTTTCTCTGGTAAGGGGAGAGATCTCTCTATGCTCTTGTGTCACTCCCAAGTACTCCAAGCAGAGAGCAAAGTGACTTGTGTTTTCATCTTTGGAAGGTCAAACAGCGATCGTGACTCTCACTTTTCTCCCAAACTCCTGAAGGGGCTTCATATTCTCTTTCAAGAAAATTTCACCATTCCTATCATCGTAAAAACTACGCCCAAAGTGCCTATAATGTTCGCAACTGTTGGACATATTTCAAATTTTGACTGATTCTCGATATGCGAACATGACATGGTCCTCTTGAGTCTAGAGAAGCTAAGAGTCAAGTTTGTGACATGTGTTTACACTAGCCCAAATAGATGAAAGCATCGCACTGAATGTACACGGGTCCCAATCAACAGGATACCCCTAACTTGTTTTTCATCACAACCTGCTGTATAGTGTACTATACCTCCCAGTTCCTTAAACAAAATATATCGGCAGAATCTATATATGAGCTGAACAATTTTAAATGTACTGGTTTCAGCGCTGAGTTTCACAGCACTATCACTCTCATCATGTGGATGGAAGCCATCTTTCTTCCTGTGTTTTCCAGAGACACCCTGCAAAATTTCTTGGAAGTATAATGACCCCCCTGCATGGGGTAAGCATAAATACTAGCTATGCACCATTGCTTCAAAGATTGATTTTAAAATCAACTATGAACAAGTAAACATCATGAAAGGCAATTACTCTTATCATTTGTGACAATACATGTGTAGACAGAGACATTAAAACAGAGCCATGAATAAAACAAATATTTGCAAAATGTGGAGGTTCATGTCAGGTGAAGATTCAGCCACAGGATAGAATAATAAAACACAGGTCATGACATGAATGATTCTTTCATCAAATGAAGGCCGTCTTCTATCAACGAGTAGTGAACTGTATCAGCACACATATATCGGAAATTCATCATCTTAAAACAAATTTACAATACCAAAACAGAACATAGGGTATCTTTTGTTTGGTATCATCTTTAAAACAAATAGTCATGAACCGGCGGCGATGGCTGGCTAGAGGAAGTATGGAGACGTAGACTAGCGATGGTGGGACATAATTAGTGACATCAGAAGCGCTGGTTGTCATACCGCCCGACCCAGGCCCGCTGACGACCATCAGTCTGGGTCAAACCCCACATGATTAATAATAGGCAGCTGCCTACTGATCAAAGCGAGATACATATACATGAATGGTAGACGATAGGAGAGAGAGAGAGAGAGAGAGAGAGAGTGAGAGAGGGAGAAGAGAAAAAGAAGAAGCAAAATATGTGTACACAATCTCTTGCATTACAAATGTAATAGTCAGAAAGGACACGAAGAAGAGTCAATGATGAATGAATGAATGAAAGAAATGGCCATTGTACATTTACTGGAATACGTGAAGACAGTAGATTACTGTGAAACGTAAACAGTCAAAAGTGATTCATTTACTTAGATTATCCAACATTTTTTCATGAAAAATGCTTGGAGCATACATACCGTACATCTACATGTACCACTGTTTATATTCATATGGCAGGCCTCATATAATCCTCATATGCCCAATGCAGAAGAGGGAGTACATGTATTTACGATTGCTATTTCACAGGTAGAAGTATCATTGTACATATTGGTTGAGACTCATGACTAGATTTGAAAATGGTCATTTCGGGATGGCTGCAAGCAAGCAGTACATGTATGAGCAGGGAGATCTATGGTATGGGGCACCATGAAGGGGATATACTGATATTGGAGATGTTCAAATTGAAGCCAGCAATCTTTCATCAAAGTTGTTATCACAGTACAAAATGATATAGTCTGCTCTCCTCAATTTAAATACAATGTACGTAATACAAATACACACTAATGATAATTTAACACAAAATGTATAGGCCTCCTAAAAGGGCTCCTACGCAAGATTCCACATTCCATGAGTTGCATGAAGAAAGAAAGCTTAGTTCTGCTGAGAATTTTAACCTTGAGACATTAATTTACATCATCTAGCGTATCAAGCTCCTATAGCCGAAACCAATCAAAATGCTATTGATCAACTGAATTTTAATGAGGCGTAGATAGGCCTATTCATAGCCATAGGCTTGAAAAACAATACACTCTCCCCTCCCCCCACAAAAAAATACAAATACAAATATTAGTCTCCATGTGCGATATGAACAAACACCAACCTTCCAAATATAAATGCATTCTCTCAAATGAAGCAGCTTAGACAATTTAAATGCTTCCCCATCTTTCTATTCAAGTATTCATCAATCCTTCTATTCATCAACCCTCCTTTCCTCCGCACCCTCGTTTTCTCTTTCCCTTGCACTCTCTCTCTTTCTCTCACTCCCACCCTTCTCTATTCTCCCATGCCTATAATAAAGTAGTCGAGCCCGCACTAGCTCTCTGCTCTGGGTTGGTTTGACCCACTACCATCAGAGATCGCGAGCTGGAGCCAGCGAGTCTGCCGGCCAAGGCTGGTTGGGCTCCAATCCAACTGCTGCCTTTTATATACATATCCTCCCCCCAATAGGCAACTGACATGCACCAGAGAAGGAAACAGTCACAAAAACAGCGGAGCAGAAAGGAGAGAAAAGCGGCAAGGATTCATTCGATGTATGATGGCAATAGAGGTGAATTCTTTATGCTTGTTCAAAGAACCATGCCAATGCCCATGTATGCACAGAGTAAAAAGGAAAAAACACACACAGAATGCATTTCTGCAGCGATGTGTGCGTGTGTACATGAATATACACATATACACCGTGCCATGGCTTTTTGGCAGTGTACTACTTTACTCCTGCATGCATATTTGTTTGCAGGAGTTACTTTTTCAAACAAAATATTGATGGAGGGTTTATAAGTTGATGTGGATTCTGAAATGCATATCAAAGCAGATAGGACTGGGAGTGGGAGAGAGGAGATGAAGGAAACGGAGATGGAAAGGAAAACCAACGTTGGATTGTAGGGCCCCCTTATAAAGCCAATGTTCTGTAAACACACAGGAACCATCTATTGTTAGTTGGTCATTAGGACATAATAGGGGGCTCAAAACCCCTGGCCCATTAATGACCCTCTTTTCAACCCTGGCAAGTCTCCCTCTCTCCCATTGTGCTCACAGGCATTACAAAAGGGCATAAATTCAAAAAGGCAAGCGAGGTCCATTCATCCCGGGTCATAAAGAGGGGTAGAGGCAGACAAAATGAGCGATGGATGGGAAGAGATGGGGCAGAAATTGAAAAAAGAGCGATGGGAGATAAAGCCTGCACGAGACGAGATGAAAGAAGACTATCCTAATACTGGAGATTGAGGTTCTACCATTTACCCTTGATGGTATGGGTAATTGGCACTAAATGATTTAATGAGGCACACCAGTGGTGCAGCCAAACATTTTCTTGAGGTTATTGCCCCCATTTCCTTGTTACCCAATGACAAATTATCCCTCCAGCACTCCAAATTAAGAATGCAGACTAACCAGGATGCACCCCTTATTATTAGACTATCCTTTCTGAATATCATAGCAGTATCATCATATGTGCATCATTGAAGACCTCAATGGGGGCAACTAGAACTCTTGTCCACAAATACCGCCGATATCCTGTCTTCTAGGACTACCACATTTTAAAGAATTATGTTCGAACTGAAGAAAACAATAACTAAGTCAACAGTGCCTTCTGTAAAAAAACCCAAACTGGAATGATGTTGAAAAACGCAATACTATCCCTATTAATGCCAAGTAACTTGAATGTGATGTTGATTAAGTACTAAACATAATCTTTTTCATCTTTAAATCAAAACAAACCCAGATAAAACACATTTTGTTTTAAGATTATATTATGATCTTCACACAACCTCGACTAGGAATGCACTAAATCAAAAGGGGTACCGAACAAGGTATGATCCTGTAGCATTCTCCATCTTTGGAATCCTACCAGCAGTGTCCTATAGCATCCTCCTCTGACTCTAGAGAAGGGAAACCAAACCAAACCAAGCAGACATCTTGGAATGGGGAACCTCTGGCCTCTACTTCGTCTCCAGGGCATTGACTTGGAAAGAAGGTCAGTCAAGGCCCTGCTGCTGAAAGTAACAGTCCCCAATCGGAGGGAGATGTGCTACAGAAACTCTCGATATGATTTGTAGCCTTTTTGATGGAACAGTAAATTTGGGGTACAGCCCTTGGTGAAACATAATTCAAGTAAATATTTTGTAGAAAATGGATGGGAGAGGAGGGGGAGGGGGGGGGGTAATAAAAG
The DNA here is from genome assembly GCA_035222895.1 of Strongylocentrotus droebachiensis. Classification (NCBI taxonomy): domain Eukaryota; kingdom Metazoa; phylum Echinodermata; class Echinoidea; order Camarodonta; family Strongylocentrotidae; genus Strongylocentrotus; species Strongylocentrotus droebachiensis. Next base: position 125,864 of record JAVYIG010003041.1, read on the forward strand.
CACTAGGGATGTACACATACTGAACATTTGCATTGAACCAACCAGCTTGGTTTCCACTTGCATAGCCATCAAAACAATGTTTCTACTGGCACACTTGAAGAAGATTTGAAGAAGGAAACATTCCCTCTCAAATTGTATGACCACCTGTGTTATTTCATTAAGGAAATATGATAATATTATACAAGTAGCTTGAACATTAAGCATACTTGTTCTTAAGCCACATCTTGGTTCAATCAACGGATGTGTTGTTTTATGCATTTTTTGCTCCACTCAGCTCCGATGAAGCAGGCGAATTGGCTGTAATAACGTAGAGCGTCATAACCGAGAGCATGACGCCCAAGCGGTAGCACACTTATAATGCATATTTGATGACATGCATGACAAAACCAAGAGTTCAATCCGAATACTGTCTCATGCAACTTCCATTATGCCTCAAGTCCATACAGCAATAAAATAGCACTGTTCTTGCAGGGATACTCGTAGTGCATGCATATTATACCGCATCCATTACCTTGGGATGAGTTGTGAGGTACCGGTGTCCGGTAATAATATTACCACAACCCAAGGTGCAGCTAAGTTATGTAAGTTACTGTACTTTCAAGCATTTATTCTATTATATAATTATTCGCTGAAATATTTTATGAAGACCAGTGACAGTCAATGGTACATGTACCTGCACAAACGCGATCTTAATATTTTCATGGAACAATATTCTGTGACAATTTCAGTATTAGTTAAATAATAAACTAAATATAATCTGTCAATCATTATATCAGCTTACTTTGTTCAAGGAATCACTTTATGACATGGCATTTATTATGTAATAATGAAATAATGGGTATCATTTTACTGTATCATGTATGGTATTACGTTACAAACAAACAAAAACGGAAGGAAATTTAGTAATTGATGCTAACATAAATGTATGTACAGGTACTGTTTGTGAGCTTAAAGTTATGAGGAAATAAATTGAATCAATTTCAATCAGGAATATAACATGAACGCTAAATATACATGTATAGGCCTACAATTTACATGTACATGAAAGGAAAACAGAGCAAATAGAGGATAAATGGATATTTTAATATTTTTAGAAAATTGGTAACCAAACACAGTGCTATTGCGGCAAGTCAATTCATATGTTGATACAGTTTAGGCAGGCTACATAGGCATGGGCCTAGTACAGTATATGTCGTGTACCTGCGTGACAAATCTTTCTCTAAGCTTACTATGTGGGCATGAAACAAAAGGTGGCTAACACCAGAGTGGAGCATCACCGAGACACTTCCCTTCAAATGTCAATGACACCAACCCTAATCAGCAGGAATGTGGTGTAAATTGAACTTTCTAGGCGCAAAGAGAAGCAAGATTGGAGGCAAAGGCAACAGGGGTGCGAAGAAAGGTCGGTCGCTGACTTCGCCAGCCATCAGGTGTTTCATTCAATGTTCAGGGAACCTATCTCAACGGCAACAGGTGGAAATGCAAGTGTCAATAACATGGCACAGCATGCCGCTGCAGCAGAGATGGGCCTGTTGTGGCCAGCCATTTGGAAGGGTACAGTAGGTGTGGTGTGGTGGGATAGACAAGACACCCAAATAAACATGTGGGACTATATAATGTCAAAATTTATCATAAATAAGAAATGCATGTGAAATTGTGAATGCAAAGTCAAATCAATTTAATTTTATACAAACGGAAAAAAGGTTATCTTTATAGGAATGTTCAACGCAAAGTGAAAACGACTGCACAAGTGCACATAACCAAACACATTCATTACAAGAACCATAACATATGTATTTAAACAATCAGTATCGGTCGAGTTTGAAGTTGTGGGTATATTACCAACATGACATTTAAGGTCACAAGGCCAATCATCTCTCCTCCAATTACTCCAGCAACCCCACTGAGTCTCTACAAACGGTTTCCCTAAAATATCCTTGTTTTGCATTACTCCCACTGAGTTGCAATGAAGGTAGAATACAAGGGGCTGTACTTTCCGGCTTTGAAACTATTCCCAGATTGAAACATGAGCTGCAATTGCATATACCGATATATGCTTTTCATATTTTGAAGTCAAACGTTGTATTCGTTTTCTTTTAAAAGGCATGACAATTATATTAGTAAGTTATCATATTGCAAAATTATGTGTAAACAAATGGGAAATCCATACATCAATACTTGCCCACAAGACTAAGTATACAGATAAAAATCAATTTACAGATGTACTTCACTGTATTGAACGATGCAGAGAAGAGCAATATAAAGTGAGAGGGAATAGAGGAGCTATGTTGGAGAAAGGAAAAAGGAAACCTAGAATTAAAGGTTAAAAATCAGAGATAGACAGAAAGAGGGCCTAAGCGTCTCTGGATAGTCATTAAAACTGGCGTCCTTCTGCTAAGCGTTGGCACCAGTAAGGCTATTCGGCAGGGCCAGGCAAGGTTCTCTACACTTATTCTTTAGCTGCAGGCTCCCTCATACGACAGACAGCTAAAAGATGGCTGCCACTTCAATCCTTTCGACCTCTCTCTCAGAATTTTACTTCATTTTCAACTTGCTATGTGTCCAAGACTATATTTGACAAACCTTGCCTTCAATTGTGTACTAAATGTACATGTACATGTACATGTGGGGCCTATAAAAATACACTCGGGCAGACATGCACATGTTTATCAATACATTTATAGCAAAAGATTTTTGTCATCAGCATATTCAACTCATTGACAATTGTCCTTTTCTTTCTCAAAAACAACAATATTCTGTCCTAGCTCTTTCCTTAGAGCAAGAAGAGTTGGCATATTCATTCACCAGTGCAAAAAATATCTGTTCCAGATCAACTTGATTTGTAACACTACAAGTACAATGTACATAAACCCTTATAGGCCTATATTTTATCAACTTCATTCTCAGAATACTTTTTTGGGTGCTATTCTTGCCTAGGAAAACACATCCGCCCCTCTAGTAGAGCCTCACGCTAATCAACATAGGCTAAGGCTTGTTCTCCCCCCCCCCCCCTCCTCCTTGTACCTTCTATTGATGTACACAGCTAACTATCTCTTTAGCTATGCCATGCTGTTTACCGTAGCTGATTGTGCTCATTGTGTCGAGAAAATGGGAATATCTGGGTTGTCTCGCTTAGTAAGTCTCAGTGACGTCCAACTATTTATTCACTTGGAAACGATAAGCCATAAGCACAAAAAAGCTGGATAATCCCTTTAGGGGGCAAGGTGGGCAAGATCAAATAAAGATACGAAACATTTTGAACTGTAATTGCTGATAACCGTTCTATTCTAAGCACAGATTGTCTTTTAACCTGCCAAATCTTTTATGATGTTATTATCATTTTGTATTTATTTCTATTTTTAAATCAAGGCGTGGTTGAATGAGAGACATAAAAGTTACAGGAGCTGCATGTACATGAATGATAATGAGCCTGAAAGAACATGCAGTCTTTTAAAACAAGAATTTCCATTTCATCTTCTTTTAACAACAGCACTCCTGCCTATATCGCTAACTTGTGGCTCTGTACATGAAGCAATTAGTGTCGACCAACAGAAGAGTTCCATAGCAGGGTCGTCACTGGTGCTCCTCGAGAAGAAAGAGCCAAAACCTGATGAATGGGGGGACAGGAAGACGCTGGCTGACACAATGGGGCTTGAATCTATACCCCCGGAAAAAGGAAGGCGTAACACAACACAAGGGAGACAGGGCCATTTAGGGGGACCAGAACTGTGGAGTCTTCTCTGCATGCATGCATGACCAACCTGTGGACAACTTGGTGCCCAAAGGAGGCAGGCGAACAATGGGTGGAGGGGATTGAAGGGGGCTAGCCATTGACTGGTACAGGAAAAGCTCACAAACAATGATAAGGCGACAGAAAGAGAGAGAGAAAGACTGAGAGAGAGGGTAGAAATAAGAATGACTGATGGTGATTATTAGAAAACTAAGAAAGGGGGAAAAAAGCTAATCAGCGTAAGCCTGATGGTGCCAAGTCGTGATAAATGAGAATTTATCAAAACCACATGGATGCACACATCATAATGGCACGATACTTTAACTGAGAATTTTCTTTCACATCGCATTCCTATGGTTATCAAAAGATGTATTTCTTTGAACATTACCAATGTAATTGGTAATCATGAGCATAACTTATTTGCTTTATTGCCATTTTCAGCCTACTCAGAGAATAATCATATGACAATAATCCAACTTTTTTTCAAAATCAAACAAACAGCAAGTTAGTGTGCAATTGTAAAGTTCATCATGTTCATTGCAGTACTATTATTCCATCCATCCGGTGAGGTTCTAATTGCTATAGCACAAAGCAACAGAGGACGATTCTGAAGCAAATCAATATAGTCAATTGCATGTGGATTAACCCTAGCTAGATCCATTGATTTCTATTCTCCGTAGAATAAGTTCAATTGAAGAGAGCCCAATTTGCGGGTGGCCTTCCTGTGTACACAACAAGTAGGACTACGGTCGGTCTGTACGTATGCAAGCCCTCTATAGGCTCTAACGCCATGCAGAAAATTATCAAAACAGAGTCGTTGACCATATCAGAGACACAAATGTACAAATTCATTTAACACTACATGTATATGATCAAATCATTTCATTTGTTACTCCCAGTCCCCCACAATGATTTATGTGTAGCTGTAGCATATAATACAAGCTCTTTTTCTGCCATCTTTGACTGGTTTTGAGTTCTCGTCTCTGCTCGCATGACTGGAGTTGGTGGAGGAATCTAGGCTTTGTGTACATTACTGCGTTGTTCTGACTGAGAGGTAAGGCGAGGAGTGAAAGGCTATATTCCATTGCTATGCATGTTTATCTATGCCTAGAGCTCCTTGCTTCCCATCCATCCCAGGCCCATGTGAAGAAACATAAAGCTTGTGAACAGCGTGGGGTATCCTTTCAACACAGGCTCCGAGTTCCGTTATCATGTGCATACATGCGAAAAGCAATGTGAGGCAGCATTCATGCAGTTTACACACCGTCCTGGCGTAACTGCTGCAGTGAACATGTTCAGGGGAGCATTCTGTTGTAAAAAAATGCAATCTTCGTACTGTACATGAAGGACTATGCATGGGACTTGATCACTGTACTGCACTGTGCATTATAGGCATACAATGCACATACATGTATTCCTTGAAATCTCTAGCAATTCCCCCCAAAATACTTCTTATTAAATTCAGAAACAAATTGAATGCAGCAATGGATAAATAATCCACAGTGCATTGGGTTGTGTCTAGTATATTCGATTTTTTCGCCCTAATATATTGCACTTAAAACAGTAGGGATGAGAAACCAATACAAAGAAAAAGTATAGATGTGCGAATTGTGTCAAGGGCATGGCCAGTGCACTACTACACAGAGAGCACACAAACAATTGAAGTCCAACAGAAAGCATTAAATTACATGTAACTACTGTACCTTCATCTCAGGCATTGTATTTCCACATTGTATTATCCTAGAACACAGCACAGCCAATTTACACATGCTCTACAACGTACTAAAGCAATAACAATAAATTTTAAAAACTCCTACATTCAAATGATTCAACATTGCTATACACATTTTTTTTCATTACTTTTGTTCCTACCCATCATTATTTCCTTTCTGCTTGTTGTCTTCAAAGACAAATTTTGGTAACATATTTGTCAAAACTAATCTTATGAGGCTTCTCTATACATTTTTAAACATGGTAGTGTTTTATCTTGCAAGCTACTAAGCCTACAATGAACATAAATGCAGGATTTACAGCATCAGTTCAAAATTTTCTATTGTGGCTGAACTTTTTTTTCATTTTTTGATACATGGGACAACCTGTCAGCGCCCATAATCCGACAAAATTACCCAGCCTTACCGTGCGATATCAAGTTTCATAGCAAAATAATTTCCTCCATAAAGTGAACCTTAGTAGTAAAGCACTTCAGAACTGTTATTTTTCTCTATCTGGATGTACAGTATGTATGTTTGAACTTGAAGCTTGTAATTACTAAGTTGATCTTAGAAGTTGGTGGTACACAGCTTCAGCAATCGCTCTTTTCTTTGATACAATATTGAATCCTTTTTTTCCTTCTTTGCATACCATATTTTCTTTTCCACGGTTATCGCACGAGCAGCAGCTGAACCCGCGACCCCACGACCCAAAGATCCTAGCAAATCCCGCTAGTAACCAGAAAGAGAAGGCCCGAGGGCAGTGTGACGCCCGGATGAAATGAAAATACTTGTAGTTTGTATGATGGGGGACTCCTTGGCTGGCTCGGCTGGCTAAGCAAAAATGAAATTATGCTCACTGTTGCCTCTCCGACATCGTGTCGTATTAATCAATGAACTGTACAATACTACGCGTGCTGCCACTGGGCTTCCTCTATAGATATCAAAAGGGGATCGGGTAGGGAGGCAAGAACATCTGGAAATACTTTAGGTGATATAACAGCATGTCATTCTAAATATAATTTTTGCAGTGAAAATGCAGGTAAGGCTCATACAAATGCAGGCCTATACCAAAAATTATCAAAAAAATAACACAATTTTTATCATAGAACTTAGAAAAAAGATGATGGTTTTGAGTTTTATTGACATACACCAGTTTACGGGCGGCACATGTGGTATTTTAACAAGGCATTTTTACAAACTTTATTTTTTCCTCCTCTCTGCACAGCCTTGAATTTGGCTGGCTGCAGGAGACGGACCAAGGAGAAGGTCAGAGGTTAAAGTTTGTTGTTTGCATTAGATGATGCTGCTCTCAGATCGGACTAGGAGGACTTGCTAGGATTCCAATCTCAAAAGTCTCCCGGTTTACATCTTCTTCCCATATTCTCTCTCTCTGCTGTCTTGCGCTCAAGTTCCTTTCCATCTATCCTATCTAATCCCTCCTTTATTCTGATCATCTCTCTCCTAATCAACCCCGACCCCTCCCTAACCTTCCTCACTCTCTCATTAAGACCTTGTCTTTTTGACAGTAATCCGAGCTGGATTGTTAAACGGCCATTGACATAGATTTGTGCTCATGAAACAACGGGCAACAATAACAATTATGTCACCTGGAGCTCACCTGCTGAATTCTTCTGTAATCTGATACTCATCCACCTGTCTACTGCACTTGGTCTTATCAATCATCACAACCACCGACTTCCTTAGTATCGCACGAGGTGCTTTCAAGTACAATATATTTATGAATGTTTTGGTAATTACAAATAAATTTCACTTATTTCTACTAGCCCCTCTTCACACCTTTTATTCATTTCATACATGTTCATCTAGTACCAGACTTTTGCCTTCTTTTACCTCATCTCAAAATTCTCTTTCATGTTTTCTTCTTAATGCAGGAATTTCAGAAAAAGTTATTCAAATAATATGGAAGAAATGAGGAGCGTATGCCTACATATTTTGTTTAATATATGCAGCTTGCATCATGATAAATATTAAACAGTCTCTGAGTAACATTTAGAATATTCCCTTTATTTCTTCATACCAACTGTAAAAGACATGTGCATGTAAGTAATACTAGAGACTAGAGTCCAGCTGTGCTACATTTACATGTACTGCACTACCGGTATGTCCACATTAAATTCTGCATGTGAGTGTGTGTGTGTGTGTGTGTAGGTAGGTGGGTGGGTTTGTGTGTTTATCATTTCTCAAATATTACATGTACTTGGTTTTACAAAAAAAATGTCATTCCTACACATCATGTCAACAGTGTAATTTTATTGACAGTGCAAATGTTTGTTCTTCGAATCTGATCTCAAAGTCATAAGCCCCTCGAACAGAGCAAATACATGAACCATTCTCTCACAACTACTATCCCCAGCACTGCATGTACTAACAGACTGCTGCAACATACATATGTACATTGTACACTATAATGATGCTTCTGTCGCTATGAGCATGAAGACTCGTTCATTCTCAACATTCACTGCACTCACCTACTGCAGATATATGTCTAGGCCCTATACATATATGATACTTTTTTTTAAAATAAGAGATTGAGAACATTACATATTTACATGTACATTACCAAAGGTAATGCTTTTACATGTACATGACTCCACTCCCGATCCATGGCAATAATTTGTGTAAAAATGTCATCATTAAATAATACCACAAATAAATGTACGTGCCTTTTGAAGGAATTCTTTGTTAAGAGCCAGAAACAGGTTATCATGTGAGTTCAATGCTTATCTCTAAGAGCGACTTGACATTGGCCCTGTCAGGGAGCTCTGTAAACAAACTCAAATCTAACAACTTCTCTTAATGAAGCAAAAGATAAATGGGATTGCAATTACCGCAAGTAGATAACTATAAACTAGATATCGTTATTCTATTCCAGAACAATGATAACAGAGTAATTATTAATAACAGTTTTCCCCCCTTTCGATCCAGCAATTTCTTTCAATGAAACTTGAATGAAATTTCAGCACAAAGGCAAATGATAGGAGGAATAAATGTACATTTCCATCATCATTTAAGGGTAATCCTTGAGATTTCGTACACAGAGACACAAAGTCGAGCAGGAAAAAGATTCACCCTAAAGGCATCTTCTGTGATGCTGTCACAAAAAGAAAAGAAAGAAAAAAAAAATGATTTCGCAGAGGGGTGCAGCACTAGGCAGCAAAACACAATCCCATGTCTCGTGTTATTTGCGTTCTCAAATGTTTTTTTTTGTTCAGACCTTTTTTTTGTCAAAAATACATATATTTCATTCTTTTTTTAAGGCAGGAATTTGCAGACAGGTAGATGGGATATTATAATATGTGACAATCACTGAAAATTTGCCAAGAATCTTCCTTTTACAATGTAATATTCATCATGTGTGCACATGTACATGTACATGCATATGAACACAGAGATGAAAATATCTAGAAGTTAGAACGAGGTGGTAATGAATTTTACATGTTCATCAAGCATACAAAATTATTCCAACCGTTCTCCATTCTGTGTATTCCTTATGAAACACATTTCACTCTGTTGTGCATCGAATAACACGACTCGTCCTTGCCATTTCTGCATTTTTTCCTCAAATCATTTAATATGCCTGCACACACAGACATCCCCATGCCTCCTTGGTTCTAAACATGCATACTTCTTGTCAAACAGTCGTAAACTTTACGACAAGATCTATTGTTGAGAGATCAGCGCATAATAGGGGCTTCTTCACGCTGGCCTATGCAGCAGTAGCTTTCCTTTTTTTACCTTCATGCACCTGGGGGGGGGGGGGGAGCTGCTCTAGCTCTAGTGTGCATTAATTTGTGCGTATTAATTCTTGCAGCAGCAGCACCTGTGTTATGGAGCGGTTGGGTAATCAGGTCAAATACATTTCATTTTCTTCATCAGAGGAGAAAACCAGCTGGATGCCAACCCTGGTTGAACGTTTATTCACGGACTGAGCATCATCAACGACGCATGAAAAAAATATCAAAAATATTTCATCACTTTTAATATGCATACAGTGTATATCATCATGCCACTGTTTCCTGTCTAAAAAAATTCTGCTTTAGACTCCCATGCCACTCTCCAGGACTTATCAAAAGCTAAATTTTAAGTTACAGGTGCTAGCTTTCCTACAGTGTATATAATATTACTGGTAGGTATTATTTTGTATCCCATTAAAAATCATACATGACTGTTAATATATGATCATTTGCCATGCAATATTATGACCAAGTTATTCTCACCCACACATGTCTAAATCTTCAGAAAACAAGAATAGGGTAATTTACACGGACAGCGACATCTGTTGGGTTTTTCTCTCACTTTTTGTCGCAACTACCCATAAACACACCCCCCCAGTAACCTGAATCAAAAAAGTTAAGCCAATTCTGGAGAGTAGCTTTTGGAAATGCTGGATGAAACTTCACCTTTTTTACAGTGCAAATGCTCGCTCTCAAAACACTAATTAATTATTTTGGTTTTGGGTCATGGGAGCAGAGAAGTGGTGCATGCACACAACTTGCAAAAAAATAGAATCATCAAATACAGAAGTTTTTTATGGGTTTTTCTAGTAGTGTAAATGGTAGTTAAAAAAATAATGGTTCTTGAAAAAGAAAAGAAAATGTGTTGCAATGTAAATGGGTCTAATGTAGGCAAAATGACTTGAGGGGCTTTGTTTTAGTGTAGCCCTTGAAGGTCAGGGGTCATGCATGGAATGTATAAGGTTACAGATTCTTAAGAACACTGTATAAACACAGAATTCAAGTGTTTGAAGTGGTTTGTGGTATTCCAAATGAACATGGAAATGGCTAGCAGCCCAGGGCAATTTTTGTGTTTACTTTATCATCAGGTTATACAGCAAGAAGACACATTTGATTTTGATTTGATTTTCGTACATAGCAATTCATGAATACTACAGTACAGGCCTGCATTTACATGTGGAATACACAATGCAGAAAGCATGAAATAACCTAGTAACTTCATGCAAAATGAATTATCATACAAAGTGATGACACAGTTATCTGCAAAACGTATTACTAGTATCTCAACCAAAATGGTAAAAGCATATTTTCTTCCAATCTTTTCGAACAAAATTACATCTGCATCTGCGAATGCAGTGTACATGTAGACTGCATTTAACTTATATCTTTCTTCCCATTATGGAACGTCAAAACATATGTACATTTGATTTCCTCCTCTCAGACTTCCATATTTGACCTCATATTCCCATCTTCAATACCAGACTATCTCCAATGAACTTGGGTGACAGGGCCCCAAAGTCTCTCCTTCTATCCATCTTCCTTTCTAATCTATCCCTGCAATCTACATGCATTAGCCCTTCTCTTTCTCTGCATCTCTTTCTTTCCTTCTCTCTTTCCCTCTCTTTCCCTCTCTCTCCCTCCCTCTCTCTTTCTCTCTCTCTCTCTCCCTCTATCTATCTCTCTCTCTCTCTCTCTGTGGCAATGAGAGAAACCTGCCCTGGAGCATCTCCAAATGAAAAAAGCACCAAGTCTCCTCCAAGATTGTTACAAAAACATACAGAAAAAAAAAGGGGAAAAATGCGACAGCCATTTCTGCCCTGGCCCCACACAGCTCGCCAAAATAAAAAAGCAGCTCCGTGCACAATCATTTGCGACATGCAGGTCTGAATTAGATTTCGACGTGGGGGGAATATATTATACATGCAATCTTGTGCACTCGCATGGCGGAGAAAAGGCAAAATGGATGGATAGGGTGGATAGCTAAAAATTATGGAGAGGGAGGGAGCCAGAGAGGGGAGGTGAAGAGAGAGAGAGATGGAGATGGAGAGGGAGAGGGACAGAAAGAGAGAGAGAGAGAGAGAGAGACAGAGGTGGATGAGGAAAACATGTGTAGTTGCCGAGGCACACACTATACATGTAAATATACACACAGGAGAGCTACATGTATAGCTAGCTGTGCTTTGGACAAGGCTGACATGTACATTATCTTTGCGAAGAGGCAGAGCATAGTAAGACAACAAACCAGCATTTATCTTACAATATATTCATTAAAACCACAAAGATAATGATATCTGTGAATTTTATCATATGGTTTTCCTTCTTCTCAAATTGGAATTACACTTTCAGCTGCATTTTGCTGGAAAATAAAAATACTGACTTTTTAGAGTTTACACAAAATTTGTGACTTGAAGGCACTCCATGGCATACTCATTATGAATTTCATTGTACAGCCTAGTAAAGATTTTATTAAAGCCAACCCTACATTTAGGTAAAAGTACAAGTTGTGAGAGTTCATTATCAATCCCAAAACAACAATTAAATTAACTATTCTTTAAGAAAAGGCAATTGTGTACTATACAATTTTATAAAGTAGAATTTATGCATACAACTACTAGTACAGGTACATATAGTGATTGTACATTTGGTAATTGCACTGTGTTACCTTGGAAGTTGGGTCGCAATTACGTAGCCTATGGAACCATATTTGCACTTAGAAATCTTCACTCTCAATGGATGAATTTATTCTTTAATGATTTATAACCACAGAGTGGCGGAACTAAGATCAGGTTTTATCGTGCTCCAGCCTTACATTTGTCGCTCTCCTGCATTCGTCAGAATACCTCAGCCGTATCATCCCATTCAATATTTGTTTCATTCAATTCTGCTCTTGTATTCTCCGTCCCATTGTAACCGTTCAACTCTTATCAAAGTGCACTCTAGCACCATACAATCTTTTATTCATTTCAACCCGATACTGTATATAGCTGTTAGTGTTGCCAGATAATTTTCATCATGTCTTGTGTGCATTGTGAATTTTCACTTCAAAGCCAATAGAGAGAGAGGAAAGCAAGGGAAGATGTTCATGGAATATTTTGTATTTATAGTCTTTTACATTTGCTTTTGCTAGGAGCATAATCGTCAAGAAAGGAAAAAAGATGAGAAAGATAGAGAGGAAAAAAATGAGATGGATTGGTAGAGAGAGAGAGAGAGAGAGAGAGAAAGAGAGAAAGAGAGAGAGAGAGAGAGAGAGAGAGAGAGAGGGGTGTGGGGGGGGGGGGGGCTTAGCAAGATAAGAATGGTATGAAGAGAGTAAATCCATGCATTCCTGCAGAGCACACTTCTCAAAGAAGTCAGTGCACTGCCAAAGTTACTCTTGCATGATTCAATGTTTTATCCCAATTTCTATCAGGATTTTTTTTCTCCATCAGAGGCGAACAAAACACAGCAGCCACAGAAAAAAAAGGAAAGAAAAGAAAGAAAAAATTGAAAGAAATGGATGAAAGGAAAAAAATGAGAATAAAAGAACAGGACAAAAGATTTGAATGGAGAGCGGAAGTTCAAAGTGGGCCGTTGTAGCAAATTTTTAACACATGACCGACTCCAAGCAAAGAAACCTTAGTAATATGCAGTCTGAATGCATGCATGCGAGGGGCCTTCTGATGAAAGGGAAAAAGAGCAAGAAATAGCGAATGAAAGAGAGAGAGCACGCCAGGGAAAAAATTATTGTAAGAGACTCGGTAACAAACAAGCCCATGGCGCTACGGCGACGCCAAGGCGTATCGGCCAGGCTGAATGGTTCGTTCTTTAACCATTGCTGCAAGCGCAGCTAAAGGTCAACACAATGTCTCCGAACTCAACAAAAATGCATGAATTTATTTTGTCACATCCATTTGAAGGAGAGGGAGAGAGAGAGAGAGGGAGAAAGAGAGAGGGAGGGGGAGAGCAATGCCCTGGCTAGCAAGTATTGGAGTATTCCTTCCATTCTCTTCTCTCCTTTCTTCTCTTATAAACGCTCTCTTCTCTTTTTCCTCGATCCCACTCCCATTGCATGAGGTATGTCATAAAGAACTTTGAGCCAACTGCCAAGGCACTTCTTTGGGTCCATATAAACATCACCTGAGCCCATTCATCATTTCGGAGTTGGACAGGAAAAGAATAACAGCATTTGCACACTGATGTCATGCTTAAGATGTCATAAACATGACAACCTTCGCCTCTGAGTGCGCTTCTTGTTTCCAATTACACTTTGGATTGGACTGAGAGAAGGAACAGGTTTGAGATGCCTATTTATAAGTCAAAAGAAGAGAAAAGTAACTTTTAGAAAGTATCATGTACCAGAAAGTCTAGAATTATTTCTGCCTTCCAAAAGCAAAAGTTCAACTTGACTCGCAAATGTTGCAAACGATACAAATTCCTTTACGAATGAGTAGCATAAAAATACAACGAGGCATCCGTGGAAATTTTTCAACACAAACTAGGGATAAAAAGTGATACATTCTTTTGAAAGCAAACTTGAGAAGAGAAAAATTAAAACAAGAAGCCATACCCAACAAAAAACATGTGATTAATCCCAAGTCATGTGATATCTCCTCCATTGCATCAGTGTAAGCCAAGATAGGATTATAAAAGATTTATCGCCAACTTTGTCATTAGCGGGGATACATTATTAGCTCTGGGTCTCCTGGAGCCTGCTAGGCTGGCATTGATAAGTGCTCTTATCACTGACCTACTTAACCATGTTGACTGATCCAAGACTACAATGTACACAGTAAACATTCATGTCAGAGACAAATACCAAGCTCAAATTGTCGCTACAAGCAAAGAAAAATTCCTCCAAAGCAGATTGCGTGGAATTCTTCAGGAGAGATAGTATATAAGAATTATCTATCAACTTTTACATGTGACGGATTTTAATGTTCGTGTAGACCTACAACACAAAATAAGCACTTAGTATATAAAATGGGATTAAATCGAAGTACAAAGTTAGGATCATGAATAATTTGCAAGTCAAAACTGACTGTCGCCAACATATTTTGCTTCAGAATTAACTAGCCCACATTCGCATGAACCCACGTGTATCATGGTAAATGACCACAAAGTCACGAACCACTTTAAAAGATCCCGTTATATACCTAATTAGCTATAAATGTGTAAAAGAACATTCATTATGCATGTAGGCCTGCTGACAAAACCACTATGCAGACACAAATTTCAAATGTTACAGCTGGTACATGCACATGCACAATATGGAAGTAAATCCAAAGAGTTGTACACTTGTACTGAAATGAAGGTACAAGTACATTACATTTACACTACATGTACATGTACACCCAGCCATATACCCAAGCATAAACATACAGCCTACACCCAAATTGGAAAACTGCAGCCAACCTCCGCTGCTCAGCCTCTTGCTAAACCATCCATCTTTTCACAACCCTCCTCCAATTTCCAAATACTCCCTCTGCAAATCCCTATGAGTTCTGTATCAATTTCAACGAATCCTGCCAGTTTATTATTCTCCATTATGGGCCTGCCATTTCTCCAGCCATTGGCTGCATTTTTTTCCTCCTCTACTCTAGTACATGTACAACTGCACTACATGTGTATGCATTATACAGCCCACTCTGTGGAGGAGAGTAAGAGGTTGGTTGGCTCAGGAAAGCAGTGAAAGAGAGAGGGAATGATACAGGAATAAGAGAAGCGAAGAGAGAAAGAAAGAGAGAAAGAAAGAGAGAGAAAGAGAGAATGAAAGAGAGAATGAAAGAGAGAAAGAAAGAGAGAAAGAGAGAAAGAAAGAGACAGAGAGAGAGAGAAAGAGAAGGGAATAGGACTGCAGTCAGATGAAGAGAAAGAAGGCAGTTGGAATGCCCCAGAGAGAATATCCATTTCTGATTCTAGCTTGAGTTACCCTGCCACCCTAATACCCAGGGTATACTGGAGTATGTGGGCTGGGGTCAACTGGGGTCAAAGGGCATAATTGATGACCCCAGATTTTTCTGAGATTGCAAAGGAGTGACCTTCCTTGATACTGAGGCATGCTTTCCATCTCATTATGGATTGGCCTCCGAGAAAGGAAGCAGAGTTTAGCAAAAACATAAAATACATATAATTTGGAAGCTATAAAAGAGTAAGACCCTGAATTATAAATTGCCAAAAGTGTGAAATGCTTTTCACACTTCACTTTGAAGAGCAATGATGCAAACTTCATTTAAAAAAGGAAAAAAGGAGCAATTTCCTATACCAGTATATATTTTCAAAAACTAGTTGGCGATGTGTGTCATAACAATTCAAAAGTTCATGTTAGAAATTTTGAAAAAGTATTCATTAATAGTGGTTGTTTATCTATTCAATGTTTTGGTCAATTAAATCTGAATCATGATTGAAACTTGCTTCACTATGAACAAGCAGTATTTCTCCCTTCCCCTGCCCATCTACATGTTCAGTACTTTAAATAAATTCTTCATCCAGCAATCCCCTTTATATCATTCCTACAAAATTCTTACCAACTCCAGAACTTATTAACATGTATGTCGTTCTTCCCAATCACAAAGAGATCTAGTTTCAAGCTCTCTAAAGAGGCTTCGGTCTATTTGCCCACTGAAGGATCTGAGAGTTGGTTTTTCTGCTTCTTTTCCTCTTTGGCAGCTCATTCTCCCCCCTTGCCCTGACTCCATAGGCTCCACACAAACCCTGTGTTTGATGGACAAACACAGGGTTATGCAAGCAGAGGATTAGATTGAAACCTATTCTGACCCATGGGTTACCTTCTAATGGCTTCTTGGGATCAAGAGAGGGGTGAAAGGAGGGGGGGGGGGGTGTTTGGGCAGACTATGCATACACTGTAGTGCACAGTTTACTTTGTGTTAGTCTGGACTCTTTACTTTTAGTGACAACATGAAAATGTGAATTGAAAAGGATAAGGGTTGGTTGCATTTCCCCTGGCTGCAATAGTAACTGCATGAGTGAATGTGTACATATAAGCCTCCACACAATCTCGAGACTTGAACACAATCTTGTCTACATGTATATTATGTAACCCATGCTAATTACAAGCGCAAGGTCTAAAGTTACAAGCGTTCATGATCAAGATAGTGGCAAAATGTGCAAGTCATCAAAAGTCTCTTTAAAGTTAAACATAGGAATTTAGGAAGAGATCTAAAAAGCCCAATGCAAAATATTAAACAAATGTCAAAAACCAAGAAAATATCGTAAGTAAAGCATGCTTGCAAGAACAGCCTGTGAATGATTGGAGGAGAAAGAGATTTGGTAAGGGAAGGAAACATTCAATTTGACTGCTTCCCAGCTAGACCTATTGGCGTGTTAATTGTAGGCAAACCACAGCCAGCCTGCTAACCCAGCCTATTAGGGAGGTAGACACTCAGTCTCTTGGTGAGGGCCTCTTTAAAGATTTATCTTTCCCTCGTTGCGAAAAAGAGAAATTTCATTTCTTCATCATGTTCAGATACAAATTTTTATTACAAGTTGGTAACGTACAAAATGTGAATAGCCTACTGACTAGGAAAGTGTCAAAATTGAATTTCAGTAATTACACTGACAAAATATTTAAGATGCAAAGCCCTGCATGATTCAGATTTTAAAGACTAAATGTACAGTCTATAATGAAGATGTTTAATCAAGACCTCACAATCATTAGACAGACAGTCTACATGTACATACAGCCTTACAGGTACCCTTATTTTATTTTATTTTGATGAGGGAAGGGGCAGGGGGGGGGGGGACAGAGGGGGGGGGGGCAGAGGGGGGGGGGGTTCTATATGAATGAGAGGCTGTCACCGAATAATACACAGGGCAGTGCCTTCTCCTCGAGTCTGTGTTTATCCAACCTCTACTGTATGCAGCAGCATCCTTGTAAAAAGACATTAGCTATGTTCACTAGACAAATAGATGTTAAATGCCTACCCACAAACTTAATCTTCCACAAACATTACACATGCTACACGGCTTCCATCTTGTGCATGTACTGTAGCCATGTACAAGCAGTCTACAAAGCTACATGAAAACGGAGGGGAGGGGAGGGGTAGATATTTCTTATTAGGCTAAATTTGGCTGGGAAAATAAAATCAACAACGGGGAGCCTTGAAGACTGGTCTAATTCAAAGCACGCTCTTGCAAGTGGAGAGCTCGTTTTGAAGGCATGGCATGCAGCATGCAACGATTTCAATTTGGGTGAGCTCAGCTCGGTGGGAAAGGAGGCAGGGTCGGGAGATGTCATGGAAAGGGGCGCCAGGGAAGATGAGGAGAGGAACAAGATTAGAAATATACATGTAACCTATCATTTCTTTAAGATAAAACAAAGTGAAATGATTAGATGCATAATTGCATATCAATCAAATGAGATAGCTAAGGAAATAACAGGCATGCAATATTGTTCATATCAGTGGCTTCTTGCCAGTGTTTTACCTTTGAAGTAATAACTTTCTTAGAAACTGGAGAATGAGAAATATGGATCTTGCCAACACCATGTATCGGTGATTGATGGAAAGTGACCATGAAAGTCAAGGACGATAGAAATACTGGATATTGAAATTAAATTTACTGCACTTAAAAGTATGTCCATGGGAAAAGTTCATCTCTATAATTCTAAATATTTATTCCATCCCGTTACAAGACGAGGATCACACAGAGATGGCTAGCATGTACTTGACTGCTGGGTCAAATACTTGGAATACTGCTTGCTCTGTACTACCACTCTACCATCATGAAGTAAACCCTTGTCATATTCGATGATGCCAAGTCAACCCGAAGGTGGTCTCCCAGAAGTGCGGATGCATTTACTCCCGGAAAGGGATTTTCAGGAAAATAAGATGATCAACAAAACTGTAGTGCATTCTCAGGGTTTGTCGGATAGGTATGAGGGATACCCATCTGATGACATAATCATTATTATCACTCAAGCCATAGGGGTTGCAAGGGCATACATGTTCATGTGCAAACATGAAAAAACATTGACCCCTTCGGAATGACAAAAGTTTGGTGCAAAGTTGCAAACTAATGGGATTGTCGTTCGGCCTACATGTGGGTAACAAACAAACATGTATACATTATCTCCCGCTGAAGGTTAAAAACAAAATTAGGGGAATGTTCTGTAAATGTTGTTGTTTCACAGACGGCATACTGGAAAATAGGAGTATTTTTGTAGCATTTAAATATAGATCTTCATCCTGTTTATGTAGGCATTTAAACTTGAAAGATTAATCAATTCAAATATGTTTTGCAAAGAGAAGATTCTGAAGACTGCACGACATGATCATCTCTAGCCAGAGTCTCCATGAAAGTTGAAACTTTTTTTTTTGGCCTAGATATACATTGCCAGGACAGGAAGTAAGATTAATGCAATAGTTAAGAATGGGATGATTCAGGCTCATATAGCATTAACCGCCATTTTGATACCGTACTTGCCCTAGACTCGTCATTGCGAAACCTACATGTTAGTGTCATTGCAAAACCTGAGTCTCCTTGTATATAAACTGCAGGATGGTAAACATATAAAGTATCTTTCCAAATGTTCCTGTTGATTATCAAGCTAGAATATCCTGACAGTGGAAAATGTACCACCAACAAGTTTCTGCAATTCCGATTTCTAGAAATCTGGAGTGCACAAGTACATATATTTTCGTAATTGATGTTGATAATTTGTTCAGCTTAGAATGTGACAACCTGGTCTTATAGTTATACACAGCTCATACATAATTTGTATGCATGCGTTCATACCAACAATAACAGCAATGAGATGCTCTTTGCAAACCAATCCAGAGTACTGGAGATCAATATGGATACATTAACATGTGTTTCTGTGAATACACACTCTCTTTCCGAATTAAAAATAACTCTACACTGCAAAACAACTTGGGAACCACCCACTGAAAGCCCCGTACAAACAAGGTCTTCAACACCTTCCAAAACACCCTGCTCTCTCTCCCCCTTTTCACTTTTGTCATTAGCAGCATTATTAATCAATATGCTCAATTAGATACAAATAATATCATAATTGCCAGTACATTGGTTCATAATGCAATGAACACAATATACACGTACACAGCTTCATGAAGCAAGTGCTTGTATTTTTAAAGTGTGAACCACGAGTTCAGTTGTGGGCCATTTTTCCTCTCTTGTTCTCAGTCAGTTCTTTTTGATGACAAAAAACACACAAATCAAACAATTATCACGGTCCAGAGTTCAAGTACGGGACAAGTGCATATAACAGCTACTGGAAGCACTGTCCCTAGTTTGAAGGAGAAAAAAAAAGCATGAGAAATCAAATTGAGGCTGCCCAGAGTACCGTAAGAATTCTATGAAATTGGAATGAGGAATGAGTAAAGAGGTTATAATTTCAACTTTGAACAAATTTAAGTCAAATAATGTCACAGTAATAGCAAACATTACTTTTGGCCTCACAATAAATGGTTCCAAATTCTATGCTTGTGTAATTTTCAGCACATGTCGGCAGTATAAAGACATACAAATGAACTAGTGTACAAAAAAGCTGGCACAAACTTTCATTCAACTTCTCCAGTTTTATTTTTCAGAAGGGCAGAAACTACAGCTAGCCGTTGCATCATTAATCAAAGCCTACATCTACAAAGATGAAGGGTAGAAGGGGTAAAAATGGGGAAAATAAATTTGTAAAGAGAGCTCAATCTTGGGTTATGTATTTTATGCCCCTTGATACTGTCAGGCAGCCCTATCCCGCTGTACAGGGCCTTCAGCACAAGTATGTCTTGAGTTTGGGCATATCCCTTCTGTAAATATTTGTCGATCTGAGTTGGGCCTTCAGCGCACAGGGAGTATTAAGAGTTAGCATGTCAAGTATAAGTCCGGATGTATAATGCCACACTCTAGAGTTGCTGTAGAGATGGGGGTGTTTCTGCTAGATCGAAACAGCGATTAACTGACCAGCATGTTGGGCTATCTGATAGGCCTACATGTCCAGTGTATATGCATATGTTCACAGATATCTACGTTGTACTGATCTCTGATGTGTAAACAGCACGTACATGTACAAGTACATGTAGGCCTACCATATTTTCCTTTCATTGTTAAATGCCAAGGAAACAGCTTTCCTATAAAATATTAGTTTAGCTTCAGTCAATGGTCTACTGAAACAAAGTAAAGGTCTGAGCAGATCCTTCCAACAATGATAAATGTTGTGCTTTCTTTTTACCAGTCAACCATTATTGAAAATTAAGGCCTAAATCCCCAGGCAGAAGCACCAACATTATGTAAAACTCATCAAGGCTATAATTACCCACATCTCTCACAAAACTGATCCACGAGCATGCTATACCACTTAGATTTCCTTGCAATTTTATCCATACTTGAAATTGACATTTTTGGGTGAATGGAAAAACCTTGTG
The DNA here is from genome assembly GCA_035222895.1 of Strongylocentrotus droebachiensis. NCBI lineage: Eukaryota > Metazoa > Echinodermata > Echinoidea > Camarodonta > Strongylocentrotidae > Strongylocentrotus > Strongylocentrotus droebachiensis. Next base: position 146,436 of record JAVYIG010003041.1, read on the forward strand.
CATGGAAATTTACAAGGCCACAAATACAAAATATCAGGTAAAATACATGCAGACCTGGCCAGATCTGTACAAAAGCAGCTTCTGTACATGTAAGTAAGCCCACTTCCTTCTACAGAGTACAATCTACACCAAATTTATTATGTCATCATCTTGTTAGACTTTTGTTAGACTTATTTGATGCAGTTTTGTCAAGCAGATGAATAACTGAATTACATTCTTCATATTTCTTGATGCACTGTGTACATCTAGATGTAGGAGGACTTCATTAATAAACATACACTTATTACCCTAGCCGTAGCACTGGCACAATATGACCTGGCCAACGTATTGATCTAGGTACACTGTAATGAGAAACGACATTGCCAACTACAAGATCGGCTTCAGAGAGCTTACAACGAAGAAGATGCCTTCACTTTCCCTCGGCAAATTCATCAGAAATCAATCTCCACCATCTTCTACTCACTCTCTCTCTCTCTCTCCCCCTCCCCCTCTCTCTCTCTCTCTCTCTCTTTCTCTGTCCTCGCCAGTCGCCAGGTCATAAACATTGCATACTACTCAAGCTCTACTACCTCCGTGTTTCCTCCCAGCATCTGTAGATGAATTGAAGTGAACGAGCTTCACTCAACTTAGCGTATGCATTTGCATGTTAGGCATAATCTAATCAGCATTCGGGGGAAACCAGGACAACACCAAGACGTAGTACATCGCCGGGTACTTTCTCTCTGTCATTCCGCTGAATATGATTATCATTTTACTGCATTTCAGTGAGGGATATCTTTTACCTTGAATCTAACAACTGTAGTCTGCATCCCACAAGCCCTAACAAAGAAAAACAGTAAATGCAATTCATGCATATGAAAATCAGATGTTCATTTTGTTCAATCATCTGCATGTACATGTAGGTCTTTTGAGTTTTTTACTTGTCTTTCTATGATCTATCCTTGTCATTATCCCTTCTTCCCTTCCCTCTCTCTGGCCATTTCCCCTCCACGATGCGAGTCTCATCTGTTGTCCACTAGACCCTGCTGGACGCCAGCTCTCCTCAATCAATGCATTATCCTCCGCATAATAACAGCCTCATTAGTTTGGGCACCAGGGGAGTTTTGACTTCCAAAAGAGGGCTAGCCTCTGTGACATCAAAAGAGGCTCCACAGCGGAGCACAGTCAGATCAGGCCATTATGGAAAAAAGATGCGCTATTGTCGAAGCTCAATGAGCCACACACTGCCTCCTTTTCAATGCTATTGCAGAAACTCACAATGTATTGTAAGCTGGGGGGGAAATATAAAGGGAGAAAAGACAGATCTGAAATGCACAGCTACTCCAGAAAGTTGGCCCTAATTCCTGGCCAATCTTTAGTCTTCTGGAACCTATTCTTTGCCTTTCTCTAGTCTAAAGTTGAGGATCAGAAAAAAAGAAGGGTGTACTATTCACCATTGAGGCCATGAATGTAATGACTCCTCAAATACCAAAATGGAGACAGAATTCATGTTGTTGGGTAAAGAGCGCCTTTATATGCACCCCACCCCCATTCAAACACCCATTATCCACTTGCCTATTCAACCCTAAATCCCCCAGTAATAAAGGGGTCGCCTTTGTATGTTTTACTTTTATGTAGCAGATAAGCTGTTCATTTTGGGATAGAGGTAGAGAGAGGGTCATTTATCATGATCGTCCTTGCAGGAATGTAGTGTACCATGTTGTGGATAGTAAACAATTTCATTCTAAGAGGACAGGCAAGGTTCCCCCAAACTGCATCCTTTCCCATTATAAAATGGAAAACGACCTTGCTACATATAATTCAAGAGCATGATATGAAAACAAACCATTTCCATTCAGACTCTCAGACTGCTACACATAACGGTATGTTCAAGAAATTGCATGAAAACTGTCACATATACTTATATCTTTTATCTACTCTGAACATGTTACTGACATATATAGCTTTGTTTAATGTACTTCCCTTTTTTCTCCAAATCTTTATTTATAACTGGACAGGTTTATCGATCACATCACTGGTGAAATTCAAATCATTTTGCTTTCCAAACTGTTAACAGTAACTGAACTCTATCCTCAATTAATTATCCTTGCAAATATTCATTGTAAGTAGAGATTTTAATATTACAATTATATTACACACATGTGACATACATGTACTATCATAGTGATGATTTATGTTTGGGCTCCTAATACTGTTGCTATTCCAAAGGGTAACCAATACACCATCAAAAGAGCTCTCTCTACAAGACATCTCCAACCTTATTTATCAGCAGAAAAAACAGTGGCATGGCCACCTTCAACAGCACAATACACATTCAAAAACCTGATACATTATGCATGCCACAACCTTTACAGACTGCCTTGCCTACACGGACGGTGGTTCATTCGTTCCGTTAAACATGCGCGTGAGCTGAGCAAGCTCAGTGACCTCCCTGCATGTGCCACACACTGGTGAGGTTCAGTGTGGAGGCATTGTGGAGGCATGGTGCAGGTGTGAGGGCAATATAACCAGTAATCAAATCCCGGTGCTCTATGAATGGGATGAGCGGAGGCGCCAATGTTATCCCTTCAATCCAATCATGAACATACGTTGTCACTGAGCATGTGTCATCGTGCAAACCAAACCACACACATTTATAATGTACAGCAGCTAAAGTCGTAGGGAAGCTCAAATGCGATTTGCGAGGAGGCGTGATTGGGGAAGCTAAGGAGGTGACAACTTGTTACTTTTCAATCATGATTCTAGCCAAAAGAATAGATGAGCGGGTTTTTAATGAGTTTTGCTAAGATCTTTTCAATCCAGGGCAGCTTAATGTTCCATTATGTTTTACGAGTTTAAGCAAATATTCCAATTTAAGGGGGTAGGGAGAGGAGAATACTTCCACTTGAACAAATTTGTGTAGATCCACTCATTTTCAACTGAGCTATAAGAAATTGCATGGTACAAAGAAACATTCATGGACTATAAAAATCAAACAAACCACATTCAAAGGCAAATTATTCATTCATCTTTTCTGTATACCGAAAACTATATTTCTCTACAATTCATCTGTCAATTTATCAGTTCTAATGTTTACATGACAAAACCTTTCAATGCAACTACTTGTAAGAATATTATGTATAGTTGTATACCTAGACAGGACCATGGTTTAGAGCAGGCTTTAAAGAGTATTAGTACAACTATGTTTAAAAGAAGCCATATCATGATACAACATTTTTGTTAGCACTAGCAAAGGGGAAAAAAATCATCAGTTTACTCAAATACTATCAAGCACATATGTGTCAATGTAACAATCAGAGCCAAATCAAACAATGAGGCATTGAGAAGACCACAACCAACAATGGCAGCCCAAATACCAGATTCTGTTTTGTTACTCTAGGAGGTCTATTCATTCCTTTCAGAGGCAGAAAGATCACAAAGAATGAGGGAGATATAGAGCAACAGAGAGCCAGGGCCACAGAACACTTTAGTATGGGGAGTTGGTATGCTGTTTTAGCCTATAGGGGCTGCCATGATAACTACAACGACCCTCAATGAGCCATACATTACAGGGCTACAAACAGTGAAAACCTGGCAGAATGATATGCCATGCAGATGGATTACATCAATAATAATGAGGGTACTTGCAATAAATATTATATATCGTATACAGTTATACACCTGTAGTTTTGAATTCTTCATATCTCTTTCAAGCTTTCTGACTGATAGAATTCCATGCCATAAATTCACAAGTACAACCCTGTACATCAAGAAGTGGTATCGTCTCAAAGCAACAACAAGGAGTACACAATTGCTATTCAGCTAGTAGAATCCCATAATCAACATCCAAAAGCTTGATTAAACTTAAATTAAAGAAGATCTTAACTGATGTGGAAAATGGAAAGGATACAGATGACCCTACTTTGCATTTGCAACAGTGATTCTTCATTTGGTATGGCAATCCAAATTCAGATTTTGCGTATTTTATGACTGGAATTTTTTTTCAAGGAACGGGCTAGTTCCCAATTTCCTTTGAAAAAGAGTGTAAAATTGCAAATTATTTCTCTAATTTTATGATCAACACTCATCAGACATATTCAAATTTAGGCCAAATCTTGGATCATTAAACGGAAGTTTAAGTCATGGTCCGAGAATGGTAAACCTGAAAATCCAGAATGACGGATGAAAAATTGGACTTAATCAGAAGGAAGGGATGATTATTTACCTGATGAGTTGGCATAAGGCTGTCTCCGTTCAGTAGGTGTGTTGCCCGTCTCTGTGCTCTGCCCAAATTCAGGGGGCGATGTGACTGGGGCATCTTCTTCAGTTTCTATCGTCAAGAAAGTAAGTTTCAAACAAAAAATACAACATTAACAATTTGGCAGGGACCAGGTCATCGTCGCACTGACTTTCATTTACTTTTTTTTTCTTGGGGGAACAGCATTTAGTTTTTCAAACATTTTATTACAGAACATTTATAATACCTGTAAATGTTTTATCAGCTGTGCATGATGTACAATGGTATATATCTTTTTAAAAGGTTGAGAACAGCATACTAACTGAACAGAACCACCAAAAAAGAGTGTCCTGAAAAAGTAGGCCTTATTTTTTATGATGTTGGGGGGAAAGCACAAATTTCAGAACATGAAGAACCAAAGTGTATGTACATCTTCTGTAAAATAAACAACAACTGATGGATTCAAAGACTGTCCTTGTGCCTTGAAAACATTCCAATGCAATGTGTTACTGTTACATTTGAAACAATTTTGAGAAACCCTTAAGATAAATGAGTAGACTAGGCCAGGTCTACAACGTTGCAAATCAAATTTTCATGCACACATTTCAGAGAGATATTGATAACATGACATTCACAGAGACTGAAGTCTAAAGCTTCTTGTCAAGGTTACTCATGAATTTGATTTTTTTTTTGGATCTCATTTGGCAAAAGCAAAAATATCATGTACATGTATTATAATAAACCATTAATGGCTATAATCATAGAATCTGAAAATTGTATAACTTGTTGATCGGGGACCATATTCTATCTTCTTCTTTTTTAATAATTAAAAACCTAAAATGAGCACTTTCTCATCTCCTAACTAAAGTGTACTGGAAATCAATGTATGAGCATTTTCACAAAATTTAGTCTAAATTCTAACTGAAAGGAGTATGCCAGTTTACTATGATACCCAATCTGATACTCAAAAAGAACCCCTCCCCCTCTCTCTCTCTCTCTCTCTCTGTAACTGTAAGATGTTCATTTGCAACGAAATATAGCTCCGATGTGAAATGGTAAACAATAAAGACTAATGGATCTCAATGGCATGCACATTAAAATTGTATAACAGCAAATAAGTGATGCATGTATTTTTGACAAACATGAGCTTCAAGAGTTTATCGATTGTCAAGGGAGGCTTTGATATGTACCTTATTGATGTTGGTAATGTTTAATGTAGGCTTACCAAAAACTTAGAATATTGTTCATGTTTAGTGTAATTACAATTGCAAGCTAAGAGTAAGGCTGAATGAATGTAATGTAAAACCTGAAGGCATTCCATTTCAAAGTATTTTGGGTGAACAAAAGATTAGACAACCATTCGATAGATTTCATCATTTCCCTGACACATTTTATACTATTTTTTTTTACTACTTTATAAACAATTCTCTCATACCAAATACAATATTTTTCTAAGACTGAATTGACTGACTAGTATTGTTTAAAACACAAATGTATCTATTTTGTCATCACATGTATCATATCCAAATTACTTTGGAGAGCAAAAAAAAAAAAAAACTTGGTTTAACCCATTCATACCTTGCGTTTTGGACCTCTCGAACGCAATTCTGCTATAGGGTGGTGGTGGAGACTCTGTAAATATGTGAAAGAAAAACAAAGCATAAGTTGAGAATAAGAAATATAAAAAAGCGTCATTGAATGAGTAGCACCGCCATCCTAGCAAGCGCGACTGAATAGATGCAGTGTAAGTGCGTTAATTGAGGCGAAAGGCCCGGGTTGATAAATACATAAATACAGCGGCGCCATCACGCTAAATTGGATGCGAGATTCAATAGAGGCCAGCCAGTTGCGCAGGCTGCATTCAGGAGTACAGGCGCCGTGCCATGGCCGCCTGCATGCATTGCATGGTCAATGCCCACTGCGTGCATGGAGGCTAAATTAATTCGTCGGGCCTTGTTGAGATACATAACAATGCATGAGAATGAGATGTATTGATGATTTCGTGTTTATTTACAATTGATTTACATTATTTGAGATCTTTACCTGGTCTGCATAGACGGCTGATATGGTAGGGATTGCAGCACACTGTTCCTGAGGATTCCTCGTCGCCTTGTTGGCTAATTTCGCAGCAAAATTTGAGCCGTTTGAGTTCGCTTCCATGCTTGAGTTCTGGCCAACGATATAGCTGGCAACATAAAACATGAGGAGCAACGGTCCTGCGTCCAAGTTCCCCTTTCGAGATGGGGACACAGTTTGTATGAGTCCCTCCACGACTCTCCAATGCCTCGAGCAAAAGCTCGAGTTGTTTTTCCTTGAGGCGTTTTAGGAAGCTGTTGGCGGCTGCTTTGAGGTCGGTCTCGGCCTCACTCTCCCGGTCGGCCGAAGACCCACTATCGTTACCGTGTGTACAGCCCACACGGCTCCGCAAAAGTCGCCGCACGAGCGCAGACCGCCTGGACCTGAACATGCGACATGCGCTGCATGCACACGATGCATAGCCCACAGACTCGGATGAGAATAAGCATTCCAGCGCCGGAGAAACGGCGGTTTTCCTCCTTAGGTCGCTCGTTGTGGCACTGGCCAAAACGGCAAAAGAATACACAACAGCTCCTTTGGCTATAGCAGTAACAGCATACAAGGCCGAACAAGCAGGCAGCGAAGCCCGTCACCGCACCACTCCAGCATGTGTATAAAATCCAGCATCAAACGTAGAAAAAACTATGAAAATCCACACAATTCGTCGATGATTAATCAAAACTCAGACAAAATACGGCAGTGCAAACGAAGACAGCTCACAAAATTGCTCTAGTGTAATCCACTGAATACAGTTTACGGTTCTCCAGATGCCTATACTTATTATTCCGTAACTAGTCCAGTAGAGAATACACAGTATACACCAGCCCGTCCCGTCGCAATAGAGCTTACTGTGCAGTATAACGAAGCTGCGCGAGATTTCGATCACAGGCTCACGATTCGCAAAGATGCTCGCAGTATACGCGAAAAACATACGAAATTTACTACTCTCTCTGACCACACGATTACTTCTACGCTGATTGGTTGACTTGGGTCATGTGGATGTCTAGACATTTTGGCGCGGCTCGAGTCTGAAATGATTGTTGAGCAAATAACTCGGCGCTTTGCCAGCGATGGGACTTCCTCCCTCTGCGTCGTACAAGGCACACGCCTAATTACTGGGAATAAATTTTCCTCTGAGCAGTTCATTTGGTTAAAGAAATCAATACTGAGGCAACTGTTCTCTTGATATAAAACATTACTTAGTATATCGAGGGTAGAAATGCTTCATGACTCCTGTTTTAGGATTTAGGACGTGTTAGTTTGTTCGTTTATTTCAACGTAGCACATTATGCGATAGAGGGGTAGCCGCGGTTCCGGTGTCGCTTATCTTCTCTCTCGTGATTGGCGAAGATAGATCATCGTCGGAAACCCAACCTACGCTTTATAACTATCAAATTACCCGTAAATGACTCTGAGCCGCTTTATGCAAGGCGACATCCAGGCAGCGGGCATAGTGCGATTCGTAATGGTCCAGTAGGCCGCTACTCGGGCGCCTGCCTCGCTGGGCTGTTCCGCTAGCACGAGGGGAAAAAGCTAGTAAACAATGTGACGCGTACAAGTAATGCACATGAAATGCGAAAAATGGCCCAGAAAATATCGCTTGCTTTGAATTGCAAGCGCCTACAGGGATGGTATATCAATCACACACAACGATGATGTGATGGGTTTGTCTGATGTCTCGAATTAGGGGTATGTTGAGCATGAATGTCATAGTGCAGTAGGGTCTGGCGAGTCATTTACACCTATTTGTTTCGGATCTCCCGCTCAGGTAGGCACGCACCTGCGATCAGCTGATTGGCATACGGACACCTTTTCTTGGAAGCCCATGTGAATGAGCTGACGCCGATGCATAGCATGAATGAAATGCAATGTTTACAAGTGTGCGATGCACCACGTGCTTTCTCGTCAAGATTGTATTACATTCGCGCGCGCGCACATACGCAACTCTCAAATCACATGCGCGATAAACTAGGCCCATTTTGAGCTCGAGGGACGTTACTTTGGATTCGATAATCAGTTTTGAATCTCATTTTTTCGATGAATAAAATCTGTGGATATTCCTCTAACAGATCAAATTGAAATGAAATATTGACAAAAAAGATGAATGCAATTCTGTGATGACTATAACTTTGTAAGTATGCTGTTAAATAAGTGAAATAAGAGCACAAACTGCTTAAGTCTTGCCTTTCCTTCTTTAAGATTTAACATGGATGTACCATAGAGATATTAAGTATATATCTCTATGGGATGTACCTATCCTTTGTGTTTGCCGACAGAATGCGCGCAGCATTCATTGGGGGCAGATGACAAAGTTCGTTCAACTTTTTGTTTACATTTTGCGATAGCCCATCCTCCATTATTCATTCTCGTTTTTCTGTGTCCAATTTTATCTTTTTAAAAATAAATTTACATTCCTCTCTAGTTTAATGATTGGTTATTGGTAGGGCATTCAACTTTGTATAAGCTAGATGCGAAATACACTGTATATTGCAAATTTGGGTGCTTGAAGTTAAGAAAGCAAAGTAATCTTTAGTTTTGCATGGTGCTCTGTTTTGTAGAGTTTTTATCCATCATTATCATTATCAAACACATTATGATATTTTGTGGTCTTTTAATTGTATTTCAAAAATCCCATTGATCTTTTGCTGATGAAATATGCTAATAGTAGCAGTTCATTAGTAGAAGCTTTGTAGTAGTAGTAGTAGTAGTAGTAGTAGCAGTAGTAGTAGTAATAATAATAATAGTCGTTCTTGCTCTTGTTGTAAAAGTGTAGGTATTTTTTCATATATGTATTTAGTTAGTTGGTTAGTTATTTATTTATTCATTTATCTAATGATCATCATTATCATCATCTAAACCAACATAACTCGAACTTTTTATCGTGATTACACCGTGGCACGTCGAACACCAATTTTCTTACTCTTTCAAGGAGAATTTAAATCACTGATTAATCAATAGTCTTTTAATAAGAATTCGTTGTTATTAAGTAGAATAATCGGGTAGTAAATATTTGAAGCAGCCTGAAAACTGGAGGAGGAGTAGGAAAGTCGTTGTTCTTGTTTTAGAAATATAGGTATTTATTAATTTGATTAATTCATTTGTTGATTTATTCATTTGTTCATTAATTTATTTATCATCATCATTATTATTATTATCATCTAGATTAACATAAATCGGACTTTTTAATCATGATTAAACATTGAACAATCACATTATGAGACAACAATTACGAGTATGCTTGTTTCTACATAGGCCTAACACTGTATGAAATTAAGTTTATATTGGTGTGTCATATATTTCTCCCTTCTTCTTTTTTCTTTTAGTCCATTCATAGTAGGTCTATAAATGAACTTTTACAATAACGTAATAAAATAATATACCCAGGTATATAAATACCAAAATGCGAGCAACAATGGGAACTTACGTGGAAATAGTACATTTACAAGAATGTATTCATGTATAAAGGAATGCTATGATGTTTATTTAAAGAAATTTTGGAAACTTGCAAAAATCTCTTATTCGCTGAATTGTTAAGATGAAGTAGATTCTTCATACGTTACAATGCTCTTGTTTCTCTCGAGAAGGCGTTACTTTGTGGTCGAATTTATCAATCATTGCTACAATGAATCCTTTTTTTTAAATTTATTTTTTGTATATATAATCACATTTTCTGCAAATAATCTATTACGCATATATACGTATACTGTTATCATGAAAAATAATACGAAATGATTTATTTCGCATATTTAGATAAGGTATTCGGTTAGGGAGCCAAGAATGTATCTCCAGTGAATTAAAAAAAACTAGGCCAACTACATGCTTATTCAAATTGACAGACTGAATCACAACCTGAAATAAAAATAATTTGGTCCTATTTCGACGGTAATTTATAGGCGTATTGTAATTTATGAGCATTTATGTTTCTAGGTATCAACGATTTTGCGTTTAACTTCAACCCTACCGGTCAGCACATCTTCGAACAAGTGGAATGGTCCTTGTACGGTAACAAGACTACCGCTGTTCAGGCAGGAGTAGGCCGCATGAGGGAGACAATGTTCAAACTAACCGAGGGGCGGAGATGTTATTTAACCCTCAGCATGTCACGACGTTTGTATGTGATTGCTTGTAGAAAATAGAGACAATGATCATTTTTTGGAACCACAATTGATTCAAAAGACATTTCGATTTTGTCTGATATACTATAAAATAGACTTAAAACAACACTCTGACCACAAAGGGGAGGGGGTAGTGGTTTCAATGACAACTTTTGTATTGTTACGTCATATTTATAAACACAAAGATGTCTAAAGGTTAAAGTCGAGGCCAAATGTCTGTAATTTTCCTTATGAAAAAGACAGTTAAAAGAAAAAAGCCTACAGAACAACATTAAAGAAAGTCGCAGCGTTCTTGTTGCTTTACGCAAACATTCTTTTGCCTCCTTTAGGGTGCTTAGATCTCTCTCGGATTTCTGGGCCACTTCATTTCGACGTCTGTCGTTTGTAGTACCTGCACTTCAAATTGTCAAACGTTCCCCTTTTACCTCTTCTCTCTCTTTCTTTCTTCTTCACCCAAAAGGAGTTCTGTGCCAGAAAGAGCCGACTCGTTTGACCAAGATTATTGAGATTTGAGAGACGTGTACTTTCGATTTCTGGATCACAGTTTATCTCCCGACACGTAAACATTCTGCCGAGCTACAGGCATGCCAAGAGCTACCACAAGCTCCAGAATTCAACCTATATTTCAAGATTTTATGTCGTCCTTATTTCCTTTACCTATCGTATATGTCAATGCGACCCCCCCCCCCCCCGCCCCGTACAGTTGCAGATAATGCGAGTGTTAAATAAAGATATAATTAATTTACTTCGATGTAAAAAAAAATCACGATCACTGCTTCATTTCCTAAAAGAAAAATTACATTATATAACATACATTTAGGGTTAGGCAAGGGGTGAAAGAATTTCACTTTGAACAGTGGATGGTTTTCTTACTTGTACCAGTCATTAGCTAAAAGCTGTATGGTAACTTTCAATAAAACAGATGCTACAAAGGAAAATTGGGTCCTCCCCCACCCCCCCCCCCCCCCCCCCGCATGTGAATCAACGTCTAACCCAATCCTTAAATACATGTATAAGGCCATAACAGATGGACAAATACAAATTCAATACATATATTTTCAAATTCTGTTTACATATTATCATTTAAAACAAATAATGTAACTACCATGACGAGTCACCCGTCGTATTAACATAGATTATAGATGGATACATTTTGTCATCCAGTATCAATTTCGGCACTTGTTTGAAAGGTTTAAAGCAATTTGGAATTATTTTGAAGTCACAACAAATTTAGACCGCCATCCATGCTATAATAGATCGCTGGCAATAGATTCGAGCAAGGAGTTTTTAGCCTAATGATAACTCCTTGACTACCAAGCAGCCTAAAATTCAAAGCTAACTCCTTTCTTATTTTCAATAAACAAGAAACGTTACCAAATTATTCTAATTTATACAAAATAATTCGTTTTATTTAGATTTGAATCTATTTGATGACTGTCCTCCGATTAACCTTAGGTAGACGTTGAGAAAAATCAAGGAAGTGCAAATCAAACCTACTACAAGGAAACAAATTTTGGGATATTTAATTCAGGCTGTAATTTAACTATTTTTTTTCGTACGAAATGAAATAGGTAGATATATTTAAATCTAAATGACAGATCTACCGCAAATAGATAATTGTTTATGTACAATTGTTCAATGAGAGACTGTATGTTGTTATTGGGTGCCTTTCGTAAATTTCCTTGGGGAGAATGACACGTTTGATTTTGGGGGAAGGGCGGACATTTTGGCGGTGAAACTATTTCGCCATATTTCTAAAATGTTTGAAAAAATAACAAGTGATCCATCTGAATATTACTCAGCTAGAATGTCAATCTACTGAATGATTTTATTATGAGCTGCAAAGTAGAATCTAATAAATGCTTTATGGTTATATTTATAGAATAAAATAAGATGAGGAAACGATCAGACCTCGAAATCTAATAAATGCCGTCGCGTCTTACATTCAACATGACTCTTTTTTATTTGATATTCAGTCCATTTAGAGTCATAACTACAGGTGACATGTATTTGAATCAAATATGAAAGAAATTCCTTTTATTGTGAAAATAGGAGAGAGGACGACGAGGAAATCCGTTTTCGTTTGCAAATAAATGATTATTTCAGGCACGCTTTGCAACCAAAATAAATTTGTGTCCGATTTGGGGAAAGAGAAACTCGAATTTATTTCACGCTTCTCTTTCTCGATGTTCTAGTGGTCATTGACCCGCTTGAAGTAACTCTCTGATTGAATTTCACCGGGGGGGGGGGGGGGGTCCCGATAAATGTTGAAATCAATAGATCTTGCGGGGCCGTAAACAGAAACAGTAACCGCGAGGACAAAAGAGTAACACCCAAAGTCAGGTTTGTTGAAATAAAGCGACGATTCAAAGAGTTGACTCGTAAATAAGGCGCCCGCTTTCAGTTCCCGTTTCAATGGTAATTATGAGGTTGGTTATTTGATATTTCTGTAAAACATTGAATAGGAATCATTCTACCATGATTCAGGTTAAGATTTCATGATGACCATAATGATAATAGGTCCATCGAAAACAAAATGCAGTCACGTGGAACACTGGTTTCATACTAAAACTGAATAATAATATTCTTTCTGTTTAAATAACCATTACTAGATCTTAAATCTACAAGTCAAATTACAAAAGAAGCAAACTGTGCAGAATATAATTCCTTCATAACATTTTCAAAAGGTATCAAATTGAAGACGTTTATATCTATTGGCTCATCTTGATATTCGAATTACCTTTAATTGATCTATTTCAATTATCAAATTTGCTACCGTTTGTCGATTTGATGAGTTACTAAGCTCCAGTCTTTTTTATTATCAGTATTAACTTTTAAGGACATCGGTAAGCACAACTAATTAGGACCTAGTATAGAACAATCTGTCTCGCCACATCAGCGTCTAACTATCACGATAATCTTCTCTTGTGCGACAATATATATGCATAGACAATGCGATTTACCAACTTGATAATTATGTTAAGATACAATCCAGCTATTACAGTTTAACAGTAGTAATCAACAATTCTTCTGTCAACGTTTTCTATCAAAATGGGCCGTTATATCGGTAATTAACCGCTCGGGGGTGTTGTTATGTGAGTGCTTTGGCCCGCCTTTGATGGGGGAAATGGACTCATTTACACCGTTTTGCAACGATTATTGTTTTGCAAGTGCAATAATTTGACTCCAAAGTGTTCGGGAATGGTCACTAAGCATACATTCTTTCTCCTCCCCTCTTTTGACCTGTTAATTATCAAGCAAACGAGGAGACGGGACGTGGATTAGGTGTAACAAATATCGAACTTGATTGAGAACAATGATTCTGGTGATTTAATCTCACATACAGGGTTGACCGAATTAATGACCGTTCTTCAGTTTCCGCTCCATTTGCATTTCTTCCTTCCCAGACATATATATAATTATATGCAAATCATCCTAACATAAAGTCGAATTATGACATTACTCCATTGACCCGTGTTTAAAATGTTTGCAATCCTAAACATATAATATTAAGGAATGATTATTTGGCATGAAACCTCAGTGAAAAGAACACACCCATCATTCTCCTGTTGATGGACTTGTTCTATCTCATAATATACACCCGGTCGTATTATATCTTGCTGTTATTTTACTCTTGATTCAATTCATTTATTCACTTTGCTTTAAAATACACACATATACAGGTATATATGTATACTACTACCATGCTGTCTTCGAACCCTTATCAGCATGATCAGTGCTGGTTACATTATGAAAAATGAACATAAATTTGGCGATTTTCCTATTCTTCATATACGAAAATAAATTTAACAATTCTTTGTGTAGATAACAGTATACTGGTTAAATAAAATTATGCATAAACGCTGTAAAAATAGTCTAACGGCCAAAATAATGCACTAATCTGTTATGCACAAAAACACAGAGAATCTGTCTCGTTTCATGGACGAACAATTTGGCGTGTTTAGCGTTTTTATCGAACATGCTTTTAATCAGCTTTTATCGTAATTAAGTCTCCGACGTGAAGATAACGGGGACTCTATTCGACGCCACCTTCTATTGATTAGAAATGGCTTGTCTCTAATCCCTTAAGATGACGTTAAAGAATCATTGATTGTTACGAGACCTCACTACGTCATGGATATACCGAGTTTGAGTCGTTCAAATATTTGCGAAAAACGTGTTTGATATAAACGTTGTGCATATAACAAGCGTGTGGTTTAAGAAAGATAGAAAAGTTTTTTTTTGTTGTTTGTTTTGTTATTTTTTTGCTTTTTTATTAAATAGAGAATATGTTCGGTTTTATCTTATAATACATTATCATCACATACTGGATTTCCACAATCATCTGTATAGTCCGCATGCTACAACATGTTGCCCAGTTAATGCGTATTAAGATTTGTTTTTTGATGGGAAGGGGTTTCATAAATTGACAGCCCCACGGCATGAATATCAATTTCAGGTTGTATAGATTTTTTTTCTTGGCTTGGCCTTCACAGGGAGGGTGGAGGGGCGTGTGCTGGCTACCCAATACTGGATACACCACTGCCATTATCATATATTTTTCCACTGAGGATCATCCATCAGATAGGGGTGTGTCTGATAGAACATCAGAACGAACATTACTTTTCACACTCAAATATTTAAAATGCACACATGTTTTACAAGGGAAAAAATGAAAATGAAAATAATAGACGTTGTGGTGAAAGACGGTGATCTTTTCCCTGTATACTAGAAACGGGGATTCATTTTCTGTTTATTTGATTCTTCAAGCATAAAACGTGAGCCTACATTTTTTTTTGGTAGAAACATGGCCCTTTACATCGACAAGTATATTCTTGTAACTTACTGACAATGAAGCCCCGCATTATCATGAAACCACAAATAATGAGAGAGAGAGTTGCGTGGTATTTTGATCATGGTTAAAGCCCAAATTAAAAAATGTAATTTTATTGCATTTTAACCAACAAAATAATTCATGTTTTCAGGATTAAAATTAATTAGTGAAGGAGAGAGCGTGCTCATCTCAATCATGTGACTGCCATTGATTACTGCGCTCATCTCATCTGATGATTTTCGGGTACATTCACCAAGAAGCAGGTTTGGATGACAACATTCAGGTGTCTTGCCTTGCTCTCTCATGATTCGTGCAGATTTCTCACAACACATCCATCTCAATAATCTCTCTCTCTCTCTCTCCCTCTCTCTCTTTCTCTCACTCTCTCTCTCTCTCTCTCTCTCCCTCCCTCCCTCTCTCTCTTGCGTTGATTCACCGTCGGGTCATTGGCCTGCCGTGGTGTCGACTCGGCGTCGATCGGAGCTCGGGTAATACGACCCCTCTAGTGACAAGAATCTAAGCTGGATGGGGGTTCGTAGCACAACTTTGATGTTCAGAAACCTGGCTCATAACATTTGAGGCGTAGCATCCAGGGCCGTCCGAAGGAGAAAAATCACCCCTCGAATGTTAATTTCTCTCATAATTCGACAACATAACCGAATAGTTAATGATTAGTTAGTCTCAAACAACACGGACGAGGCATTTTCATTCACACAAGGTTATGGTTCAATATTTCCTTCCTGGTTATTATATGATTCATTCTTCTTGAGATAAAAAAAATTAACAAGTTAGAGCAACTATAAAACTTATCCTGATTGGCATGACGAGAATTTAAACATTTCAAGCGCGCCAATCTGAATTATTTTGAACAAAGGTTGAAATATAAGAGTCCGAGAACTGACGACAAACAATGGTTCCTTGAGTAGAACCTAGCCATGAATATTAATTGGTTTAGCTAGCCTCCTGTACTCAAATTACCACTGTGTAGAATATGATTTCAATGTTCACTATTTCTCATGTCGATCAACACATATCAATCTCTCTTTCTCTCTCTTTCCATTACAAGTCCATGCTAACACAATGCATTGTATGATGTCACTCGATGTTGCGTCATTCATTGTTTTATATGATTTATTTTCCCTACAAACCGGTGTGCTATATGGGATTTGATGTAAACTACATGTTTGTCAATAGTAATAATATTTGTTTAATGATAACGAGTTTAATATTCCTAAATGTTCTCTTTACAGATGGTAGTATTACGCTGGTCTTCGGATTCATAGTCTGAACCATTTTACTTCGTTATATAATTACCCTCGTGTAGTCAGTGCTGTGGGCCAGAAAATATGATAAATAGATCTTATCGAGATTTCACTGTAATGGATGTGTATTGAGTATTGAGGTGTTTCAAATCTTCACCACCCTTTCTCCGCCTCGTATACGCATAATGCCTACATACAAAGGTACCCTGAATTAAATCACGTTGATAATGATCAATGATCTGAAGGAGACGAAGTAAAGTAACGAATATCGTTGTAATATGCGGGTTATTAGCAGTCCAGTAGTGGTTATGATAGATGAGAACTAAATAATGCATTATGGCAACACTTTATTGTTCTCTTGAATATAATATATATATATTCCCGTTCCTAGCCCTTTATCAAGAAAAGCCACAAAGCCAAATTACCACAAAAATCTACAAACCTTTATAACCACTTCCACGATACCTGTTGTTTGTATTCACATAAATACCACATTGAAAATCTTTATAAATTGTAAATGAGTATTATTATTTCTCATTCTAATAACAAATATTATACAAGCATTTATGTTTGCCTATTTTGTTTAATGAGATAATTTATTTATGAGATTTCGAGGAAATTAATATAGCGAATGGATCCCTGTTTTTGAAAACGATTGAGTGACTGAGAGAACGGAAGACTCGAAATTCATATGAAAAATAAACATCAATGAAATGATTCATAAAACATTTTATTTGACATACAGGACCAGAATAAGCATAGGTGTTCTTACAGAGAGTGAAAGGGATAACGAAAGAGAGATGAGAGAGAGAGAGGGGGAGAGAGAGAGAGAGAGAGATAGAAAGAGAGAGAGAAAGAGAGAGAGAGAGAGAGAGAGGGGGGGGGGGAAGAAAAAAAAAGGGGGGGGTGAGAGCCTGAGTGAAATTAGGGCAATGACTGTTACCTCAGTCACACCAAAGAGACCGGCACCAGTATGACCAGGGCCCCGTTTTACAAAAAGTTGCTATCAATCGCAACTATGTACATAAGAGATAGGAGACTGCAACTTGCGAATGATTGGAGGACTTGAGATCGATTTGGATCAATCGCAACTCTTTGTAAGACGGGGCCCGACCTATGATAAACATCATTACATTACATTTGTTATTGTTGTTGTTGCTGTAATTCTCTGTCTTCAGGGGTAGTACTGTGATTCATTCAGAGAGAATTATTATGTTATGTAAATAACATTGTTTGATTTGATTTTAATGAAGACAAAAAGACTAAGTATGTATATTTTGAATATTGTTTTCCGTATACTATTCTGGATGATAAAGAAAATGTACGAATTTAGTTTTGACTTGTAACTGATTTAACTTCTGAATGATGTAATTTGGTCTTACTTTGGTTTATATTTGTACTTCTTCTGTTTGGAGAAATAAAACATGTTATGAAACAAAATTACTCTCAATCAATCGGTATGATGGAGTCAGTTTTAAGTCGATTTTGCGTTGTGATCGACTGGCGTTTCAACTTGTGTACATCGGTTATATAAGCCTTTCGTCGGCAAGCACATCATGTAACCATGGACTTACATTTAACAGTGTTGTCATTTTGAAAAAGTGATATCCATTTTAAACTTTTAAACTTCATTAGTTTTATGGAATGATTGTGTCAATATTTTTCTATTCATGTTGTTCTTGTCCAGGACAACGACCTCAAGAATAATAATGGACGACCTCGCAAGGGTACTCCTCCTAACAATATGTTTTACCCCCCCCCCCATCTCTCTCTCTCTCTCTCTCTCTCCCTGACCTCATCCCTCCTCCCTTTTTATTTTCTTATCATCTGTACGGAATTATTAAAAAGCAATATACGATGATGCTCAATGCTCATGATGTAACATGAACATTCAATCAAGCTTACATTCTCATTTATATAACATTGTGTTGATGTACGTCGTAAATGACAATATTTCTACAGTTTGTATTTCTACTCCACGTTTGCCCGAGGCATCAGATAAAAAATATGGTTGAAACGAAGCGGTTATTCTGGTCCAGAAAACCCAGAGTTAAAGTAGTAATTATTACGAGCAGGTATCACGACGAGCAAGGTTTTGAATAAAGGCATTCCACCTCATAAAAGAATAAAAGCAATGGTAATAGAGACAGCGCTTTATAGACAGACTCGAGAGAGAGGGATTGAATGTGGAAAATAAAGGCTGGTATATTATATCGCGTGTTTGAAAGGAGACGAGGAGTAGCCGAAAAGACTAACAAGAGAGACAGGTAGACAAAGTATTTTGATTGATGGGGTCATTCGTTACTTTGAAAGAAAGAAAAAAAAGAGAGAGGGGGGGGGGGCACATATGAAAAAAGAATATAAAAGCCTCACGTGGTTGCAACATGTCAAATGAAAATGGCAGCCATTAGTAGCAAATGGTTGGCGTCGTCTGCTTACTGTAAAAAACTGGTGCAATCATGCCAATTGTTCGCAGTTGGCATTTACGACATTTTGTTTTTTAATATTCGGACAAACTTTTCCCCTTTTCTTTTTAGAGGCTCTCCTAGAGGCTCTCCTAGGTGTGGTAATTCACCAGTGGTGGTCCAACTTCACTCCCGGTTTTATCCGAGTGGGGGGGGGGGGGGGTTACTAAAAGTAACTAATGTTGTAATTACATGTTTGCGGAGAGTACACGCTTATACTCATAAAACGATTATCACTTTAGAGGTCGTTATGCCGTGTTTACTTAAAACATGTATAGCAAACACACATGAAGCATATAGGTTAATCGCACTTATATGAGCAAACATTAAAGATAAGAAAACGCTTGAGAAAAGTTGCAGCATAGTTATTCTATGGTGGCTCCTAAGGGACACGCAAACGCAAAATTTGACGTATACCTATGCGACAAATTTGTGGATTTTTACGTCAAAGACGTGAAAATCCACAAATTTGACGTATACCTTTGCAAGAAATTTGTGGATTTTTACGTCAAAGACGTGAAAATCCACAAATTTGACGTATACCTTTGCTTGGTAATTTTTTCGTTTTTCGTTACTCAATGGCCCTGAAGGGACACGCAGACAAAAAAAATCTGCGTCCGATATTCATGTCTGCGTCTCCCAAAAGGGACACGCAGACGTGAATAGTGGACGCAGATTTTATTTTTCACGTCTTGGACGTAAAAAGACAATAAAACCCTTGCATAGGTATACGTCAATTTTGTGGATTTTCACGTCTTTGACGTGAAAATCCACAAAATTGTTGCATAGGTATACGTCAAATATATACGTCTGCGTCGGCCCAAAAGGGACACGCAGACGCGAATATTGGACGCGAATTTTTTTCAGTAAGCTGAGCACCATGAAGATAAGCGCACATGGGTTTGTCAGCCCCTAGTTACTGATAAAGGGATTACCAGCTGGTATCTCAAACTCAGTCCAGATTCACAGTCTTCTAATTGCAGGCACAAACCCTGGTCAGTCGTAAAAGAGAGTCTGCACTATAAGACTACCATAGGCCATGTACTATAGCTGCTCCTGACACAACCAGTAGGTAGCTGGGCTAGGCTTCTCTCAAGGCACAATGATTTTTTTTTGATGAAGTGTCAAATTAGGGTCTGTGCTTGCAGACTATTTTCAGAGACAGATTGGGAGAGAGAAGGGAGAGACAGATTGGGAGAGAGAAACGAGAAAGAGGAGAGAGAGAACGGGACATTGGGAGAGAGAGAGAGAGAGGGGCAGACAGATTGGGATAGAAAGAGGAGAGAGAGGGGAGAGACAGATTTGGAGGGAGAAAGGAGGAAAAGATCGAGAGAAGCTATAGGGAGAGAGAGTGGTGGGACATTAGGAGAAAGAGGAGAGAGATAGAGAGAGATGGAAAGAAATAGAGAGAGAATAAAAGGGTGTGATAGGAGGGGGGGGCAAATGGCAACAAGATGTACAAAAAGTAATTGCCGTTAATGAGAGAAGAAGAAAATCAACAATTTGAGCTAAATTCAATGTATTTGTGTTTCTTTGTGATTTTGTTGTCTATATATTTGTCTGAATTGAAATTGTAGACATGATGTTTAGGAGCCACGTACTCTACTGCTCTCTATTAACATATCCTTCTCTCTTCACCTTCTTTTTCCCCTTTCTCTCACTCCTCTATTTCCCTCCTTTATTTTAAATATCTCTCTCTATACGATTTCGTCATCAAAATGTTTTTTTGTGTTAAATCATTGTAGGCCTACCGTATTTATTTGCTGTAACTAAATCAATGAAACAAATTAAGTCCACATGGTACCAATTTTGATTGTTACTGTTTCAGAACTTCCTCTATTAGTCATTGTCCTCAAACAATACTGATAATGAATGAATAACATGTACATTGCAACCTGTAGCATTCCATTACCAAGCGCATTAATGTCCTCTTCTTGCTGAAAACAATAACAAGTAAGTCTTAATTAAGACACACTGAAAATAGTCTGCAAGCACAAACCCTAATTTTACACTTTATCAAAAATCCATTGTGCCTTGAGAGAAGCCTAGCCCAGCTACCACCAGGTAGTGTCAGGAGCAGCTATAGTACATGGCCTATGGTAGTCTTATAGTGCAGACTCTCTTTTACGACTGACCAGGGTTTGTGCCTGCAAACTACACTGAATAAGTATATGTGTAGGGTCTGCAATTAGAAGACTGTGAATCTGGACTGAGTATGAGATACCATGCAGCTGGTAATCCCTTTATCAGTAACTAGGGGCTGACAAACCCATGTGCGCGGCTTATCTTCATGGTGCTCAGCTTACTGAAAAAAATTCGCGTCCAATATTCGCGTCTGCGTGTCCCTTTTGGGCCGACGCAGACGTATATATTTGACGTATACCTATGCAACAAATTTGTGGATTTTCACGTCAAAGACGTGAAAATCCACAAAATTGACGTATACCTATGCAAGGGTTTTATTGTCTTTTTACGTCCAAAACGTGAAAAATAAAATCTGCGTCCACTATTCACGTCTGCGTGTCCCTTTTGGGAGACGCAGACATGAATATCGGACGCAGATTTTTTTTGTCTGCGTGTCCCTTCAGGGCCATTGAGTAACGAAAAACGAAAAAATTACCAAGCAAAGGTATACGTCAAATTTGTGGATTTTCACGTCTTTGACGTAAAAATCCACAAATTTCTTGCAAAGGTATACGTCAAATTTGTGGATTTTCACGTCTTTGACGTAAAAATCCACAAATTTGTCGCATAGGTATACGTCAAATTTGTGGATTTTCACGTCTTTGACGTGAAAATCCACAAATTTGTTGCATAGGTATACGTCAAATTTTGCGTTTGCGTGTCCCTTAGGAGCCACCATATTATTCGATTCTTTTCTGAAAAACGCGTGAACATTGATGGAGGAAACCTTTTATTTTACTTCTACTTTTACCAATTCATTTAAATAATTTATACTGTTTATTTCATAGCCCATGGTGACAGAGTATTTTGGTCATCTTTTATGTACTTTTAATTAACATCTTCTTTCATTATCGTCACGCCAGGAAGGCTTTTGATCCTCAAGAGAAACTTTGAGCTAAGTATAGCATTAGAAGTTAACACGCTGATTTATTCATCAGGTTTTTAGCTAATGGGATCATTATCACCAAACATCTCAATGATGCTTTTCCGAAACGATAGTGTTCAAAGATGAGTTGAAGAGTTAGTCTGTAGTCATGCCAATAGATAAATATCAAAATTGGCTCCAGAAAGGAAAATATGGATAGATCATCAATGCATATAGACTTTGCTTGTTCATGGCTTTTAGTGTATTCCTTTTATTATGATCGATTTTGCCGTTGCCAACCACAGTCATATTTTTCAAAACATGGGAGAACAAAACGAATGATGATACCCTATATATTGAATATCAATGAATGTTATATGTTCTATATAAATAACACTTTTAATAGACCAGCAGTCAAGCATACTTATATGTGGCGAAGATGGTATGAAATCCTATTGGAGATTACTCCTCTGCTTAAAACGACATTAAAAGTTCTCTTTTACTAAACGTTTATTATCTTATACTCTCTCTCTCTCTCTCTCTCTCTCTCTCTCTCCAGTACCTAGTTTTTTTTTCTTTCTTCTTCTTCTGCCTTGGCCTAAAAACCAATTGACAGCTGTTTATCGCATATAAATAATCATGAAACCATCCCAGACAGACCGGTTTGGATATGCGTGCCCTCGCGACAACAATATTTGTTCTCCGATGATATCCAAAACCAATCCAATAGATTGTGCACCGTGACAATCATGACGTGTCTTCATGTATATTTGACCAGAAAACGACAATGAATGACAAAACATGATAACTTCATCTCATATTATTTTATTTGTTACTAGCGGGACAACTTGTAGTCATTTATCTAAACAAATCACAGGTCATTTAGTCAGACAAAGATAAGGTCAAAACAACAGGGGGAACATTTTGAGCGTGTGCTTCCCAAGAACATATTTTTGAAAGATGTTGACTCGTTTTTTGCTTTCAATTGAATCTCAAGCTGGGAATGAAATTTTTCTTTAAAGTTATGAAACTGAAACAAATTAATATATGCAATTTGTTTGCTTTTGTTTTGAAAACTAGTATGTTAATTTTCGTGGGATCTGGAATGATATCAAAATCATTATCTCAATATATGAAACTAAAGGTAGCATAGTTAATCAGAGTATATCAATTATTTGCATAGAAAGTACACTCGAGATTTATTTCCTCTCAATTAACACATTGACGATCAATAAAAGTTTATAACGCCTTAAAAATACAGTATGTAAAGAGTTTAAGTAGCTATATTACAGTAAGCATTTGATTTGAAACATGCGCACAACGTGTGCACCCCCTCCACTCAGACAGTAGGGGGTATTTTTTTACCAGGGAATTAGCTGAGCCGACTTTATTGTGTTGCTTTGTGAAGTTATCATGGTCAGGGTGGGCGAGGAGATAGGTGTCCGTCCGTATTTCAAAATTGCATTTTAACAAGTTTCTATAAGTTCAACCATAGCTGCTCTCTATTATAACTCCCATATTTTAAGGACGGTAAATGAATGACCTTTGACCGCCATAGCTGACTTGGATAGAGCCTCAGAGACCTATGATATGTAGCCTTTTGACAAGGCCTCGTTGACTCTGGCTAAGCGGCTGAGATGAGTCTAGATACCCGGAGTGAACGCGCGACCGAATGACGAATGTCAGGTCTGGACAATTCGCACTGGCGTTCATTCAGGTTTTCGCGATTAGTCTCTTTTTAGTCGCTCGGCGTCTATCAGGCATGTG
This sequence comes from Strongylocentrotus droebachiensis, assembly GCA_035222895.1. Taxonomy (NCBI): domain Eukaryota; kingdom Metazoa; phylum Echinodermata; class Echinoidea; order Camarodonta; family Strongylocentrotidae; genus Strongylocentrotus; species Strongylocentrotus droebachiensis. The sequence goes on from JAVYIG010003041.1 coordinate 170,220, forward strand.
GCCTTGTTTAAAGGCTATATGATATGCAGCAGGAGCACGATACATTGGCACAACTGGCATGACTGGCTAGATGAGGGAGACGAGAAGTCTACCGCTCTTGACCGTCAATCAGAACGCTTGGAAACTTGACTTACTTAAAGAGACATTATCAACATTCCAGTTCATTTACCGCCCGAATCAAACATATCATGTTGATTTTCCTTTTCCTATTGACTCATGCACCCTCACAGTTTATTTCTATCATTTTCCACTCATAAATGACTTTATATGTAAATGTGCATTTCATTCTCAGCGACTAATGTGAATGTGTTTTACGATCACGTTTTTGATCTTTTTTATATTCAATTAAACTAATCGATCAAAAGAGACAGAATCTTATGTCGAAGTATGAATCTGTATTTCTTTCATAAACTGCAATCAGTTTTAATTGTTGACTTGACTGAATGCTTTCGGAATCGAGTGTTGGATTATAATGCGATCACTTATGTATCATACTTTGCTTAAAAGTGCTCATGTAATCCACAGATTTGTAATCCACGTCAGAAATTCGAAGTGAATCGTTCATATTTTAAACCATCAATAATTCTTTAAATAAACTGTTTTCTCCCAATAACTGAAACCAGTTGGTGGGTGGAATAGACGAAACAATGCAAGTGAAAGTAATAATGGGTCTTTAATGACAAAAAGATGTTAAGTTTGAATGATTGGCATAAACAATGAGCCCTGAGTGAGCGCCAATCTCTCTCTCTCTCTCTCTCTCTCTCTCTCTCTCTCTTTCTCTGTCTCTCGATCTCTTTCTTTCTATTTTCTTTGCCATTCTATCATATTGCCTTCAGTTTTCTTTCACTATTTTGTGTGTCTGCCTCTTTAAATATTCACTTCCAATTTCTGATGTTTAAGTCATCTGGATGAAGGTCTGGTCCCCGGGTCTCCCTCTAGTCGACGCCTTTGGACGTCGATAAAGAAAACTCAAGAAACTATTCGACAAATGAATACATGCTTTTTCTTAAATAATAGCCATAGTTCTATTCCTTTTTACGTCTTTCCCTTTCCCCCGTCGCTCATATTATTTTCCCCGTCTTTTTCTTCATACTCCGACTCCTGCTAGACAATGGACATATGGAAACAGAGAACAGCGCCATAGGAAATACAAACAAGTTGTCTGTCTTTTTGGCTTTAAATGACAGCCAATTTAATCAGTGCATGCACACATGCAAAACGTATGCTTGTGTTTACAAATTTGTTCTTGTGAGAAGCAGAAGTAAATTCAAGAATAACAGTCGTATTTCGACCTTGGCTTGGCATAACCACGTTTGATAATCATGAAACAAATCAATTTCTTTGTGAAATCCACAGGTTCGGTCACGCCCATTCGTGATCTTATTATGATTCTATTTCACTTATTAAAAAATAAGGGGAAGAAAGAAAGACAGAAACAGATAGACTTACAGTTTTCAAATCAAGAAATAAGAAATTACATTTGACTCATTTAGAGTGATTAAATGTTTTAAATCAGGATTTGTGTAACAATCTATACATGTATAAGTAGCAATGCTTATGTTTTGCCATTGCAGTATTGTAAAGTGTGAATATACAACATCACAACTAATATGTGCATCACACGTGAAATTACAAGGTATATAAATTAATCATGAAGATATCTTTAAAGACAAACACAAATACTCTAAAATTGGTGATCTTTATCACCGAGGGGTAACATTATCTCTCCATTCTAAATTTGCTGGGCAAGATAATCAATTCTATTTTCAGTCAAGTATATCTATAAATATAACCTAGAAAATGATACAAGGTTTGCTCGAACGAAAATCTACAATATTTCTTATGTTTTACTTCATAAATTTGCATAAAATCTTTTAAATATTAACCTGCACTTGCTACTCTCCACCCAGGTGTTAAATGGTTACCCGGTAGGATGCGACCGTCATTGTTGGTCAAACAGTTTTTGAGCTTCAAGTAACGCCTGGCTGGAATGCTCCCCAGGGAGTGGAGATTGTGCGCACAGTGTGTGCGGGCAAGTATTGAATCCAATGGCCGGGGTAATAGTACATCTGTAAAGCGCTTAGAGACATTAAGCGCTATTTGATTTGATTATCAAGGTTATATGTTTTTTAAACACGTGATTTAAAAACAAAGAAATATCGTTATCACAGTAGCCAATGAGGATATAATCTCAGTCATCACATTCAAGAATATTTTTACATTGCAAAGAAGTAAAGTTCCATGGTATTAAAGTAGATAGCCTGGCAGACAGAAAATGAGGACAACTGTTTTTCCTATCCCTGTCAATGAATATCTCTTCTCAACTTACACCGCTATCACCCATGTTATTCTGTAGAGAAACAACATGTACGGGTTCCTCGTTCCATTAAAAAGAGGGCATCTTCAAAAGGCCCTTCTAACGGACTCATTAACACACTATAATGAGGTCTAGAGGTAACTACTTGGCCAGTCGGGCGCGGAGAGAAAGAACCCCCTACTTCTCTTTCCCGCCTATGAATAAAAGATGATTGGGGAGTCCAAAGCGGGTCAACAAAAGGGGTACCGACAACCCCTCATCGATGAATGGGGATTTCTCTCAAGTTCACAAAGGCCTTGGGATCAACGCGAGGGATAAGAGGAAAAGGGGGTAAATAGAACTTATTGTAATTGGGGCCCAATTAAAGCCCGTGATTTGGGAGTGAAGGAATGGTGGTGGATCGGAATAGGTGTAATTAAGGTCGGATAGCAGAATGATTCCATGCATGATTGAGAGTATGGGTGTCCAGGGTTAAAATCTGGAGTTGAGAGTAAAGAGGTGATTGCCCTCTGCAAAATATATGTCAAGTATCCTGTGACGATGTAAGAACGCTTGACCATAACAAACGAATGATCAACACATTCAATGCAATAAAAAAATTGTAAAACGCAACGATATTGCCGACTTAAGTCTTGTCTCCTTCAAACATGCAGGGGGTAGTATAGGTGTAGCTAATTAGCTATCACTTTTATTTACATTTTCCAAATTACACGTACATTTTAAAACGTTCATAATTTGTAATGAAGACGATTACAAAAAAAAAAGTTTGGTCCCCATCGTACCCGAATGTTGTTAAAGTCAAGAAGGTACCAAAAATACACTGTTCATTTTCAGTTATCTTTTTATTTCGCGTTTTATTCGTATTTCATTATTCTGCTCAATCACCTTATTTTTCTTTTCTTTGCATCCTTTTCAACACAATTCCCGTGGGTTATGAAGAAAAAAATGGAAGTTCTACATTCCATCGCCTAAAGAAGTAAAGTGAAAATGCTGATGGGATATACCCCCGTAAATTATATTCCTGGTTTGAAAAGGAGTTCGTGCACCCTGAGAGGGTCTTATGCCTCCTCGTTTCACCCGTCTAGGCGACAGAAAGTAGTTACTTTCCCCCCACAGTGCTGTTGTTGTTGGGAGCTGTGGTGGTACAGTAAACTTTGGTCAAAACAGATGCGTCGATCCATCACCAAAATGAACCTAGTGGGACTAAAGCAAGAGGTTTAGCGGTGAGATCATCTACACCGAATGACGCGACTGGGACTACATGACGTGGTTAACTTCTTGATGATTTTAGCATCAGCTGTGGGCCTAAATTCAATACGATGGACACTCCTCTCCTTTTCAAACTTTCAAAATGACTTGTTGCAGGCTAGAAAATCTTATGATTTAGAAATTGTAATTCGACTGATTTCAAGGCTGAATCAAGCAAAGCTCCAAAATATCATTTTAAAAAATCTCTGTATACTTTCTACAACTAAGAAATTATCACCCGTTTACAAATACGTTTTTAAAGTTTTATTATTTACCTTCTTTGTTCCCCTCTACCCCCCTCCTCCTCCTTTTCTTTCTGTCTCTCTCCCTCTCTATCTCTCTCTCTCTCCCTCTCTATCTACCTCTCCATCTTACCACCTTCCCACTCTATCTTTCTCTTCTATTCTCTCTCTTCAGTTCCTCACCCTTTTTTATTTACCCTTACCAAACATTTCCCCTTATTACACCCAGAATCCTGAGGAAGAAAACAGTAATCCGTTTCTCTTGCTCTCGAAACCATCTCGGAGAACGTTTCAAAAGGTCGAAGCATTCTTTTGTTCATGAGCAGGGTCGAGAAACTCAAGGTTAATGTACCCAGGGCTCCGCCATCTAGAGGGAACATTCGTATACCTTCTGCGAGCATGCAACATGAATATCTTTCATGAGGGAGCATACCCCAAAGAAAACATTTGTAAAGAAGTATTTATTATGGCGAGTGGGGAGGTATACCATAGCATGAAGACGTCTCGTCTGGTGTAGGTCAGTATCCGACCTCATGACTTTAATTCTAGTCAAACAGAAATACACGAATGCTGGGAACGAGGAGTCATTCAAAGTTATTTTAAATAATGTATTCTTCAAAGCTCAAACACATATTTAATCTAACTAATTCAGATAATTCCCACTAAAATCTACTTTAAAAAAAAAGTTTTCGTTTCTGTTATCTGTATTTGTTGTCTTATTATCATGATAATCTCAATATATGCAACCTCCGAAATTGTCCTAAAACACGCAAAAGGTCTGTATCATTTGGAAAAGCTGATTGAATCCTTTGGTCTCAAGAATATGACTCGGGTCTACAAGAGGTACGAGGATGATTATTGCAATCTTATAAGATTAAAACACTTCCCTGTATCAAATTTTCAGTTACACCTAAAATGTACCTGTTCATCCAAAACACATTGGAAAGGCATATAAATTAAGAAAATTTTAGACATTTTGAGAAAAAATGCTCGTGAAGCAGCAAAGGCTTTTTTAAAGGAAGGGATATTATGTTAGCCATCTTCATTAAATTCTGTAAACAGAATGTGTAAAATGTAATTATACTACGATATTTAAATATGCCTGTGATGATCTTTTCCGAATGATATATGTGTTTTTTTAGCTTGTAAAAGTGATTTTGGAAATAACGCTTGCTAAATCATAGTGTATGAAAGTACATAGACATGTATGTTAAATGAATTGAGTATACTGAAGGAAAAAATAAATTGATCTTTCTCTTTTGTCCTGACAGACCAAGCATGCCAGATTATTCTCTTCCTTTTCATGCATCGTCCAAGAATTCAGACATCTCTCTCTGTCGCTGTAGATATAGGTCTGATTTGGGTGCTACTGTTGTATTTCTCAAGAAGAGCGTATAATCCGGGACTGAAGTAGGATCTCAACTGGTACCAAAAGACTAGAGTCGGTCCCCCTCCCCCTTCGCTGTCTCGACGAGTATGACAAGGGAATATTTACCCTTATCCGGGGCGCCATCATTTCCGCTATTTTTCATGTGTATTCCTTGTCCGAGCATGAGATCCCAGTCGGGTTTTGAGAACAATCGTCTTAATTTGCTTGCATGTTCATTAATAAGCTTGTCTACATGACAACTATATAGTCTTATACTGTCCAGACGTGCCCGAATTAATCGTGAAGGAAATTAGGAACGGAAGGCTTTGTATAAGCACAATGAGGCACAGTTAGGTGATTCAAGGCTTTATACACAAGATGGACAAAACGATTACTTCAAGATCTTATGCAGATCACAGTGTAGACATGATAATCAAATAATGGTCATAAAACAAGAAGCGTACACATTTACAACGTTAACATTCTTTCCATCGAAAAAACATAAGCCAACAAAACCATTTGTTCAAAGCAATTTTTTAAGAACTGCTACAGATACTGCCAGGTATAGAGTTTTTGTTTGTTATAATTAATATTCATGAGAACGGCAAAACCTTTGACAAATACGAGTCATGCATTTTCTTTAAAAAATCAAAGAATCAAAGGAAATTTTGAATACAGTGAGTATGGAAACCGGCTGCTACCTGCCACGAAATTTTTTTTTTTTCATTATCAGCAAACACTGCTAATCTCCAATGCCAAGTTGTTTGACAGATGAGTTGCGATAATTAAGTGCTTTCACTATCCAACAAACTGTTATTTGATATCCAATCCTACTATTGTCTGCATTGTCTGGTCATTCAATTACATCCCATGCAAACAATACATTATTAGGTTCCGCACTGCTGAGTGTAGCCAGAGTATGATCTATTGTCAAAGCTATCTACGGCATGGAACCCTGAGGTTGTTCTTGCTACCAGTCCCTCAAATTAATTTTCTTTCCTGCTGATGTCCACATCGCATCATTAATGCTTTCGCTATAACTTATTCCTTGTCTGGCAATATTGCTAATTGAGCCATTAATATTTTTGGTTATCATTTTCATCAATAAGATATCATTGTCTGTAATTGAACTTTCCATCTCATTTCCAATTTAGATAAACCGCTCAGATGGCAACAATTAAAATTAATTTATAAAGTTCACAATCCATCTTTATAGATGCACAAGGCACCTACAAAATAATTTGCAATAAAATATTACGATGTCAATGGAATAAAATTCGAAATTTGTACAAGCTAGGGAAGAAAAACCCTTTTATGTGTGATTGTATATACTTTATTAGGAAAACCCTGATGAAATGTTTTAGTCTTCTACCAAAATTATACCAAAGCAATACTGTAATGGAAAATTATCCTATGTAATGATTCGATCTGAATCTTTGAAAGGGTCTGCGAGAAAGACTGTTTGCCATGATGTCGTCTGCTCCGAGTGTGAGTCGGGTTGATCAAGATGGGCGCCAGCGGTCCCTGACTCTTATTAGACTCACTATCAAACAGGGTTTAATTGATGCGACTAATTAACCCACCAACCATCGCTCATCCAACAATATTTCGCATCCTTCATCTTCCCCAGCTCTCCGATACCTTCTTCTATATAGATTGAGAATGCATGATAGTGCGAGGGAGCTAGAGATGGGAGGAGTATGTGTTTAGTCGACAATAAAGATTCGTAGTGATGTGATCGCGAAGGGGAAATAGGAATAGATGAGAGCTTGTCTATATAGCAGGAGCTCAAGTGCGTTATGTTTCTTTTTACAGACGTGTATCAAACAGGTCTGATTATTTACGTCTGCACGACAGAGAAAAGGACGCACCTCATGTTCGAACCTTGGCCCCAAATATTTAAAATGAATTGTGTATCTCCTTGAAAATCATGAGTTTTTAAAATGGCGGAGAGAGAGAGAGAGAGAGAGCGTTGTGTCGCCAATGACTTATGGGTGTCTTTCATGATTTATGTATAAAGAAAGCAACGTGCTGCACTTCAAATGCGCCTTTCCATAAAAAAACGTTTTTAAAAGCGTTCAAATCGGAAAAGGGTCGCGACGAGGCCGAATCAGATCCATCAATGTCGTTTGGCCATATGAGCAGTATTACACCAGTTTGACTTTTGCTCCCCTTATGAAGCTCTCTCCATGCTCGCCGTATTGTGTCGCGTTGATAATTTATGCATATGTGTAGCGGCCCCGCGATCGGGGGGTTCTCTTGAAAATTGGCGCCATCTCGCTATCGAGCACTTTTTAATTCACTTGACCGTCTGCGCACTAAACTGAGAGCACACTCGCAGCTAGTCTGACAGATTATACCTCGTTCTGTAAACATGTCGATACTGCGTTATTATCTATGTGGTGTAAACCAGCAAAAGAAATCACAAAACTACTTAGCCAAACAATTCCCATGTCAATGGGGCTGAGAGTGAACTAATGCGTGTGCAATCGTCTTCTTCAATATAATGTTTTAGAGTTTGTACCTGCATTAATGAAAAGATTCACAATTTCACAGTCGCATGCAACGTAAAGATTTGACATGCAGTTTTCTTCTTTTGTGGGTAGAGAATTCTTTATTAACGTTCAAGTGTGTTATGGAATGTACTGCCTTAATAATTTTCAGTGAAAATAAAAACAAATAAATACAAAATTACTACTCGAGTCAACTTCGTTTATCACCCCCACTTCATGATAGCAATGTTTTGGGTCTTATACACCAAAGTCCTGTAAATACAGGCTTGAAATCTCAAAGTATTACCAAGCTAAACTTGGAAATTATCTGCATGAAGTGATAGATATTTCAATAGAATGATAATAACATATTTGAACGAGCACATTACCTTATCATGTGGCTTATAGGTATAAATCATGTGCTAAGCTTGCTTGGATACTTTGAATATGATTGAAGGTTTTGGAAATACTCAATTCTGAAATACAGACGGTTGGAAACCTTTAATTTCAAGATTATAGAGTGCCTATTATGAGGTTGTTATCAATGTTGATTTACAAGAGAGAGTATTTCCGTATTATACTTTTTTTTAAACGACTCCACTTGAACAAATCATTTGTAGAGCCCTGGTAGAGCCTATAAGAAATGATAATCAACCACTTGCACGCGATCGATTTCGGTTTTATCACGCAAGGTAATACCTCTTCTCATTCCTACAATGGCGCAAACACTCACAAACATAATACAAAAACGAACGAAAGGAATATTCCTTTCGTTCGTTTTTTACTATTTCAACCAAAAGCCCTTCATTTAACTTCATATACGATCTACCATTTAAACACCCTTACTTTTATTAGAGAGAAATTAATTCCATGTCGATTAAAAAGCATACATTCAAGAAGTTACCCCTCATTTTATCAAAACAAAATCCCGTATTACACATTTTCCCCCTTTTACCTTCTATATGCTGATTTCCTAGTATTATGTTGCGTGTACAATCGAGAACTAACTTACATTAATAATAAAATAGTCTGACTGGTGAAGACTAGCTGGATCTCTCTTCATACGTCGTCTCTCCTCCGCCCCTTGCCCCATTTTCTCTAACACACTCAAGTGCATCGGCATACATAAACAGAAGAAGGTATATCAATAGTGTCTTAATCTCTCAATGAATCCTACCAGCTAAGGTATGGAAATTGCATGCACGGTGAAAATAAAGACGAACACGGGGCCTATAAAAAGGGGGAGTAGACACTGGAAAAGAAGAATTAAGTATCTACTTGTTTTCAGGAGAGGGTGTTAACCCTCATTACACACTCCGGCTACTCTAATTCTGTCACCAAACGGTGTTTACAGAACTCCGAAGACTGTTCTTTTCACTACGTCGTTCATTTTAGGCATTCAATGTACCTTATTTACCTATTTTGTATAGCATTAGTTATCATTTATTTAGAACATTGCTATATTATATTTTATATATCTAAATCTTCGGATGTATTATGGTACATTATATTATTTACTTTATGTATTATATGTCATGTTATTATACAAGAAGAAAAACGAGTATTTCTGCTTCATATAATTTTCCTTCTGTTTTGCTATATACACTGCATTATAAATGGATTTATGATATATATGTTTTTAGACAGAATATTGATTTGTTACATTACAATTTAAATCGATTTATATGTTTATAAACAGACTCGATGCACATCAATGAAGTTTAATAACACGTATTGATTCAACGTGTACATACTGTACAAGTCTGAAATTTGCTCATTATTGAAGTGTTTGGAAGGCAACTGTCATAATGGATGTCAACTCTATTCGCATTTCAACTTTCCAATTATAATGTATTATTTAATCTAAACAACTTAACAATAAATACTGATACGAATAATATTGGAACAGTGGTGGTAATACACTTTTGCATTTCAATATTCATACTGTTTTTAAAAATTCGCCCCATCCATTTCCATTCTATTTCTTATTTGTGTAACACATTTCGAATTTAATCTAACTTATGAGAAATAGGTATTTCAAAAGATCATATTATTTTCCAATTGTATATTGAGGCACTCCAGTAACTTATCATTGTTATGTATTTAAAAAACTCATTATATAAATAAATACGAATACGTATATAGTTTCAAGTAATAATATCCCGTATTAATTGATGAAACCATTAATGATACCATTATTTCTATGTCATACACGACCGTTGTCGGACAGGATGTTTCCATTTCCATTATATAAATAAATACGAATAGGCCTACATCAGTTAGTTTCAAGTAATAATATCCCGTCTCTGAATAATTGATGAGACCATTAATGATATAATTAGTTCCATGTCATACACGTTGTCGGACGGGATGTTTCCATTTCACTCACATATATCTCTTTTTGGACAAAAGTTCATGACACTCTATTAACAGACATAATCCTCATCCACCCACTAGGATAATGAAGACCAGAGACAGGGTGAGACAAGGATATTCCACTAACGGTTCCACTTGATTGCTAGTCTATAGCCGTCCTATTATATCCCATTCAGAGTTCGGAGGATGGGACTTTAAAATAAAAAAATGGACTAGATAGAAAAGAGAGGGATTCCCTCCTCATTCTTTGCCTTATTATACGTCGTCGCTGTTGGGGCTTAGTAAAATGGGAAGCGAAAGAATAGGTGACGCCACGCGAACAATAGCACGCGATTCATTAGGTCGAAACGCGGCGCCGGCTTGTGACGTCACGCCTCATAAACAACCGTTTTCGTATTAGTCTGCTATAGCCAGACGTAGTAGACACCGAAACTTACATTAGAAACCACAACATGTGACTGGTTATAATAACAACGGATTCATGTAATGAATGGTATGAGGTCTAACTTTTTGGTCCGTAATCATGTGAAAATGGTGTATACATTTTGTCTTGTTTAATAATTTATTTTTAAAATGCAATGTTGACTTGTGCGCTTAGAAAAATAAGACTAACGTAACATGAGGCTCTTGGAATCTCGGTGCATACTCCGTCATGAGATTTGTTCATTCTGGATATCATGGCGATATCATATCGAAAATAGTTTCCCCTGGTGAATTGGAAAAGTGTTGATGAAATACGTGAGAGAGGGAGAGATAGTATCGAAATGAAGATTGAAGAAAAAAGAAGAAATACGACGGAAAGTTAATTGTAGAAAAAGAAAGAAAGATATATCAGGGAGGTGTTTTAGAAAATACCCTGGATATATTTTGGGGAAAAGAAGTTAACGTAGATTGGAAGAAAAGGACAGAGAGAGAGAGAGAGAGAGAGAGAGATTAGGTCCATGGAGAGAGACAGAGAGACAGAGACAGAGGGGAGATATACATATACTTATATAGAGAGAGAGAGAGAGAGAGAGAGATGGACGAAAGAGAGAGGGAGAGAGAGAGAGAGAGAGAGAGAGGGGAAGGGAAAGAGAGGGGGAGGGAGAGAGCAAGGGGACAGGCAAATTACCACCCCCCCCATTGATACATTGACAAAAGGATGAAGTTATATGGATTACTTGATCTCATTTCGCAGAAAACAACCTGCTCTTCCTGTCTGCTGGCCACAGGATCTCTATGCTTGACATCTTCCAAAATATTTCATCCAATTCAAAAGCAAGACCAAAGAATCAGGCCTGCCTTTTGTAGAAACAAAAATGAGCTTAGTAATTTTGCATCGCAAAAACACAATAATGATATGCCATAAACGGCATTATGCAAGAACAAGCAAACTTGTTTACTTTTTCATATTACAAAAATATGATAACTGTGAGCAGCGGCAAACGACTAAATGCCCATTTTCTCTCTCTCTCTCTCTCTCTCTCCCTCTCTTTCTTTCTTTTTCTCTCTCTCTCTCTCTCTCTCTCACCCCCTCCCCTATCGCGAAAGTGCCAATTTCCTCGAAATATTGTATACCTGATATCCTTTGCACTGGCAGCTAACGAATCCTCCTCGTGAGAGAATAATTATGTATTTTGTGTAACTTCTGCGTAAATTCGTTTATGACATTGAAATAGGATAACAAAAATTATTATGATTTGCCAATTACGTTCTGAAAAAGAGGACATAGTAATATTGGTTTAAAAAAATACTATGCTACTTTTCATCGAACACTTAAGGGAAGCATATTGATGTACCATGTTCGCGATCATGTTTTATCACATTGTGCTTAATAAATGTTTGTATATTCCGACCCAAATTTAATCAATTTAGACTCACATGACGCTTCATGGTAATTACTAAAATGTCCTTTTAGTCGATGATTTCCCCAAAACACATAGACAGAACTCGATGTAAAAATGTGCGAAGAGCAAGGTAGACGGTCTGATTGAAGAGGGCCCAAAATAAATGATCTTTACCGTTTTGTCGGTGGATGGCGGTAGAGCATAAAAGAACCACTGTGTCCGCTCGTAGCATAGCATTGGCGACGGTATTCTGTGGCTTATTTGATGACACTTTATTCGTGGTAAAAGGTACACAAAATTATCCTGAAATTCGAAAATGTACAAGAACTTCCAAAATTGCGAAAACAAGCTAAACAAAACTGTGTAGGCAATATATAAGCTTATGGCAAAAATCAACAATAATTATGAACGCGCATGCATGGACGTTCGAGAGACTCAGGGGAAGCCGCCCAAGCCCCTGGAAATGTCAATTAGTTGGTCTGCCATTACCTCATGTTAAGGCACTAAGTGGTCGTTTGGTAAGTTTTATATCTTGGATTATATACTGGAATAAGAAAATAGCATTAAAAGGACTACAACCTACTCAATAATGGATATTAATACAGTGTAAACAAAATTGAAAGAGAGAAACAGAGAGGGAGAGGAGGAGGGGGGGGGGGTAGAGGGCGGTAAGGAGGAAGGATTTTGAAACCAAAGAAGTTACTAAATCATAAAGAGGAAAGAAAATTATCACCATTATCCTTCCATGATTTATTTTATTGATGATGAATCTATCGTGAGTTCAATTATTAATTATTTTATCGAATCTTCGTTCACTCTTTATTCAGAATATTTTTTTTTGCTGAATTCAAAGTGATCCTCGAGACTCCTTTAATTTACGCTGTGCACGTTTTAGCACCATGATTTATACTGGAGCGCAATAACACATACCTCCTAGTTTTAATTATTTGCTTTATACTTCATCGTAATTATTCACACGTGCACTTTATGTTGTATGTTTGTAATGAATTTTATGATTTTAGTTAATTCCATTATTGTTATTTTTATATTGACTATATTTTTATATCTTCTTCTTCTTCGTCGGTATTATGTGAAGTTTCTCTTTCCTTCTCTTCACCCCCTTTCTCCTATCTATTTTCTGCCGTTCTCTCTCTCCCTATCTCTCTCCCTTTCTCTTCATCTCTCCTTCTCTTGTTAAATTTTTTTTCTCTCTCTCTCCATTTATATATATATTTATTTATGTATATCTCCCTCCCCTCTCTCTCTCTCTCTCTCTCCCTATACCGACTCTCCTCCATCTCTCTCTTATTCCCTTCTACCCCCTACCCCCACATAACAATACTCCCCAATGCAGTTCTCCTACGCTCACCCCTTCCCCCTCGCCTCTCTTCCTTTCTCACGTTCAGGTTCAACAACCGCGCGGATACCCGAAGGCACTAATGCTCGCACAACAATCGAGCTTCACAGACCAAGCTTTTTATGTATGCAGGCGCGATACAATAATGTCCCCTGCATACATAAACAGCCCTATAAACCAACCGAAAATGTGACATAAAAACATCGAGGAAAAGAGGGGAATTCTGGTTGGAAAAAAGGGGAGGTTGTGTTTCGCGGAGGTCTTGTATTATGCTGGTTATATTATGCAAACGACTAGGGAATAGATTTCGTCTCTGTACGCCTTGCTTGCTTGGGCATTGTCTTCATGCTATTGCATTCGAGTGAAAAAAATACATTCGTGTGGCTAAAAGTATAATTGGAGAAGGAACGTAATACACACAGCCATATATCATTACGCGTTCGTAAAATTTCACCGAAAAATACAAAGGGCTTGTTAATCTTGTGAATCAAAATAACTTGCTAGATACATTCAAATGAATAGTTACGGTAACGAATACCTCTCACCCGAAGTATCGAATTATGATTTCTGTTTTGTTTATTGCCTGGCACACTATACACGTATGCTTCTCCATGCGATACCCTCATCCCCTCGTGGTTTTTGAATGACAAAACAGTGTATGAATAAGTAAATCAATGGCTAAAATTCACACTTTCCAACAAGCCCTTGCTTGCGCTGATTGTTTCACGTATTTTCTGTAATATGGCCCGTGCTGTGCGCCTCATCTTTGTGGCTTTTACCGTTATTTAATTTCGACCTCAGTTATCCTCCTTCCGTCATCCAGGGGCGTCCAGTCTCTAAAACATCTTGAAGAGAGTTTTTGGAACATTTTTCCTTTCTTTCTCTTTTTTTGCAAAAGAAAACACGATTTTTCGACAGTACCTATAATAAATCTATAATGTTGAAATTTGACAACGAAAATTGACTTTTTTTAAAATTAATTTGGTGGCCCCTCTGTAATGACGTTCTGTCAATCTCTCTGTCTCCCCTCTATTACCTTCTCTTCCTCCACCCTCACCCTCTTTCTCACTCTCTCTCTCTCTCTCTCTCTCTCTCTCCCTCTCTCTCTGTTTCACGCCCCGCTCCCACTTCATTTTTTCTTCTCCATTACTCCATCTCCTCCCTAATGCTCTCTCTCTCTCTCTCTCTCTCTCTCTCTCTCTCTCTCTCTCTCCCTCATTTCTATCATGAAGTCGGTAACATACAAGGGTGAGTGTCCCCTTAGCCTGGGCTAGCCAGTAGATGGAGCATGCTGTTAAGTCGACTGCAAGTACGATTCTCATAAATGACATGAATCGTTTGAGCGGGTAAGAAACATTTCATCATTGATAATGCGAAGATAATGTGGCCCCCGGGGAACTGTCTAAAGGCGCTCTGGTGACACAAGCTTCGGACGTCTCCTGTTCTTGGCCCGCAATAGGGGCGTAGTGAGGAACAAATAGAATTGAGGAGGGGTGTAGCTTTCATAGAAAACTATCTCAGTGGTTTTAGGCATCAAAACTATTCCCGATTCGAGGATAATTAAGACAAAGTATCATATCACTAAAATGTTATGTGAATCCAAATCTAATCAAGGTATACTTGGGGTTGTATTTAAAAAGGGGCTGTCCCTATCCAGTCTTTACTCCGCCTGGCTACGCCAAAGCCAAGGCTTCGGCGAGACCACGCTATTATCGCAATTTAAGCGATGGTTTAACCAAACTGATGCAAGCACGCGAACAGACGAGGATGAGAAAAACAGATTTTTGCTTTTGACTCTAAACACTTGTTTGTTGAACTCTCACACAAGACCTTTCAATCTCGCCTCGTTGCCCCACCCATGTTCACATAAAATTCACTATTTCTTTTCTCTCCCCCCCCCCATCTCTCTCTCTCTCTCTCTCTCTCTCACTCTATCTCTATTTCTCTTTTATGTCTTTTACATCTCATTTTTTTCTGATTAATCCTGTTATTTTTCACCACATTAGATATGATCTCATAACACACGCACACACACCCACACATATGTGATCCTGTACATGATGTATCTAAATATTTATATGCAAACACACGCGCCCACGCACACGCACACTCACACATGCACACTCCCACAAGCGCACACGCACTCGCACACATACACACGCACACACCCACACACCATAAGCTAATCATAATCTCGTGAATTTTTTTAAAACCTCTTTTGTCAACATTATTGTTTGCATTTCTTATCTTTTTGAATAACACTCTTTTATTCTGTTGACACATTTATCATACATACACCAAATATGTCCTTAGGCACCAAACAATTTTGGCTATTATAAAAGCGTCTAACTTACCCGGTGTTTGAACTCAGTCTAGGTCTAAAGTCAGCAACAGATTGCAATACAATTATAAAAAATGGGAACACTTTATAATGAGGGAAAACCTGGTAAAGAGTTCAAGAACGTATTTTATGAACGAATAAAATTGACTTCTTAAGGTATAATTTCACATAGGCCTAGTGCTAAGCATAAATAATTCCCTCTCAGGTAAGAATTTTTAGAAAATGAGACGGTGCCACTTTTTCCTCGATAAACAGAAGACATCTATGAATAATTGATATCATATGGCATAGAATGTAATTCCTATCTTATGTTCACTTACTATCGATAAATATGTTCGGGAAATCTACTTTCAGATTAGTTTTTTGTCATGTTGCAGCATAGTTGGGAACAATAACATGTTTTCTACTTACACAAACATACTTGAAGTTTTTATACAACACAACAAAATCAGTATTTCACGAACCGGATATAGACTATTCTCATTCAAGTAATAATCCATCTTTAGACACGATAGAATAAACCAATCACAGAACCAGAAGTACATTGCACTTTGGAAAGGTCAAAGGTGGCATAAAGTTGACTGAGGTTGACATAGATGAAAACGAGTCTCTGTATGGGAAAAGCAATTATAAAGGTGTTCGAAATAGCAAATTGATTACGATGTGTGTCCCAAATATTAATAACACAGCGAGCCCGTTAGTAATATTTTTCTTGTTTAAATCTCATTTTAACTTTATTCACTGCAGGGCCTTGTCTTATAAAGAGTTGTATCAATCGCAACTATGTGCATAAGAGATAGGAGACTGCAGACTTGCAATGGATTGGAGGACTTACGATTTATTTGGATCAATCATAACTCTTTATAAGACGGGGCCCAGGTATCTCTACGAATAAATATAATTCTCAAATACAAAGATTACGCTTTGACATTACACATTATTGTGCCATGTTGAAATCCAACCCCAGGTTTTGGTTGCAATCAATAATTAATATTAAAAATAAAAATGATAATGTTTGCAGCGGGTTAGTTGAAAAAAAGGAAAAACGTTATGTAAATTCCTCGAGATTTGAATAAAATAGTAAAACTATTTTCATTCTGAAGCTACTGATTAGAAGATATCATCATCATCATTCACATTAAAATGCTTAGCTTACAATGTAGCTTTTTTTTGTTTAAAAAATGGCCACGTATCAAGATACTACTTTAACATCTAACTGCGATGTGTGTTTAAATTGTTTGACGAAATTTTAACTTCATCGATTTTCTTATTCTGATCGTGATGTTATCACAGTTCTTAATTTAAGTCTTATCTAAATGACACAAGTTTCATTATTGAACTTAAATTTCTGATTCCTCCAAAGTGAGATGTGTGTCCAGATATATGTGAAATTCAAGTTCAAAGGAGAAAACAAAATCCATTGAAAATATGAAACATATAGAACTACAATCGGAAGAAGAAAAAAAAAATCGATTTCCATGGCAGAACAAAGTGTCCAATCAAGAAATTTTGCTCTTTCAAGCTGATCTTTGTAATCGAAATGTCAGTTGTTAAAAAGGAATGAATAAATCTGTCAAACTATAATTATTCAGAACATTAAATTCCAAATCCGGAATCATATTCTCTAGCATATGAATCTCATATTCAGGATATAAGTTTGTGATCCTCAAATCCTTATAATCCTCACCACAGCAAGGATATGGAATAATAGAAATGCAATCCAGAAGCAATGGATAGGTGTCAAAGCATAACGATGACGTATGAATGGTCATCAACAAAAATGATCCTTGCTGTAATTTAAATTTATATTTGGCGCCAATTTGTTTATTATCTGCAACTGTGCATGGCGACAGCGTCGTCTGTGCTGTGTCACTAAGGGTGCGTTTAAGCTTAAATTTTGAAGGCAGAATGAGCGATTTGTAACGCTCATCGTAAACGCTCATCGTAATCGCAGTTCCACGGTGTACTGTTTATATGCTTACTTCTCTGGCTCATCCAGGCGATTCTCCCTGTGTGCCTTAATTGGTCTTTCAGCTGGATTCGCAAACCTTCACTGTGCATGCTACGTAGACCCACTAGAGGTCAGTGCGTTGACCCCATTTAAACGCGTTTACAAATTTGTGAGTTTACGATCGGCGATCGTGATCGCCGTTTTTCGGTGATTCTACAAGAGTAAGCATGGACGCAACCGTGTTTTAAACTAAACGCGTAACAGATGCCTGATTCTGGCCAAAAAAAGTGAAACATAAACACGCCCTAATAAAACAATAAGCAATATAGTCGTACAATGGTCAGTGGTCGCTATTTCATTTATCTGTTCAAGACATCTATAGGGTAGACAGGCTTTCATCCTGCTAAGCACATTGATTTTTGTTTTCCTTCTCAATTATAACAAGTTTAATTGAGCGTGGCATTTCATGATGTATATAGACAATAAAAGAGGATTCAACGAGACGGAGTAATAGTCTGAACGCCCACAAGACTGTGATTCAAATGTATCATTTAGAAGGGAAGTGATGATTTTGGCCTGACAGGTTTAAGATGTACAGTGAATAATTTATTTAAAAAAACATGAAAATCGCCGTTAAAAGCAAACCACCATTGCGCTTAATAAATGTGTCACTCGAAAGGAATGACAAATTTATGTACTGTCAGAAATAATGTTTACTCGCACCTATAAAATAACTCATAATGTCTTGCAAATTTGTATTTCTAATCAATTAGTATTCATGTATTTATGTCGAGTATTTCTGTGCAATCAATATAGACATCCTTAAACAATATTTGAATCTCTATCATTTCATAACATTTATCATTTTGTCGACA
Organism: Strongylocentrotus droebachiensis; assembly: GCA_035222895.1. Taxonomy (NCBI): domain Eukaryota; kingdom Metazoa; phylum Echinodermata; class Echinoidea; order Camarodonta; family Strongylocentrotidae; genus Strongylocentrotus; species Strongylocentrotus droebachiensis. The sequence continues at coordinate 188,614 of JAVYIG010003041.1, forward strand.
TTCACAAGTTGTGACTTTCGGTAAATTTCTTTCCGTTTCATAACAATACATCATATCATAATTAATTAAAAATAATTTTCATGTTTCTGACGAGCTCTTATCAATTTCTGATTGTTTACTTGGTATAAAGTGTACCGAGAACATTATGACATGACCTCAACTATCGTGATAATTAAGCAGGCCTTCTACTCCTCCCTGTACATGACTTTTTTGCGCGGGAAATATGTCTAGCTCAGATGGTATCATTAAAAGTAGCAATTGTGAGAAGGTGTTGATGTTAACACTCGAATGTCGTCTGCCGTCGGGAACATAGAGACGCGCTAATAGCAACCTATTTCACATACCACCTGCCTTCAAAACTGTGCACTGCAACATGAACTGCCGATGTTACAATTTCATCCCATCTTTGGGTTTTTACCTATAACCAATTTCGCAATGACGTCCACTGTTGGGTGACAAAAAATGCCTGATAATTGTGAGGGTGTTTTTGAGTGCAATAACCTTTTGGGAGAATTAACTTGGTAGGTTTTTTGAGTGTGTGTGCTTAATATGGTGTAAATGTGATCAGATTCAACCTGATTCAATCTTGAAATTAAAAAGTATAACATAATATAACAAAAAGAAAAATGAGAAATAAAATGGGCCAAAAGAAAATGAGATTATACAAAAGGGAACATGACAACGCGTCGAGAAGGCGTTCAGGTTCTTTGACGAGTGATGAAGCAAACATTTTTTAGGGGAAGGAAATCGAAGAAGAGATATCTGAAGAAAATTCAGTTATTCTAGAACATGTTGACAGAAAGAGTACAGGATTATGTGAGGAATATGAGAGAAATTACTGCAAAATAAGCAATATATTACCGGAAAAAATTGGATGGTGTGATAAGCAGAGAAATATAAAGTAAAAATGAAAGATGAAGAAAACGGATGTAGTTCAAGTGTACGAAAAAGGGAGAAAGAAAGAGTCAGAGATGCATAATTATTATGCAGGGTCAGATAAGGAAAAAAGTCTTTTTTGACAGACGTTATCGGAAATTGCTTAAGTCGTAACGTTTCTCGATTTTTTTTTCAGTGTCCAATTAATCAAGCAGATGAACAGACTATTATGTATTGATCGTACGTCTCCAGCATTGCTCTCTCAGTCGTTTTCACTGTCTCCTTTTCTTCCATTTCATTTCCTTTCCTCTCACCCTTCAGAACATCCCGTCTCCTACGATGTCGTCGCGCAAGTATAGTGTTACAAACAGTCCTCATTTTTCTATAAGGAATGCTTTAATCATCTATCCTTGTATTCTTTATACACTTATCAATAATCATGCTGAAGTTTGGGTATGATGAATGTTTTTTTCTTTGCCTTTTTTTGCAGGTTATTGAAATATTTACAAAGCACTCGTGCGTTCATTTAGAGAATCTTGTCTCCATCAGTTTGTTAACCGGTTTTCATCGAGATCACATCCCCTAATGACCTCCCCTACCTCTTTACCCTCTCCCATTCACTTTCTGTCTTCCTACCCCCTTTCCACCATGTCCCATGTACCCTCCCCCCCCCCCATTCCCTCTCCCTTTCTTCTACCCCACCTTGTTTACCCTTTTCCCTCTTCCCCTTCTCCCGCTGTCGCCCTTCCCCTCTAAAATGTTGAATATTCCACCAAAATTAAAAATATACTCACGTAGTATAAAATGTTTGTCTTGGCGATGAAGAAAAAAAACAAACATATCAAGGTCGGAAATAAAATGGAATGTAACCCTACTGAATCGTAATCATTATAATTAAACGAATTTACGAGTTGGATCATATACAACATTACTGGAGTACCGAAAAGGGCAGGAGATTTCAAAGCAAAGAGAAAAATGTTTCAAAGTGGATGTGAGGAGGACAAATAATAATAAGAGAGAAACAGAGACAGGGAGAGGGGGGGGGGGTGGAGGAGACCGCTGGGGAGAGCGAAAATAGAAAATCGAGGTATTGATGAAATAGAGGATTAAGTTTGAGAGCAGAGAGAAAGTAGGAACATTTAATGAAAACAACGTTTGGAAGGGGCTTACATGGGGGGTTTAATTGAGCGTAGTTCATTCAACTTGGATGAGATCATTGCTCTATAGCCCCGATGATCTTTGATTGATTTCACAACTCCACGTTTCTCAGCTCCTGAAAAAACCTCGCTCAAGTCAGTGGCATCTACAAAATGCGTGTCATTGGAGGATTCTAATCGTTACTAATTAATCCGCTTTCAAGGATTTTCTTCATCTTCATGTTTTCTTAATTGTTTTAATTAATGCTCTGATCTGTATTTCTCTTCAACATCCATAATTTACATTTACTTGAGAAACATTAATTTCTGCAAATTAATAGCGAAAACATGCTAGATATTGTTTGTAAGGTGATTAATCAATCAACCAATAATTATTCTTCCAGGTTGTTCCTCTCTCATCTGAAACAACATTGTTAATCAAAATTAGAATGGATTTGTGTCGAACAAAATAATGTATGTTGACAACGCGGACTCGCTTTGAAGGAAAAGTAATCATTATTTCGAAATTTGAAAGAGAAGGCCAAATGCAAAAGTCAGTATCGAAGCCTGATACATGACTGGCAACTTCTCTCAGATATACTCTGTATGAAGCATTTGGCGTCACTAATAATTGAAAGTGAGCCAAAAATACAACACTGTTTTCTTGCCCTACTCCAGAGAGAGAAGCGCGCTTTTTTTTCCTTGTCCCCTACAAAACGCGCCAAATATTGCATCTATCCTCACGTTAACTTAATATGAATAGAAGACAATCATTTCAGGAAAGGGAAGATGGAATAGAATTGCTAGACACAGAGACTGAGACAGCTGGAAGGGGGAGCGAGTGAGTGAGTGAGTGAGTGCCAGACTGGAAGAAGGAGAAAAGATGAAGAGAGAAAGAGAGAGGGGGAGGGAGAGAGAGGAATGAGAAAGAGAGAGGGGATGGATAGAGAGGAATGAGAAAGAGAGAGGGGAGGGATAGAGAGGGAGAGAAAGGGAAGGGGAGGGAGGGAAGGGGGAGGGAAAGAGGAAAAGAGAGAGGGGGTAGAGAGAGAGAAATAGGGGAAAGAAAGGAAGGGAAAGAGAAAGAGGAAGAGAGAGAGAGAGAGAGAGAGGGAGGGAGAGGAAGAGGAAGAGAAAGAGAGAGGGTGGGATAAGGATAGCAACAAAAGGCAAAATAGAGAACAATCGGTATTCAAAGTGGTCTGAAGTGCAGAGAAACGGTTGCATCGAGTGGTACAAGAAATAGACAAAGAAATAAGATAAAAATCATGATCATGGTGATGGCAGTGCTGTAAATATAAACGATGGATGGTGGGGTAACTACACTTTCACTCACTAACTTTGATCGACACAAGCATGAATGGGGGCATGAAGAGTTAAAATGCAAGCAAATCGCTATGTTTATCTTCCCAAAAGTGTTTAAGTCAATCAACGAACTGGAGCTTTAAATTGGAATGGGATTAACGATGGGAGAGAGATGGGCGGCTCTCCAGCTCTCAAGTGAGATATGAAGAGATATTATAAGATGATATTGAAGACGCCAGATAGACGAAATATGATGGTTGATTGTCGACAAGGCATGTAAACAATGTCAGCATCTACATGACATCGTAATATTCATCTCTTGAACTAGTCTCCTTAACCAGACTCAGTGTATTTCATGTAAAGGACCTATAGTTCCAGGGGATAATGGTAGTATATTTCATTAACACTTTTATTATATGCATCTTTTTTTTATATATACCATAAGAAAAATTGTGTGTTATACTAGCTGCAAGAATAATACAAGAACAAAATAAAAAGTTTGTAACATTGACATTTCGTACTTTACATATTCACATATCTTTATTTTACAAATTATTATCATGTTTTGATGCATGATTTATGGATATGAACATAATTCAATACTATTTTGTCTTGAATAAATAAATGGATAAATTATTCTTTTTACATAAATAAATAAATAAATACCAATAAATGAATACATAACTGAATAAATAAATAAATAAAAATACAAATAAACAAATGAATAAATAATTAAATAAAACATCTTTTCGATAAGAGAAGAAGTAGCAGAAACATAAGATGGCTCATATCAACTTTCACTGAGTCAGTTACACCTAGAAAACATTGCTCGTTCTTTGTTGTCTGCAACCCATCTGTCTACGCATCTAGTAAATTATCAACATAAGAATTGACTGGGAATGTTATACTTTAAACAAACCATTCCTGAAAGTACATTAAAGGACACTTATTAATACTTCAATTGCAACTTTAAAGTAAAATATATCATATTATATACATATACTACTTTAACGTAACTAAACAGTTCAGAAAACTTATACTAACCGTGCTAACAATAAAATCTCATTAAACTCTTACCAAACATTTCTTTACAATGATATACCCTCTGACACTATGAAAATGAAATTGAGTACTTTTGTGAGACACATCTAAATCTAAACTAGTTTTCTCTTAATTACAAGTACAAAACTTATTCTAAAGTAATCTAGATCGGTTAAAATATTCATGGATTGCGTTTTTAATTGCATGCTTGAACATGGTATGATGAAGGGTTTGCGCAGACGATTTGTTTCTTTCGTAACAAAGGAGAGAAAGTGAAGGGGGAGGAAGGGGAGTGGAAATCGGTTACAAATTTCTCTCATAAATTAGTCACATGGTAGTAAAACTCATTAATACCCGAGTGACTACGCATGGGACACCCTGGCGCAGACAGACGTTTGTTACGACCACCACATTAACCTATTTTGGCGCGCTCTTCACGCTTCATTGAGTTTCGGCTGAAGACGAAAAAAGTTCACTTGTGTGTGATGGAGGGAGGCCCAAGCTTGGCCTGAGCTCAAGACTGACGACATTAAGAAGAGAGTTGTTTGTTGTGTGACTGAATTATGCTACCCTTTCAATCGCTATGTGTATCAGTAACTCAAATGGACAATCTTGAAAACATTATACAAAAAAAAAAAACACTGCAAATTAGCTTTCATTGTTGCCTGTCTGTTTTAGGGGTTATCAGTACTCTTATACATGTACCTATAGATCCGTAAAGCATATAGTTACGTTTATATCCTTGTTCCTTTCCTAACATGCCTTGTGTAAAAAGGGGGAAAGAATACATGAAGCAGTACAAATAAAACAAATAAAAGAGAAAAAAAACGTTTTTGGAACTAACAAATTATAATCGATTTATTTTAGTGGTTTATCCTCTCTTCAATTATTTTAGCCTATAGGCCTATAACACAAAATAAGGCAGAAAAAAGGGCAGAAATATGAAAATGGGAAACAATGTTGAGTTTATTACATCTATGTGATATTTTAAAAATGTTCATTGCTCTAATTGTAAAGTGATACATAAGCAATGATGCAATATAGTTATTAAAATACAAATTATCGGACATTGTGTTTTACCATTATTTGCTTTTTCATTTTAAAAATGTATATGTGAGGAAAAAATGACAAAGACTCCGTCTAAAACTGAAACTAAAATTATACCCAATCCCATTTTGTACTAGGCTCCTTTTTGGCTGAGAGAGAGAGAGAGAGAGAGAGGGGGGGGGGGAGAGAGGGAGGATAATCATTCATGATATTGCATTTACTGTCATTATAATTTTATCTCATCTATATTTCTAGATGTTTTTTACTACATACTTTAGAATGCAGTATTTCGTTTAGCATTACAAAATGTATCTATTGATACTAAATGTCTAGTATAGGCCTACAAGTATAATTATCTTGCACTGAAAAGCATGAAGCCTTGAAGCGCGTCTACGTCCACTTTCGTTCCCTCTCTCTCTCTCACTCTCTCTCTCTCTCTCTGCTCGGTGCATGTCTTATCTGTACATAGCAGCATCATGAGCATGGCGTCCCACTATTTGCCATTCAGACGACGTCTTATACTAGAAAAATGATGGGTCCCAGCCATCAACTGAGATAGTGTCCGCCTCTTAGAACGTGTCCCTTTTAACCGACTTCTTCATTCTTCGCTATAATAATATTGACTGTCTTAACTGGAAGTTGGTGGAGATATGTAATTTTTCTTGCGTAATCAACAAAATGCTTTGTCTCAGAAAAGGAGAAAATAACCTATTCTAAAAATTTGACTAAGATTGACTTGAATCTTGGATTCGACATCGCAAAAATGTGATATCTTATGTTACTTTCGTTCATCTATTTTCACTGGATTATACTTTCTTGAAATATATATTTCTGCTGATTTTCTCCGTTTATAAAGATGTAAGCCAAAGTAAAAGTTTATCAAATAAAATGTCGAATTTCTCTTTCGACCCTTTTCGAATGTAAAAATAAACGAATAAAGATTTTTCATGAAAAAAAGAGACAAATTTGTCATTACGCGACTTAAAAAGGATTCAGCAAGCATTACTTTCATTGTGGGGCGGACACTTTCTGCTACTACATCAGTTATGGTTAGATAAAGAATGGGCTGGCGCTTGAAACAACGCGTGACGATAGTCCTGGTGATCATTGATGGTCGCCGAGGCACGAAATTCACGCCTCCCTGTAGACGAGCACCCCCGCTCACTTCACATCTCAAAACTTGCTGCTGGGATCCCAAAATGGTTAATACTGAACTTGAACCTTCCGTTTAGAGGGATTATCTTCAAGATAGCTATCAAAATCGTCGCCATGATCGACACCAGTACGATAACACACCGCCTTTTGTGGTATTTACCATTAACCCATGACTTCTTACAGTTCTTCCGAACGAAATTGGTTCAGGCTAACATAGGACTTCGTTAAAACTTTTATCCATGCATCTATCCGTCATATTCAGAACATTCCACAACATCATCATTATACTTTCATCTTTATCACTATATTTCGCAGAAATGTGAAGAGCAGCAGTATTCCGACTTTCTTCCGTTCCGTTTTTCATCATCTGTTGCACACATTCAGTCTACTATTGATCTTTCAAAACTTATTTAAGCATCCAGGATGTTAACCCTTACAAATAATGCTAAGTACTGTTCATGCAAATGTATTGTGAAGATCGCTACATGCATATACAGGCATGTGGGGTTGCAGACTTAGGTGGCCTCAGAGTTTAGTCTAAAATGTTAAACTATTACGGTACTGATATTTAGAATAATTATTATTAGGACATTTTAGGAAAATTATCACTTTGATATCCATTTGCGTAGGGAAATGAAAAATGAGAAAGTTTACGAACCTTTTTCATCTTTACCCAAATTTGTCTTTCCCTTGAAGATAGGAATAATGGTCATCTTGAGATCTAAAATTTCAAATGTGACTTCCTAAGTAAGAATATCTACTAAACCCCGTTTGTCATCAAGATGAATGTGCGAATGTGTTGAAAGATATATTTCGGGGTAAAGTATTCTTTCTTAAAGTTTTTATTATTCCCTACAATGATTAAAAACTAACTCACCATCTCCAATTCTAACCCCAATAGCTTTAACAGTGAATCGTCAAAATGTTTTTAATCGGTAACTTACACTTTTGGTTACTTCATGCAGAGAGCTTCGTCAGCCGTTTGTACACTTTATTTCCATGATTAGTTTGCTTGTTACTCTTTATTTTCGTGATTACTGTTCTTGTAACTAAGTCTATATATTTCCTTCGGGGAGAAAAATGTATGTATTCTAATGGAAAACGTGACTCGTACACCCCCTCCTTTCATCATCTCATTCAAAATATATTTAACGATCAAACATTTTTCTTTCATCTAACCAATCGTCCGAAGCTCGCGAGGCCTGAGGAAAATAAGAAGAAAAAAAGATTCACTTAAGTTTTGGATGTGATAGGGTCGACTCCCGCGACGAACCGTCGGTAGGCTCGCAAACCAATCGGAAAGAAAGTGATGCTTTATGGTCACCAAATCATTTCTAATATCCCAAAATGGAAGTGGAGCAGATGAGTGTAATCGATTTCTTAACAAAAAGCTGGCTACAACACATTTGATTTATGAAGGTGATTTGTATTGGAGGCCCTGGATAGCGATCATCAACCCACAAGGCACGGCGACCGAAGGCATGAGAAGAATGCCCAAACATCGTCAAGTGTCCGCTGCTTTTCAGTTTGAACTCCCCTCGAAAACTTTTCTCTTATTTTGTGTTTTTGAACAAGTCGCTTGATTTATATGCATTATTACCATTGTTGACAAGGGAAATTTGACATTTACAGGGCTTATTTTTCTTATTAGTTCTTATTAGCCACTACGGACATATAAGACCTGATTTGAATGATTTTATATTGATTAAGACCAAAATATTGTCCTGTCGAAATCTAAACAGGGGTTTCTGTATACTTGTTTTGTTGTTGCTTTATTTTTATTTAGTGATAATGCTTGATTTAAATAAGACTCCATGCACGTACTAGTCACTTTGGAAATTCAGACCAATGCCATTGGTTCACGGAGAGTAGTGGTGGTGGTGGTGGCTATTTTACCTGATTGCTAAGAAAGCATAAATGCTTGTTAGTAAGCAACCAGACGGCCGACGGCTTTAGGTCCTCTCCGAGGGACCTGGTAATGAGGATTAATGCCTTACCAAAGGGCACTAGCGCTCCGCCTTGGTTTCGAACCCGGGTCGCCGGATTACGAGAGCACTGCTCTACCGACTGAGCTATCGCGTTTTTTTAAAAGTAAACTCAACCACCCGACTCTATCTCAACGTTCTCACTATGGGTTGTGAATTTATTTTACATAAACTTCATCTATAGACAATACAGTTCTCCTTATTGACGACATAGACTTAAACCTGGTCAATTTCGTTGCTTTCTAGCGCTTCAATACCTCTTCTGTGCCAAAATGTGCCTACATAATTAGTTAGGATTTATAATAATAATATTTCTGCCCGCACACAGATGTAGATCAATGTCTTGCCAAAGGACATTAGTGCCGCGGCGGGACTCGAACCGCTGACATTGCAGTCGACAGTCCGGTGACGTATCAACTCGACCACGACACCTTGTCTACGTTAGATGTAGATGTATTGCGATCAACCTTGGCTATGCCTATTTCTATCGTGCTACAGAATAGAAACTAAACTTTTTTCCCCTCAAGTTTTCGAGATAAAATTGGAGCAATTGTATATGTTTTAGTCAAAGGTGATCATGTCTAAATGACTGACAAGTGACAACATTACTGTCCGCTGTGGTTAGTGTGATATTATGACACACATTAGAAATGTGTAAAACAATAACTGTTTTCGATGGGACAGGCTCATTTTCCATTAGACATGTCTGGACATTGTGTGCGTGCTTGTGTGAGTGAGCGTGTTCATTTTCTCACATTGTAATTTAATTAACTGTAAAACCTTTCCGACATAACAAAAGTCTTTATATTGTGTCTGCAGGGCATTTCTGAGCAATAACTTGGAGAACGTAAGGCGTTTTAGTGCTATTAGCATCCTCACTTTTTAAGCGTCGCTTCTTATTTCTATGAGCCTCAAGTTCAGCATAACAATAATCAATATGACTTATGAAACACAATGGAAGGATACCAAAGTCATTCGATTTTTTTTCTAGGTCATCTAAGTGGTGTCATGTTTCTATAAGTGAACCATATCGCAAGAAGATGACCCAAGGGCCAATTTTCACGCTGGACAGCTTGATTGACCTCGGGGGCCTCCGACCAATTTCTCGTCTGGTCAGTGGACTAGCCGTAGTCAGATTTCTCCTCAATAAGACGAAATAGTGAGACAACCTCTGAATAAGAGATGAGCAACAAATCATGCCCCCTGGCTTTGATTATCTCCAATTTAGAGGTGACAAATTACAAGGAGGCGAGTTTATAGGTCGCGTTTGATCGAAGCCTTTAATATTCTAGCAGTCATTTCATGATAAATAGTTATTGCTGTTTGCTTCGTTCCGCTTCCTTGATGCTTCCTTAAAAAAATTAGGGCAGTACTCTATTTATTTAAATATAACATGTCCTTCTAGTTTCACCGCCTATTTCAAAACATCGTATTTTATTTCTTTGTTCAAGGTTATACATTTTAAGAGTCTTGTTGAATTGTAAAAACCGTTCTTGAATCTCGAAAGAAAGCACGGATTCTTTTTATAGTGCAAATTTGTTTGTTATACCATTGTTACTGTTTGCTTCTTCCTATATCTCGCAATTTACCTCCGCTTCTTGTTGTCTTTTCATGTTTGCATCATTCTTTTATCTCTCTATACTCCCTTTCCATAACTTATGATATATATATATATTTACCTATTCCACATCGATTTATGTCTTAAAACAATTGGTTTTCACATTAGGTAATAATGCATACAAGGCATGATAAAAAACTGTGCCCGAAATATTGCAAAACGCTTCACAATTAAATATCTCCTGCTTTTAAACTTTATATCTCGTAAGGAATCTTGATCGTTAAATACAGTCGTAACATTCAGGAGATATGAAGGTAGGGAGAGAAAGAAAGAGAGGGAGAGAGGGAGAGAGAGAGAGAGAGAGAGAGAGAGAGAGAGAGAGAGAGACAGACAGAGAGAGAGAGAGAGAGACATAGAGAGAGAGAGAGAGAGAGAGAGAGAGAGAGAGAGAGAGAGAGAAAGAAAGAGAGTGATATGAAGCGCCATATGCTATCATATGTCGCCATACCCACAATTCCAAATAAATAATACAATCAAATTGGATGTGCTTACTAATCAAAACAGAAACTAAGAAAGGGAATAAGATTCATATTTTCTTTTGAGATGCCGCCATGGATGTTTTACGATTTCTTTAAGATCTTCATCTGGAGTCTTGCCGTCGCGATGACATCTATTATTCATCTTGTAATTTTTTTCTCTCTCTCTAATGCACGCACATTCATTTTAACTGCTATCTCTGCTATAGTTCGTATATCTTCTCTAAAGTTTACCCTTGTAAGCCTAGCAAAGTAATCGATCCCTCGGAAGTCATCAGATCTAGTATTAAATCATTTCTTTAGGGAAAACCAAGGTCCTCATTTTTGCAATCTTTTGGCATCTTTATATTTTACTTTTATTAATTTATTGGTTTGGTATTAATGTCTTCCCTTTTCCCAGCCAAGATAAAAACTTGCTTTGAATAATTTAGATTTTTTTTTTGCAAGAAAAATGTGTTCCTGGAGAACCCAACCTACATAATAATGGAAAGAAGGAAAACTGTATAAGGTATACAATAGCAATAACTCGAGAATACTGTAGAAAGAAAATATCAATAGATGTGCTTTTTTTGCGTGTGAACACAACCTGGACCTAGAAAAGAAGAAGTTTAGTAAATATCTGCCAAAAACAAGAGTGAAATAGAGACAAATGGAGAGAGAGAGAGAGAGAGAGAGAGAGAGGGGGGGGGGGGGAGGGGGAGAGAACAAGGGGCATGATATGCATGAAGGGAGAAAGGGATGTATATAGGGAAAGAGGGGAAATGGGATAGAGAAAGAGAGAGAGAGAGACACTACACAAACGCCCATATAAAGACAGATGGAGAGAGAGAAAGGGAGAGAGAGAGGGGGGGGGGCAAATGAGGGCTATGCTTTTTTTCCCTCTCTCTCTCTCTCTTTCTCTCTCTCTCTCTCTCTCTCTCTCTCTCTCTCTCTTTTGTTATCGTTCGTCTTGAGTTGAACGTTTAAAAAAAACTACATTACAAACAGAAACCAAACGTAAGTAGCCACAGAAATCAATTACAATGTAATGTATACTGGCAATATTGTGTTTCCATAGTTGTAATTTTAATCTAAAAGAGAGAAGAGAGAGAGAGAGAGAGAGAGAGGAGGTGGTATTAATGAATGCAATGCATTGCCTCTGACATTGTAAGGCGAATGAGAGTGATGATGGTCTAGCAATCTATAATGAAATGGAAAGAGGAAGATGAAAAAACAAAAAATGGGGTGGCACGGACAAGACAAGGGTAAATCCTTCTGTCTGCCTCCCCTAAATTAGACTTCATCTTTTCGGAACAAGGTTAATATGATATGGATGAAGCATACAGACTCTACTCATTTAGTTTACATTTACAACAATTATTCATCATTTACCATCGAAGTAGCCTAGTCTGCATAGTTTGATAGGGCGGGGGGTAAGTAGCGGGCACCAGTCAGTGTAGATTGGTAAAGCGTCGCATGTTCGGTGTTATCTTGTGTTATGAGTTGGTAATGCGATACGTTGCCCGATGGCGCCTGGTTTATTCCTGGTATACTGATTAGTAGTAGAGAGATCGAGAGTGCCTGGTGATGGGGATTGGGCAAAGATACTCCGCAACCACTCTTTTTTTAAAGTTCATTTTCATTTTTTTGGGGGGTAGCCTTCAGGAATGTACTTCTTCCCCTAATGTTTGTCTCAATGTTCTCTAGGGTCGAATACCTTTCCATTCTATCAGTTCCATATTTGCCAGACGTTTCGATTTTTACTTTAATATGAAAGTGTTTTATCCTATGTATGATGCTTTTTACCTATTAAACGCTCGTTATCTGAACGACATATCCACATTAGCTCGATAATTACGTTATGCTTAGCCGTATGTTGAATAGGGATCAATAACCTTTTCAACATTCATCTCTATATTGACATTAAGATCTGATTACAAAGAGGGCGAGGGAAAGAGAGAGGAGGGAAGAGAGAGAGAAAGAAGGAGAGAGAGATATGGAGGAGAAGAAATGAAATAGATAGTAAATAGAGAGAAACAGAGAGAGACAGAGACAGAGCGACAGAGAGGCAGGGAGCGCTAAAAAGAGAGAGAGAGAGAGAGAGAGAGAGAGAGAGAGAGAGAGAGAGAAAAGTGTGGAATTGTGTCCTCTTGACTCATCCCACGTATATTGTCATTAAGGGAGAAAACCAAGAAACGCCACCAAAATAAAATGCAGCTGTATAAACCTGGGTGAACTAAACGTTGCTGGGCCCACTTCCTTTTCATCTCCAACCCCTTCCGTTCTTTAGGTACATTTCATTCACTTGGTGACAAAACTCTCGACAATAATTTACCCACTTAAGGACCAACTAAACGGGGAATATAGAGAGGGGAAGGGAAAAAGGATACTGGCAGTATATAATTATGTAAAAAGTGACCCGTGGCGCCGCGGTAAGGTGGGGTATAAGGAGGAGTGGCGCCTCGGTCTGGCGTCCCGCCGTACTCCACCTCCACAGCACCGTCTGGTGCACAGTCAGGTGGGAGTCAATGCGCATTTTCAGTCCCAGTTTGCATTTGAAAACTAGTCTCGGTTATACATGTAGCTGAATGTTAGAATTAATTAGTTTGAATTGCATTATCAAATGTTTTATTTCAAAGTTACATCTACAATACCCTCTTCTTATATTGATTCAGTATAGTTTATTTCAATATGTTGATTTATCTAATCACACACACACACACACACACACACACACACACGAACAACATACAATTGAATAAAATAAATAAATACAATTTTTCAATATTAATTGCATATACATTAACATAATTAAACAAAAATTTCTTTGCATTAGGCGTATATAAAAACTGAGCAACAAAGTGAACTCGAAGTACATGAACATAATTTATAAATCAATTGCACATGTTATTTACTCTATAAAAAAAATTAAACAAATCTGGTGGTTATTTTATTGGTACAAGGAACAAAAAGAAATGCACACATCATTATACAAACTCTCTCTCCCCCTCCATCCGTCTATCGTTATCTTTCTCTAGTTCTTTTTTTTCTCTCTCTCTCTCTCCCTTCTCTCTTTATCGTTTAATACATGTCTATCTTACGCAACTATTTATTTTCGTAGACTATTTTTCTTAAATTCTCCATTGTTCCCTTTTTATATTCCCCTCACATATATTACCTTTCTCAGTAATATCATTCCCACAATGTCTCTTAAGTTAGACTTTGTAACACGATATAAAGTTTAATTATTCTCTAGTCACTTGTTCTCATGCGGGTAAGTACCAACATCCCATTTTGTTAAATCATAGCTTTGCTTCCTTGTGGTTTGTTAAATGAATATCTGGGGAGTGTTGTCCTAGTTTCAAAATGAAAGAGATATAAAGCGGCGACAATGACTCACTTTTACAACAGTCATGGATAACATTCGTACGTTCACATTTGAATTATTTTTCAAATGTGAAACAAGGTCTTGATTCGGCCGATCACCCTCTGTGTGCATCCTTCCAAGGAGCGTTCATGAACAATAATCATACTTGTCAAATATTGACCCTGATTTTCTGGTTCAGCTATGCATTAGTGCTCTTTCTTGTTTGCATAATGCTTCCGAACTATTTAAATCGGTATCGTCCGCCAGAAAAGCATTTTTTTTACCCCTAACGTTGAGAAAAGAGACGGAAAGAGACAAAAAAGACATGTAATTGTATCTTGACTGAGAAAAAAGAAGCAAAAGAGAGAATGAGTGAGTTCGAGTTTCTTTTTCATCTTCAATTGGAATAGACCATGAATAAATATAATCAAATAGTCGTGATGAAGCGACACATAATTATCTCAATCTTTTAGTTGGTTTAGGGCGTCGAGGATAATAGCAATTAGGTTTGCTCGTTCTATCTTCTTCTTTTTTTTAGGGAGGGGGGGGGGGTTAAGCATTATACTTCATTCTCTTCATATAATGGTGGATTCAAATTCAACAAATGAAATTCTGAAGGGCCATTAGATACTTTGCACTGATATCGACTATGATGATCTTAAAAGATTCCAGAGCCATAAATGAAGGAGGGGTTGGTAAATAGATGATGTGAGTAAGAGAGAAAGAAAGAAGGGGGAATAGAGGAGTTTTGCAGAGAGAGAGAGAGAGAGAGAGAGAGAAAGAGAGAGATAGATAGAGAGAGAGAGAGAAAGAGAGAGATAGATAGAGATAGAGAGAGAAAGAGAGAGATAGATAGAGAGAGAGAGAGAAAGAGAGAGATAGATAGAGAGAGAGAGAGAAAGAGAAAAAGAGAGAGAGGGGGGCATGAACAAGTACGGGAGGGGAAGGGGATGAGAGAGAGAGAGAGAGAGAGAGAGAGAGAGAGAGAGAGAGAGAGGGGAGGGGAAAGGGGGCGGGGTAAAAGACTTTTTGGAATTCCGAGGTTTCTGTAATTATCATAATTCTCCGAAACACTGAATCTACGGTGTGCGAATTCCTGATGATGATTTGATGCAACCGTTCCTATTATATTCCTAAACTGTGATGAGCATGGATGACGTCATAATCGGTTGATAAGTGACAGCGCCTCCTCTTACTCGGGCAACCGTTTAAAGGAAAAATCGATGTCATGTCAATATAAAGAAATTTTACAAGCTTTGAAGCCAGAGAATAAACCATAGACGAATTAGAATTGTGTATCTTTGTCATTGCCTCATCTCATTGCCTCAGCCTGGATATTGATAGTTAACTTCAGCATGAGCAATGTGTTACTGCACAGTACGTGAGTCATTATCGCCTGACCTTAAGTTCGTATCTTCTTAGTAAGAAAGGACCAGACTACAAGAATAATACTAGCAGAGGAAATAAGAGAATTATTAATAACAGTTCAAGAGTAAGTCATGAAAAATCGTGAAACAGAAGTCTGTACGAAAACTGAAGACTACTTGAAATATATTCCGTCCTAAAGAAAAGGCCTGCTTATTAAGGTTCGTCTTATATATTTTTTAAAATACAAGACGAATGTTTGTATAAAATTGACACCCTCTCCATGTCATTCTTTAATGCATAGGCTACATGCATAAACATGTTTATCACTTTATTTATAAAAACGATCAATTAATTTTATATATTTTTGTAATGATATATTTTATGTGAATATAGAACAACATCGAGGAGAGAAAGAAGCACAAAATACATTTAATCGCAAATAACAGTAAATATTTCCCTCATTTTCCTTCCTCTTCTTCAGGCCAGGTGATGTTATATCTAGTTCATGAATGCAGCTTTAAGGTAGCGTAGCACTCCACAGGTAAGTGACACCTGTACACTCCGAATACACACACATGCCATCACGGTAGCCTCACCACACCTACCCGAGGAGAGTGAAATTACATTATGATCCAATTTATTCCCCATGCGGCTTCCCTTTTTTTTCCCTTCTGCTCTCATTCTTTGCTCAGCGCTACCGGAACATATCCATTTTCGTTTGACGAGTACCTCACGATTCTCTCCCGATTTATGTGGAGGCTTTTATTTATAGACAGAGGAGAGGGGAAATTCCTCGTTTTTTGTTTTCCTTTTTCGTTGGTGGCGGATTCCTGCTCGTCTTGGACGGAATGAGTCATGATTTTGATGGGGTAGACAAGGCGCAGATGGTGGTATAGAGTCGTTTGGCTCCTGAGAGGTGAAGACTATGGTGATGAGGATGAGAGTAAAACGGTGGAGGTGATGATAATTGAGATGGAAATGACAAAACGGATGAATAATATATCCTAATACTCTATTCTAACAATGGTTGTAAAACAAAATAATCTAACGCTCTTTGAGATCGTATACAGTCGATGATAAAACTCGAAGAGTAATAATTATGGCGGCATTCACATGATATTAATGACAATCAAATATGAAATAAAAATGGAAATAAATAAATTCATTACATGGATATCTCCTTGCAATGGTATACAATTTGCAAAGTGGTAATTAAGATCGTGGATTTAAAAAAAATAAAAAGATTGTGTGCGATTGTTTTTAATGTAACCTTAATGTAAGTCTCGTAAGAATCCTAAAAGTCACATTAAATTCTGAACAATTAATTAACATCCCTCAAAGAAGGGTATGTAAACAAAAAAAAAGGGGGGGGGGACAACTACATATTTGATATAATTGCAGAAAAATACATCATTCAATGTCGAGAAAGGGACGGATCGTCCCGTATCAGATCCATCTTAAAGGGATCGTTTAACAATGTTAAATCTGAGATACACGGCCCTACGTGTTATCAGTGTCTGTGATATGGTGTAATATTGAAGCCCTAAAAAAATTGCGCTTCAAAATGATCAAGAAGTGCCTCAAAAAAGTAAAAATCTTTGAGTGACCGGTTTTACCATACTCGTTTTCCCCAATAGACTGTAGTGTTATGAAAACCGTCAGGCGAACGGTTTTCAAAATTTGTAATTCCAATAATAAATATCTTGATAATCAGACAGGCAATCGGCTTGTAAAAGTCATGGGGTTCCTGACTGACCTAAAGGTTTATAATTATCATTGCATCATGAGCTAAATCCAGAACTTTTGTTTCAGAATCTGAGACAAAGTTACCGGATCCCTTTAACGGGAATCCTAAAAGGTAACAAGTACCTGCTATTATTTCATTAGATTCTAAAAGTTTTCCTCTAAAATCACATTTCTGTCCGCTTGAACTGAAAAGAGCCAGTGCTGTTAACATATAAATTAACGCCAAGGAGGACTGGTACATGTATATATTTTTTTCCTACCAGCACATAGCCTGATTTACAATAGTAACTGACAATGGGCGTATTCTTTAGCCTGAAGTGTTCGTCATTCATGAATTCACAGTATTTACACAATACTTTTTTTTACTTCCTAAATATCAGTCCGCATTATCACCGTGTCTAAATTCATCCATCATTTCATAAGCCGTTCCGTTGCTATGTTGGGGAAAATCTCCACATCGGGCGTGAGTTATGATAAACATTTTTGACACAATAACCGTTCATGAGGTCAAAATCACAACCGAAATCCCAATTATATTGTCTCCTGCTCTGAACTGCCACCCTTTTCTCCCCTCTCTCTCTTTCTCTCTTTCTCTCTTTCTCTTTCTCTCTCTCTCTCTCTCTCTTTCTCTCTCTCTCTCTTTCTCTCCTCCCTCCCCCCCTCTCTCTCTCTCTCTCTCTCTCTCTCTTTCTTCCAATCTCTTAGTATACACGTCGGACCAAATTACATGTAATGGAACATAATAGACAATCCCTTATACCTTCTCTACATCTAAATATAAACGTGGTAGAGGCTGGGTATTGTGTACGATGACAAGATAATGCACTATGAAATATGGAGGTTGGAGTCCATTGCCGCCAAAGCCCCTAGGTAGAAAGAGGCTCGAAATAAAAAGCTTCACGAAACCGCAAAATCGTCATTAGTCATCTTTCCCCCCTTTAATAACCTTGTCACATGCACAGGCGCCTCTATGGCTATTGATAAACGTGTATCTTCAGATTTTAATGTTCCTAAACCTGAAAGGGGATTCATATAGTAATGAATATTGAAAACAAACCTTTAGATGAAAAATGTTGCCCGAACGATGTTGAACGAGGGTGGACTGGTTCGAGGTTTTATGGAAAGCTCGCCGATGCGTTCGCCTAAACAATTTAATGATGGAAAAACCCATTTTGATTATGGAAATTTGGCATGCATGAAAAGGGACATATAAAATTCTAATCCTGTCTGGATGTTTTTATGGTCTGCAGCAGGAGAGTGGGTGCACTGAGCAGAATATTGATGAGGTTTTCATAATGCAAGTAAAGAACTGATGTCCAAAATATGCTAACTCCACTATCAGTGTAGAGGGTGCGCTGTCGACGTAGTTTTTAAAATAATCAAGAACAAATTTTGCTGAAAAATCAAGAGATAACAATTTGTTACTTTTTGATAATTGTTGTTATAGATATCCAGCCCATATTGCAAGATATCGATGATCTACACCAACTTTTCCCATAAAAACACCCCTGATAAAAGTTAATTGAAATTAGAGAGTTAGAACTTTCCTAGAACTGAGGCTTTGGGGATGATAAAGGTTAAGCTCTCAGCTTTTTACACAAACTTCAATTTTAAAAAGCAATGACACTAAACATGATTCTCGAATTCTGTCTCTAATATATCATGTATTATCTTATCTCTCAATTCTTACTTCTTCTTCTTCTTCTTCTTCTTCTTCTTCTTCTCTTCTTCATCATTTTCTTCTTCTTCTCTTCTTCTTCTTCTTCTTCGTCTTCTTCAATGTTTTATTTGTTGTTATCTTCTTTTCTTATTCTGCTTACGTAATCAACGCGTGTTCTTCTCAGCTTTTCTCCCCCCCCCCCTCCCCCCTTCTCCTCCTTCATCTGCTGTATTATATTTACACTTATGACTATTTGTTTCGCTGAGCTCCGAGAATATAGAATTCATTTTCATCGGTTGATGGCGCTATATACTAGAAACACAGGTCATCGTAACGAACGAAAAGTGCAGTACAGATGATTGTAAACTTTTGCCATTTTCAACAATTGAGTGATTCCTATAAACACGATAAAACACTGGTTCATGGTACGGGCTCACTGCAGAAATTTGATATTAAGAGTTAGTAGCTTTATTTAAGCCAGCTCCCAACAAACTCGATAATATAAGATTGACTGTAACAGTAGATTATAGAGAAGCCGCCTAATTTGTAAAAAGCTCCAATAAATTCTAATTTTAAAGAATTAGAAATTAGACCGATAATGAAAAATAAGTCTACTCTTATGTGGCTCTTCCTTTTTAATACGATTGAAATCGCGCGATTGAATTCAAAATTGTGTAAATCATAATTTATTATTAGTAGATCTTTATTTATCAACTCTGTTTGCTGCTACGGCAGGCAGCCAGTGAAAACAAACTCGTTGATCAAATTATGGAAATGCCATCATTACTTTAAACATACAGAACTTTGTTACTCCTGGCTCATTTTTTCCTGATTGAGGTGTCATATGAAAGGGCAAAAAATGAACTTTCTAGAATTGTGATTTTCTCCTTGAAATTCAGATACCGCCCGCCAAATGACTTTTTGGTTTCCTCTCTTCAAATTGCTTTTAATCACTCATGCGTGAAATATGCATCATATGAGTTGCATCAAATAAAAGAGGAGGTCCTAAGCTTTCCAAATAAGTGTCATTTATTAATTATAATTGTGATTAAGTTATGATAAAACATCGATAGTTCTCGGTTTCGTTTTTTCTGGGACGCACTGTATATGAGACTACGCGATATCTATCCAGTCCAGATAGATATATAATAATTTACCAAATGTATCAATAAGTAGGCGGTTTCCCGGCAAAATTTGTATCATCACGTATTAGTCGAAACATTTTCTTTCACATGATTGGTAATAAGAGCTTCCATTTCATTTTTAAGAGGGGGGCGTTTCCAAAACTGTTCTATACCTTTCAATCAATTGCAATTTGTTACCATTTTCACTTTTTGTTTTCTGAGTGAGGGTATTTGAAATTGCTTTAATCAAGAAATCGACTTAACTTAAACATGTTGTTTCTTTGATCAAAGTAAATTTAGTTTTTTTTTCTTACCAATGAACTGAAAAGAGAAAACGTTATTTTAATTTTTCATTTATTTTCGTTTCTGTTATGTTTTTTTTTTTTTTTTTTTTTTACTACCAAACAGGAATGAATGGATTGATGCATGTACTCTCTGAGAAAAATATAACGCAAAATAAACACACATGTATAACGATATCTAAACAAAATTGGCAAAAAGAATCAAAAATGGTGTACCTCAAAATAAAAATAATCAAGAAAAACATTAAACGGATATCAACAATAGGTAAATAAAGAAGAAGCGCCGTCAATAAAAACATGTATAATTTGAAAAAAGCTTGCAGAGGAGGAGGAAGAGGTAAAAAGGGAGGGAACGGGTGGGGCACAGGGAGGGGGTTATGTGCCCCTGTCAAACCAAAATTTGCAATATCTTTTATTATACACCGGACAAAAACGTGGATTAAAGTGTATGCGTCCGCCCCTTTTCGGTTTTGCTTTTCATATTTAACTTATGAAAATTACTATGACTCTGCACAATGTAAGAATTTTTATTGTTTTTGCTATTGTTTGTCAGCATTTTATAATGACATGTGTCGTGTACCTCGTGTACCCTTCAATCCCGGTCAAAGAATCCTGGAACCACCACTGATGTTAATAATAGCCAGACAGAAATGCTATGACGAAGATAGGCGTACATGAGGGGATGACGCCATACTGCAAGGAGAAACAAGGCGATCTAGAATCAGAAAGTTGGAATGATTAATCTTAAAACTTAAACAAAAGAGGCTAACAGGCGCCAAAACATGACTTTAGTTTTTTACCAAGTCTCTGCGTCACCGACTGGAATGCATTTTTTCAAGTAAAAAATGTGTCTTTTTGTATGCTTTGACATAATATAACGACGATTACGCGACATGCGACAACAAATAGATCATTAAGTAGTCTAATTCTATCTATTGAGTGGTCTTCAAACAACTGCGTTGTTATTTATCAATTCACGGAGTTATTAACTCTTGATTGATATGAATAATGAGCTGGGAATGGAGCCGCCGATTGGCTTAGTGCTTTCTCCATACATGGTAGACACACTTCATTTGTGCAACGTGCAGGCACGCTTTATCTTCTCACCAGATATGTTCGTCTCTATATAGGTCCTTGTGTAGATACAGGAAGAGAAAAAAAAAATCATTGCCGTGTATGTCATTTCTATTTACTCTAAACGGAAACGCAAAAGACAAACATGAGAAAAACAAACTTCATAGCTGGTGCCTTGCAGACTCGCTCTCGGTCTATATCTTACCAGAAAACACGCGGTATTGTCATTCATGGTCTAAACCGAGCCCCCCTTTCGGTAGACTCCTTTTTAGCGTGGCGTGTTGACGTTACGGCACTCAATCTCATTGTCATGTCGAGGATGCCCCGTTCACACTTAGAAAGTTAAAGACGTGGAGCAGTTCACACTTGCGGTGCCGGTGGAAGGTTAGGTGTATGAAGCGTGTGTATGCAGAGGAAGGCGAACAGGAAGTTCAGGAACTAAAGTTAGGAAATAAATTGTACAGATCATAAACCCCAAAGCCCAGAAGAGAAAATAACAGTTTATTTGCCAATGAAGAACCACCAACATAATTATGAAGGTAGAGTCTTTGAATGTATAATTAGAATGCTTCTTGGGAGGAGTTTTGCTATACACCATCACTGGCGAATTTAAGGGGAGACACAACTTGCCCGTGCCCCCCCCCCCCCCACTTTTAAAATCCAAGTGGTATAAGTTTTATAAATGTGCCCCGTTTTTTTTTAAGGAGACAACCTTCTTTTTATGATTGTAAATAATTTTAAGGAATATTGTGAACCCTCTTTTTTCAAAATCTTGTTTCCACCCCTGCACTCTGTATTAAAGGTTGACTGCACGATAAGCATATAAACTTTTTGGAGTCGAAGAAAGTTCTGTTTCAAAAGGTAGCTCTACGTTAAAAGCATTTTCCATAGAGGATCATTATGACGCCTTCATTATACCGCAGTCTCGACCTTGCTTGATTGGTTCTCTTAATCTTTGGGTGTTACTGACAACTCTTTTTTTTTCATTCAAATTGCGTATTCTGTTCAAAAATTTTGTTTTCCCTTGTCATTTTCCACTATTAAAATTTGAAAAACAAATGCCGTGTAGCGTGTCTACTTAAGTTTCGCTTGTTCTCATTCTAGCAATATTTATGAACCCTACATCCTGCGATATCACGTAAATTATGATGCAATATGCAACAAGGGATATATCAAGGTCCTTCGTGCCTGCTTCATTGTAACTAGTAAACGGTACTTAAGTTGTGATCATGATTGTCACAACTACAAGTAAGATGACAATAATCATGATGATGCTATATGATTTAAAGTATCGTATAAATTCCAAGCGCAAAAATGGAAATATCATATTACTTCTCGAAGATAGATAGAACACTGGGGATGAATGGTTTTATAAGGCCAGGGTCACAATCATGCTCACATGAGTCCAAAACTCTGACGAGAAAAAAAAAATGAAATCAAACTAATTATTTATTTCCGTTCTTTTTTTCCAAGGTATCAAATACACATAGGCATTCCAGGCCCTTTCCTGTGATTTTGCCCCCTCCTTGATTCATTGATCCTGATCATGATTTTGAGGTATTATAAATCGAAGTTTTTATTTTGCAAATCAGTTCCTTCCTTCCGAAACTCATCATTATATTATTAACGTGTAATATAATCTCGAAAGAGTTGGAAAATCACTCATTTCATTTTTTTTCACGAACTAGCCACACGTACTATAATATATATACTGGTACGGGTGGATACAGGATAAATTCTTGATCCTAAAATAGTGTGCACAACTTTAGATATTTTGTGCTCCTTTTTTATCGTTAAATAATTGAAATACTTTTGTTTGTGTGTGTGTGCTAAAGCAGGAAACATTTTCATTTCAGTGATTGTATAAATACATTTTTTCCCACGTTATATAATAAAAATCAGTGAAATCTCAAGGTATTTGAGCATCCTTTCGATTCTTCGATGCTTCTGCATTTAAGAACTTGACGGAAACTATTTATCGAATCCAGCAACTACGTAATCCTGTACCCGGAAGCGCGCGCTACCCGGAAAGGGCGTGGTATCTGAACACGCTGAATATCGTTGTCACTTTATAAAAATGATCTTGATTCTGGAGTCTGAAACGAACGAAAAATTCTGCTATTACTGACGCCACAACTATGTACGTGAACTGATAAACCATGTATCGGTAGATTTATTTGGAATTATCCAAGATGAAGAGGTAAAAACTCAATATTCTTTAAATAGATATCAAGAGAGATTATGTAATGATAGAAATGTATAAATGGATGGAAGGGCACGACAATATAATTGGAGAAAGTGAACAGACTAACAATTCAGAAGGGCATTATTCATTTTGTGGGAATATCTGCTCTAAAAATCACACTCTTTCACTAAAGTGAGACATAGAAAAAAAAAGAAGATATGTATCCCGTTTTGTAGATATGTATTGAATTAGTAATTTGCCTTCCAAATAGAAAAAAATGACAGTTTATGGAAGAAATATGAATAGGCGGTGTCACTATACCCACGCGTCACATCCCTCATAAACTAATGACGCCATACTCCACGAGGGGGCGCTTGGCGGCATCCCACGCCAAGCACGTCACGACGCAACGAAACTGACCCCCCCCCCCCACGAAAAAATACAAAATATGACCGCCCCTTTTTGTCATATCCTCATAGAAGGATTGAAACATAATTACGCTAATTTGCGAGCTCTTTGCTTGATATCTTATCAATCCAGTCCCCTTTCCACGGGTTCCTTTCGGTTTACCGAATATCGCGTGCTCATTTAGATATCTGCATGGCAGCGATATCAAACAACAGACGAAAAAATAAAAACCCCAAATGCTAATGTCTGGTAGACATGTGCAGACTTTCTGTCGCTGGCTCAAGTGGTCTCGTTTGGTTTTGGAGTCTTCGGGGTTTCACAGAATTTCCGCGCTCTTTATCTATCTGCAGCTTCCCAAGGCGAGCACGAAAAAGCATTTAAATCATCATAGATCCTTTTCCTTCCATATCCCTTTTTAAACCAGAACATGTACTATCTTTTTCAAATTTGGTCATTGTTCGGTGTTAAGATCATTGACTGGATGTTAATGGAAAGAACAGTTAGTTAGTAACCTCGGTGGTGTGCTACCAAACCCAATATTTTGCCCGTTTTTCACAGCCCACATTAACTAACGTTTAATCAGTATGGAAGCGAGGGGTGGGGGGGGGGGGGGGGGGGAGGGGGGCAGCACACAATTCATAAAGACATCTAAATCACTGATTCCCAAAACATTCATATGCCTCATTAATTGTACAATTGCTTCACAACATTTAAAGATAAATTCCATTTAATAATAATAATAATAATAATATTCAGTTTTTTATATATATATCAGGGGGAAGTTGCCTAGAGAGGAGAGACGACTAAGTTATTCATACCCCTCGTAAATTTGATGTTCTTTTTTTGTGTGTTTTTCGTAACTCAAGAATGAAAGGTGGACTGGTAGCACAATGGCCTGTTAACTATTTTTAGACTTTTTGCTTTAATGTGTACCATTCTCAAGGACATAAATCGGGACAAATTAAATTTGAACATAAAGGCCCGAATTCACAAAGCAAGGTTGAGCTCAGACCAAGGTTTGAGGTCAAACCTCCTTTTGTTTCGCCAAACCTTCTTTTGTTATTTACAAATCTGGTTTGTAAATAACAAAAGGAGGTTTGGCGAAACAAAAGGAGGTTTGAGCTCAAACCCGGTCTGAGCTCAAACCTTGCTTTGCGAATTCGGGCCAAAGGGTGTGAATAATTTGGCTGTTAACTGTAGATAATTACTCAGGTATAGACATGATAAAGATAACAAAATGTCAAAACAAGGGAATCAATTAGCTGGAAAAGATTGGAAATGGTAATAAAGAGGTTGCAAATGACTAGTTTCCAGGTGGTTGATCAATATATCGTCAAATGAATCCACGGAACTTGACTAAGAGTTCAGAGACCCCGACATGCATGCAGTCGAAATTACCCTGTCTTATTCCGGCAAACTACTTCACATATCGCGCTATGTAAATTAGTCGTGTAAATAATGTTTGTGATCACAGTTGATCTCTGGTG
>JAVYIG010003042.1:0-213897 GCA_035222895.1 Strongylocentrotus droebachiensis
TAGTGTTTGCAAGATTGGGGGAAGAAAACCCCAAATTTTATACAAAATATCAAATGAGATAGATAACATTGAATGTATCTATTGTAGAATATTTATGTGTTAACGGATCTTTTGAAGGTTAATGAACAAAATACTTATTTAAAGAAAAAAAAAAACATAATCTGGCACTATCCAGAAGAAAACAATTGGTTCATTATTTACAAGTAAAATAAATTTTTTGTTAAATTCACTGTATGTTAATGATGAAATATTGAAACTGTTGTTTGTTTTTAAGTCTGTTATGCAAATTTTTAATCAGGTTCTCTGTTTTGTCCTCCTGCTACATGTACAGTATATGTAATTCAATCCTGACCTTGATTTTTTTTTTCTGCAGCAAACTCCGCTCAAATCTGCAACATATCATGGCCTCCTTTCATCAAGTCAGTCAGTACTATCGCTATGGCAACTACGTGATCTTTCGGGAAGAGATGATCAGACGATTGGCCGATCTTATCTTTACTAAAGGTACGCCAGCTCCCGAGAGAGAAAAATCGGCATAAACAATGGAAGCGTGGAAGAGTACATCATTGAAATAATGATTAACAAACAACTAAGAAGCAACATTGATTAATAAACAAACAGAAAAATTGAATAAACAAAAATAGATATAGAAAATAATTATAATCAGAGGTACCTGTATGTATGAAGGAGAAAATTATTGAAAAGTGATTACGGTAATAAACAAACAGAAAAGGAGTACAGTAGATGATGAAAGAATTTCGTGCAAAAGCAGATATGGGTAAGGTAGACAAAAGGTGGTAGAGTTTTAAGCAAAACAAAAACATGATTACAGATGGTAAGGGAAAGAGGAAAAGAGGGAGAGTGAGAGAGGTAGAGAATGGAAGAGATAAGGAGAGAGGGAGAGGGAGAATGGAGGAGATAGATAATTATAGAGAGCAAGAGAGCGAGAGAGAGAGCGAGAATTAGAGAGAGAATGGAAGAGATAGAGAATTAGAGAGAGAGAAAGAGAGAGAATGGAAGAGATAAGGAATTAGAGAGAGAGAGAGAGAGAGAGAAAGAATGGAAGAGAGAAAATTAGAGAGATAGAAAGAGAAAGAGAGAATGGGAGAGAGAGAGAGAGAGAAAGAGAGACAGATAGGCATGCAGAGAGAGAGAGAAACAGATGAGTAGTGAGGGGAAAGAATAAGGGAGGATGGGATTGCATCATGATATCATTAGGAAGAAGAGAATCCTGCAAGATGAATTAAGAAAAAACAAAATTGTAGGTTATTGGTCCACTTGAAATTTATTCTTTCAATGTCCTTGCCGTTCTTCCACAGAGAGCATCAAGACGCAACTGGAGGAGATGGAAGTTAAGCAGGAGGCAAGGGTGGAGCGAGCCAGGAGACACATCCACAAGAACAACCACATCTTGCATCCCAACTCCAACTCCACTACCAACAACACCACCGCCACCATCATCACCACCAGCACCACCACCACTACCACTACCAATGGGAAGAGTAGTGGCGAAGGAGAGGATGATGGTGGGAAGGAGAGAAGGAAGGAGGGGACGGAGGAGTCGGTGGGAGATGCGGAGGAGCAGGAGCAGGAGATCGTGGCGGAGCTGAAGGAGTACGCCCGGAAGCGGGAGGAGCTGGAGGCGGTGGAGAAGGCAATCAGGGAGATAGAGGTCATCCTGGAGGCTGTTACACCTGCTCTGGTACGTAGAGTTGGTTGGTTGGTATTGCCTGACTGCTGGGAGAGCATGTGTGTACTTGTTAGTAAGCAACCAGAGGACTGACGGCTTTAAGGCCTCTCTGAGGGACTTTGTAGTGAGGATTAATGCCTTACGAAAGGGGCACTAGTGCATCAAATTGCTTTCGAACCCGGTTCTCCCAGTTACAAGACCACTGCTATACCACTGAGCCACCGCGCCTTCCCCAAGTAGGGCTTGACAATGGTGATGGTGGTAATGATAATGGTGACGAGGATGGTGATGGTGACGATGATGGCGATGGTGATAATGATAAGGGTGATATTGATGCACATGATGTAATGCTGCTACAGACGATCTTTAAGATAAAATGCTTCACGTCCCACGTCTCTAAAATACTATCAAATTAGATACTAACGGGGCTAAGATGGTGATTATGTTAATGATCACAGTATTTCAAAAATGCTTTACGTCTGTTATCTCTTAAACCCACAGAAAAAGAACAAGAAGATGGAGATGAGGTACCGTCGTCTAAAGGAGCGATACTCCGACCCTCAGACCAGTAAGCCCAAGCCTGCCCCTGCGCAGAACATCCATCAAGAGGGTTACTGCAGTGACGAGGATAAGTGCAGGCAGCCTCACAAATCAAGGCTCAGGAAAAGTAAGATCAAATCTTCCTTTTCTGATTTGTTTACGTTTTCAAGACATGAGCATGTAGATAATGACATAGATGCCTTTCCCTGGACTTGCATCTCCAGTCATTCTGTGTCATACCAGAGGGCCTAAGTGCACTAACTTATTCAGAATCTTCTTGTTACATGATCCCTTTTGTAAACCTAATAAATTTCTGTATTATTACATAACACCAGCATCATTGCTCTGCAGTCAAATCCATACTCAAAACAAACTCCTAACTTTAGCCTTAGAAGAAGCGCTATACCCTAACGCTAATCCTGAACCTAAACCCAAATGCAATAGTTATATTGTTGTTGTTGGTTTTAATGGCGTTTTCCATCGTCGTTGGATACAAGTAAACTTGTAGCTTTAATGAAAGAAAGCACAAAGCAAATTTTGCTGGAGCAAATGTCACCTATACTATAGGCTATCATCCATTCTATTTGTTTGTATTCAGGGAGTTCTAGTCACTCCGAGATGGTCGAAGAAACCGACTCAAACAACGACCCCAACGCCCCCTACCAGCCCCAGATAGTCCAAGCAATCAACCCTCGCAGGTTCGATCGCAGTCTACGAACCCTACACGAACTATGCAGCTACGGGGCTAAGGAGGGGCTCAACAGGTTAAGAAAACTGTTGAAGGTAGGTCATATGCACACATAGCTGCATTACTATCCTGGCTGTGTATTAAAACCTGTTCTATTGATTCTCAACACATTTCAAACACCACTGTACAAAACTCAACTGATTTCACTCAAAATCGGTACTTTAGTGACAATTGATGACACCTAAATAGCAGTAAAATACAATTTTTTCAACTCACCGATGTTAGAAAGAATAATTTAAAAATTAAAATCATGAGTCTACTGTCAAACTTGCTTACAGCCACATCGGCATCATTGTGTGCATTTGTGTGTTATTTGTGTATTGACTATTCATGTGTGCAATTGCTGCCTATTTACACGTAGTGCAGCGCTAGAGGTCAATACGCATTAGCATTGACTCTCTATGCTTTGCTGGAGTGGGTCATATGGTAGATTAAATTGATTGATTGCATTTATACGGTCCTACGACATTTGCTTCGGCAGCCATTGCCCAAATTTGTTACTCCAACCCAGGACCCAGCACTATTTCTTAATTCTTACCGCCTAACTGAACCTCAACTTAATCGCAAGCCCAATCACATCCCTGACCCTAAAACCAATGCTTTGACAAAATACCTCCTGAGCGAATGTCACAAGAGCGAAGGTCAGATCACCATGTCTACAACTAAGCCTAATCTACAGCCCGGTTTCAACCATAACCCTAAACTGAAAATGCTGACAAAATAATTGCCAGAGTAGGTGTTGAATCGCCACATGTATGTCAATGCAAATCGATCAACCTGTTCTTCTATTTGTTTATGTATAGCGTTACTGCTCATTCTCTGCAATCTCCAATCTCTTGTGGAGCTGTATCAATATCTCCATTACTCCTCTTTTCTTAATAGCATTTTGTTGAATGTCTGCTTTATACATGAAGCAATCAATAATACTCATAATAATACTCAGTTTATAAATAGCGCTTATTACAATCACTAAGCGCTTCCAAACTTGAAGATCATTACCCCAGATTTAGCTGTGCTGCCATTACGGCACTCTAGCATTTCAAAGAATTAATTCTTGCCAGGTACCCATCTACATCACCTGGGTTGAGTGTGGCAAATGTAGATCAATGTCTTGCCAAAGGACATTAGAGCCGCGGCGGGTCTTGAACTGCAGACCTTGTGAACGACAGTCCGGCGACTTAACCACTCGACCACGGCACCTCTACTATGTATGAGTTGGAGCGTGGAGTCATGTTTTCTCTCTTTTTGATCTATTTTTTGATAGTTTTACTGCCGAGATGCAAACATTCTCTTCCTGGAGAAGCAGGAGTCCCCCCTGGTGGAGCCGTCCGTCTCCCTCCTCACGATAGGGAGAACCGTCACACTTAACTTCCTCAACGCCATCAACCTGTGAGTATATATTCCAGTGTGTGTGTAATTAGGGTTTTACAGAAGTGTGTCTCAATCAGATAGTATTATTTACAATGTACGTCTGGGGACCAACCTTTAAAGGGATCCCGGTAACTTTGTCTTAGATCATTTTAAAACTCCTTGATTTAGCTAATGCTGCAATGATAACTATAAACCTTTAGTTAAGTCAGAACCCCATGACTTTTACAAGCCAATCGCCTGTCTGATTATGAAGATATTTATGATTGGTAATAGAAATTTCATTTTTTGTTTTCCTAACAGTTTTGTATAACACTACAGTCTATTGGGGAAAATAAGTATGGTAAAACCGGTCACTCAAATATTTTACTTTTTTGAGGCACTTCATGATATTTTGAAGTGCAATTTTGTTAGGGCTTCAATATTACACCATACCACAGACACTGATAACATGTAGAGCCATGCATCTCAGTTTTAACATTGTTAAACGATGCCTTTAAAATTATTTCCTGATTGTTTTTTATCTTGGCTTTGTAGACAATGTATAGCAAACTGTCAATGGGAACTCCATGGCCTCGGCAGGAGGTCCCAAGGCATGGTGAGTAGAGCATAAAGCCTAGCTAAACTTCCTGGGCCCCCATTTCACAAAACTTATCATCAGTGACATGTGACAGTTTTTGTTATAAGCTACTGAAATCCTTGCTTCTGATTGGTTATCAGCAGATTTGTCACCGATTTTTGTCATTTGTCATTGAAAAAATGCTTTGTGAAACGGGTCCCAGTTCTATCTTCCACTGAAACTGAAGAAAGTGATACAGACTTTTATGATGGTTGACTAAATACTGTTTTATGGAATCACTTGCTTGAAGACCTTAGAAATATGGAAACATATGAGAAAAGTTCAGGAGGAATTTCAAAAACATATTTAGCACTTAGCATACTGTGTACTTCATTCTGTTGTAGTCAAAACAATATACGATAGTTAAAATGTTATACAGAAGTTTTATGTTATGTGCTACCATTTTCAGATCAGATTATAAATTATCCACAGAACATTGTTTCCCATTTGGGATAAGACTTTTTGCTGGCATTTTATTGTTTTTCTTGTTTTTTAATACATTGTTTCATATAGAGAGAGCTGGTTTTGTTTTCTTAAATATGTTTATTGCATGAAATGAGATTAACATTTTCTAAAGGCTTCAGAGGGACAATGGCAATAACTCCTTCTTTTGAATGATGTATGCAACTATATACAAACCTTTGAAGGTAGAATATGAATTTGAGTAAACTAATTGTAAATTGAAGAAGCACTTTGCTGGCATTAAATGCCTTGAGCAGTGAAACGTGTACTAAAGATCACCCTGGCCTTTAACAAAATTTTATTGCATGGAGACTAAACTTTGGTTATCGAAGCAAAGCTGATAACGATGATAACTTTGCTTGAGAATTATGCAATTAATAAGTTTTACAATACGTTTGTGAAAACTGCTTGGATGACTGTGATAACAGCTGTCCCTTGCTTTCTCCCCTGCTTAATCTCTCATTCCCAATCTTTATTCTATCTTGTTCTATTTCTTGCTCATTATTTTCTCTGCAACATCATGTTTCCTCGCCCCTCCTAAATGTTTGCTATCTATTTTCCGCCATCGCCATTTTTTATCTTTATATATACCTCTATCTATGTACATCCCTTTCTCTCTTACTCTGTTTTTTCCTTTGTCTCTGTCTCCTCTTCTCTCTTTCTGTTGTTTCTCTATTTCTTATGCTTTTTCTTTCTTTCCCTCTTTGTCTCTCATCGTCTCTCATCCCACTCTACCATCTTTAATGTCTTACTACATGTAACTCATGCCTTTTCCCCCACCCTCTTTTACTTCACCTTTTTGCTCCTGTACCACCCCCCCCCCCCCCCACCCCCTCCCCTTTGGCTCCCTGATTGTCTCTGTCTGTCTCTGAATCTCCCTTGCTCTCTCTCTCTCTCTCCCTCTCCATCCCTCCCTCCCCCTCTCTCTCTCTCTCTCTCTCTCTCTTTCTCCCTCTCTCTTTCTCCCTCTCTCTTTCTCTATCTCCTACTCTCTCTCTCTCTCTCTCTCTCTCTCTCTCTCTCTCCTGCTCCCTTTCCCTTCATCTAACCATCCCTGCTGCTCTGCATGCTCTAACCAACCCCCATGGATCGCATCATCTAGTCCGCATCCGTTTCCATGGAGAGTTTCTCATCCTGCCAGGAAGATCAGTCCGTCTTTGACTCGCTGCCGCCCAGCTACGAAGCTCGCTTTGTCATGGGATCCACGTACGCATCATTAGAGTAAGTACCTTTTGTGAGTTGAAACTTCCCTTGATATGTTTCTCATCAACCCATTCAGTGCTGTAGACGGTTTCAAGTGCATGGACCTAAACATCAATTTTGATTCGCTCATATTTTTTCCCATTACACGAAATTGATATTTTTATGATTTAAACAAAAAGAAATTACATGAAAATGTGAGTGATTTCATGACAGGCATATTGATATCAAGTGGCAGCCGTTTTTGTTTAGATGTTTTGTTTTTTCTCTCCATCTTTTATCTCTCCCTTTCCTCCATCCCTCCATCTCTCTTTCTCTCTCTCCCTCTCTCATGCCCTCTCTATCTTTCCATCATTTTCTCCGTCTCTCTCTCGCTCTCCCATCCTTTTTTTTTAATCTCCATCTATTTTTCTGTCCATCTCTCTCTTCCCCTCACTCCCATCCTCTCTATCTTTCCACCTCTCTCTCTTTCTCTCTCTCTCTCTCTCACTACACTTCTCTCTCTCCCTTCCTCTCTCTCTCTCTTGTTCTCTCTCTTTCTTCCTCTCTCTCTCTCTCTCTCCCCCTCTCTTTCCTCTCTCTCTACACAGATCACTGTACTACGAGGTGGACGAGAGCATGGAGGATCTATTCTTGTGTGCTGACCCTACGACCCCGCTACTGGACAAGGAGTGCCTCTTCATCGAAGAGAGTTTTGGCAGCTGGGTCGACATCTCTCACTCCTCCCTGACAGATCAGCAAGCATCATCATCAGGTAAGGCTTACATAACTTATAATTAAAGATAAAGACCAGTTATGGTCATGCGATTGCATTGTGAAAGAAACGTTGTGGAATCGATCAGAAATGGTTCTCTAGCATATAAGTATTGATGTGTACTGCAAGGTTCTGGATTAATCAAAATGATAAGAAATTTGGCCCAGTCTTCGTAAAATTACAAGCACTGTACACAGAAAGATGTATATGGGACTATACGCACACTTGTGCGTCACATGCGTTTATCTCTCACACACCAATAGATAAACTAATTTACCAAATATATCAATTAGTAGGTGGTTTCCCGGCAAATTTTTTATCATCATGTATTAGTCAAAACATATTCTTTCACATGATTTGTAATAAGAGCTTCCATTTCATTTTTTGAAATTGGGGCGTTTCCAATACTGGTCTTTACCTTTAAGGTGCAGGGAAAACTGACATTGTCGTGAATATAGCTGTTGTTGAAATTGCATTGGTTTGGCCTAGAAAAGAAGAACGATTATTCCTGAAGTTTCATAGATCTACTGAGGTAAATATAATGTCACTAGTGGTTAAAAGTTTCAAACATTTTGGGAAAAAAGTAACATTTTAAAGTCTGAAAATCGATTTGCAGAAAAAGATTGTTAAGGCATACTTTATTTTTACTTAGACAGAACTTCATGCTTGATATTTTTTCTTCTTTTTTTTCATCAATTGAAAAATCGTGCCTCACAAACAAAACCATTACAACTCGTGCTCACATGCTCTTTGTTAATTCATGAATAGATTTTGCCAATGTCAACTAACATCGCATTTTCTTTTCATTTCACTGTTTTTCCTTTTCATCAACTTTCCTGCACATTTCTTCTTTCTTTTTTCTGTCATGTTGTCAATGTTGGTTCATCCTATTTTCATGTTCTTTGTCATCCATTTTCTGTTATGTCATGTACATGTATGTGATTCATTTGTGGTCAAATTTGTTAATTATTGTTTGTGTATATTTCTTGGTTATGGTATATTCTTATTCATTGTATCTTTTCATCCAATTCAAATTTTATTTATGTATGTACCTTCTTCTTTTACTCAAAATGTGTAACTTTTATTACATCTTATTTTACAACCGCACATATTTCTTTTACAAAATTGAATTTATTTGTGGAAATTTGTGCATGCTTAAATGTCCTCTTTAACTGTTTTTCTTCTTTCAATCGACTACATTCATGTATGCAAATTCACTGCATTTGCTGCATCTTCTTTGACTTATGTGTTGCTTTTGTCACTTCATTTGAATATTTGCATGTCTTGTTTTATTTTATTTGATGTGCATGACTCTGCATGTGGAATTTTGGCATCAAAATGGCTTTGTTCAATATTCCTTGCACCTTCCTAACCAAACCACCGCCATCATCATCATCATCATGATCCTCATCCTCATCATTATCATCCTCATTATCCTCATCCTCATCCTCATCGTCCTCATCCTCATCATCCTCATCATCATCTTTCACCATCATTATTATTATCATTTATCATCATCATCATCCTCATCCTCATCCTCATCATCATCATCATCCTCATCATCATCATCCTCATCATCATCATCCTCCCCCTCCTCCTCCTCCTCCTCCCCCTCCTCCTCATCATTGCTACTCCATGTCTTTCTACTCATTGCCTCCATTCCTGCATGCCATTTGAGTTGATTTCTCCAGCTTCCTCGACTTGCTCTTTCCAATCAGCCTCCTCCGACCCTAGGACACACCCATTCCCCGCCCACAACCACCAACACCACCACCACTGCCAGCCTCGCCCATCAGGGGAAGAGGAGGATGAAGGAGCAGAGAATGGAGATGTTTTCTCATCACAGGTGTTAGCTGACGTTCGAGTACAGCCACCTTCCCCCTCATCCTCATCCATTGATACCGGTCCCTCGAATGCTTTATCGCCGGAAGAGGAAAGGGATGCGGTTGCCATGGAGAAGTCATCTGATGCTGAGCCACCCCCACATCCATCCCACCAACCACACCGAAACAAGCTTTCATCTGGGGAGGAGGAGGAGGATGGTGTATCCATGGAAACCATGTCAAGCAAAGAAGAGGGGAACGCCAAGCTGAGTCATAAAGGAGGTAATTTTCAGGAAAACTCTGCATTAATGGCATTGTTGATACTGATGAAAATACCATATTTCAGTTAATCTTCTCAAACATATTCTGTCTTTAAATACTTTATCTTCACATTTGTATGGAGAACATATTTTGTGTTTTAATTTGCAGAAGTATGGCATAAGGAAGTCAATGCTTTGTGCACAATAAATCAGCTAAGAGAAGTCTGCTCGCTTGAATACGAGCTAATATCTTAAAACCTTTTTCATACATGTTTGTTATTTGGCGTCACCTCTGCCTGGGAGGCGTAAAATCAAACTGAATCACTGTAACCCTCTGGTCTCTCCTGCCCGTATAACTGATTGGGGGTGTGCAGGTGAACCACTACACTGGGGTTTCCCCTACTCTTATACGAATAGTGCAGTGGGTTCTTCACATGCAAAGGTTGTGACTCTCCTCTACAAGGGGCCGCCATTTAGCGTCCTATCCGAGGGACATTGTGTTTGTTGTGTGCAGTTTATACCCACCTCCATCTTCATCCACTCATTCATCTGAAGTGTTTCATTATGACTGTTTCTTTTGTAAAGGAAATTTCACCCCAAGAGCAAGCTTTAGTTATTCTGAGATAGTCATTGCATTCTGTTTCATATTAAAAATAAACTCCAGTTCTGGTAAAAAAAAAGAAAATTAATTCTCACAGAATCAAACGAAACTTTACATATACACTGAATGTTCAAGATTACAAATAAATGACATGTGCCAAACAATTTTGGAAGAAAATGTATACTGGCTGAGTAATGAGCATAGAAAGACAAGGAAATCAAGGTAGTACTAGCCCCGACACCATGTGTGTTGTCCCATATATAGCTTTCTGTGTACAGTGCTTGTTACTTTACCAAGACTCAGTCAAATTTATTATGATTCTGATGACTCCAGAACCTTGCAGTGCACACCAATACTTACATGCTACATGATCAACTGTTTCTGATCCTTTCCACACCTTTTCTTTCACAATGCAATTGCATTACCAGTACTAAAGTTTATCTTTAATGAGTTACAATTGTTCCCCAGTTTTCAGAAAATACAATGTATACCTTCTCAGCTACGATTTTCTCTCATTGTGAAAAGTAAAGGTTTTGTTAATGAATTAAAAAGTCTTTTCAACCAGAGCTAGGTACATGTTCAAACTCGCCTGGTACCTCACATTATCAAGAAAATGTCTATTTTACGCTAAATGGTATTACACCATGCCAAGAATATCTTCAATCATATATCTCTTGCATATTTTATTTAAAGGCACACTGTCCTACTTGTAGCTACTTGCTCCCTCTATATTGAAAACTTCCCAAATCGGTGCCTGTTGGTCCCCCATGATCCTCTTTTTCTTATGTTAAATGAGAGCTGAGTTAATTAGATAGCCACCTGTC
The DNA here is from genome assembly GCA_035222895.1 of Strongylocentrotus droebachiensis. Taxonomy (NCBI): domain Eukaryota; kingdom Metazoa; phylum Echinodermata; class Echinoidea; order Camarodonta; family Strongylocentrotidae; genus Strongylocentrotus; species Strongylocentrotus droebachiensis. Next base: position 10,890 of record JAVYIG010003042.1, read on the forward strand.
ACAGTGACCTCGATGGCTCTCTGGGTGGTCTAATCCCTTCTAGCTGCAGTAGTAAAGCCTCCCTTTAAGGAACCTTGTACATTGATAGGCAGAAATGAATCTCATCTTTCAGCATACGTACACTTCTTCTTTAGGGCGAGGTTTCCTTTAAAGGCATCGTTTAACAATGTTAAATCTGAGATGCACAGCCCTACATGTTATCAGTGTCTGTGATATGGTGTATTATTAACCGTATCAGACATCTGAGCAGGGCAATTTTCAAATGTTATTGCCCTCAAGGTTTGATGGATAAGCCAACAAAATTACAATATTTTAGCCCGCTCAGAAAAGTCAATGGGATTTTGTGTGTAATTTGCCGGTCAATATGGTTATACAGTAAACCAATGAACAAATATTTTAGCCCGCTCAGAAAAGTCAATGGGATTTGTGTGTAATTTGCCGGTCAATAAGGTTACGCAGTAAACCAATGAACAAATATTTTAGCCCGCTCAGAAAAGTCAATGGCAAAATGCATGTTAAACTAGTGAGCAATAATATAGAGCCAGTTGTAGTTTACATCGCGCATCAGCTACTGTAATTTACATCGCGCATCGTGTATAAGAAAATGCGCACTTTGCGCGAACTCTATTGTGACGTAACAATCACACCCAAGGCAAACTGTTTGCAGTGTATCGAAAATCTGTCAAACACTGGATGAACAGTGCTGGTTTGACAATGTTTTTGCAACTTCTAATGCTAGGAAACCCTGTATAGCCTACATAATTTAAGAGTATAAGATAGTAAGAGTTTCTTGTTTGCTCTAGATGTCTAATGTGGTTAATAATAGTAATATTGACTGCCTAATTCAGGGCAATACGACTTGTCATATATCACCCTCACCTTCAGTTCGGGCGATATATGTCGTATTGCCCGGAAGGCAGTCAATATTACTTAAATATTGAAGCCCTTAAATATGATCATGAAGTGCCTCAAAAAAGTAAAATCTTTGAGTGACCGGTTTTACCATATTTTCCTAATAGACTGTAGTGTTATAAAAACTGTTAGGAAAACAAATTCAGAAATTTCAAATTCCAATCATAGATATCTTGATAATCTGATAATCTGGCTTGTAAAAGTCATGGGATTCATGGATGACCTAAAGGTATATAATTATGATTGCAGCATGAGATAAATCCAGGATTTTTGTAAGAATCTGAGGCAAAGTTACCCAACCACTTTAAGGGTTTTTAGCAGGATTTTTTTTCTGGCAGTCGTATCCTAATGAGGCTTTTTTTTCTTTCTTTTCAATTTCTCTCTACAGCAAGCAGTATAGAGAGTCTAGAGAAGTATGCCACAGTGCCTTCGGGGCAAGAACCAGTACTACGTAGGAACACTAAAGTTCCAGTTGGGTGCTATGCATCTAGACTAGCTAGCACCAACTCTGATCTACCAGGTAAGTTGAGGTAACATTTGATTTGATGCGATGCGATTTGACTTGACTTAAGTCAACTGGACTTGATAATTCACTACCAAAATTCATGTAACATAGATACAATAAATTGATGTACAACCAGTACTACGTAAGGAACATTAAAGTTCCAGTTGTGTGTTATGCGTCTAGACTAGCTAGCATTAACTCTGATCTTCCAGGTTAGGTGTAGCGTTTGATTTGATTTGATTTGATTCAATTTGATTCAATTTCACTCAACTTGACTTGACATGACTGGACTGGATCATTCATTACCAAAATTATTGTCACAAAGATACAACAAATCAGTAATGCAATAGACATATTTGAGTAATAGGAACTATCATAATATCATATTGCTCATAAAGGTTAGTCCATGTAATGTAATAAACACAAAATTAAATTTAAATTCAAAATTGTTACAATTAACAGTGTACATCAAGATAAATACATATTTACAGGAAAAAAAATAAAAAATTATTCCTTGTTAGTAAAGATCAAGGCCCATGCTTTTTTGTACTTATTCAATCTGGAGGGCTTATGCTTTATCTACCGTATTTGCCGGCGATAAGGCCGCAGCGCCGTATAGGCCGCACCCCCGATTTTGACATTTGTTGTTGTTTTGTTGCCGAAAACCCACGCGGGGAAGGACCTTCATTTAACATCGAGGTGCAGTTAAAGGCGCTGATTTGTGCTTGTAAACTTGTCACAAATAATAGTAACAATGTCGTTTTTAGAAGAATGTGTAAGATCATTAATAAGAATTAAAAACAATAGAGTACTAGGTCCTAGGATAGAACCTTGTGGTACACCATTTGTTATATAAAAAAAATTGAGGAATTATTATTATAAACTACATATTGAGATCTATTAGAAAGATTACTTTCAAACCAAGATGACAGACAAATTTTAGTGTTGTTGTAGTTTCCGAGTGGTGAGTCAACACACTGATTACTGAGCTGGGAGACATTGCCAGGCATAGCGCCATAAATCGAAACTAAAAAAAAAAAAAAAAATATATATATATTTTTTTACTCTTTCGCCGCATAGGCCGCACCCCGACTTTTTGATATTTTCTCTTCCAAAAATAGTGCGGCCTTTACGCCGGCAAATACGGTAGTTGAAAACAAGTAAGACCTGGTTCATGTGTGTAATCAGTCTTTGGGTGAAGAATAAAAGAATCTTTGTCCTTTCGGTTATCCCTATCATACATTTACAGATATCAGTTACAAATTGCAGTTAATTTTTAAAATATCACAGATTTACTTTGCAAAATGATGTAGAAGAAATAAACAATCAGAAACACTTTGCAAAAAGTAACCACTTTTCCATAAATTTCTTTTCTTCCTATTTTATGTATATTCTGTTCATAGGCTCAGGGATCAAAGAATTCATCAGCCGTTATGTCTTTGCCATCCATCTCATCTATGCACTCCTGTCTGGGAGGACTGTTGTCATTGCTGCCTCACCGACCAAAGAAAGGTACGTACAGCATCATTAACAAGAATCAGAAACAAAACCGGGCCTAACTTGGTACCCTGTGGTACGCCACAAGATACCATCATTAGGAGAGAGTTACAATTACAGACCAACAAAAGAAAGATACGGCATCTCATACATCAGTAACATCTGTAGGATGATAGGAACAAGCCTCAACACATACAGCATCATTAACATGAATCAGAAACGAAACCGGGCCTAACTTGGTACCCTGTGGTATGCCACAAGATACCTCCAATAGGGGAGAGTGACATTTGTAGACCTTAGTGCACTGAGTATGGATAGCAGAAGAAAGGTACAGCATTTCGTACATCATTAACATAGGATGATAGGAACAAGCCTCATCGCATACAGAGAGTGACAGTCATAGACCTTAGTGCACTGAGTACGGATAGTAGAAGTGCCGTAGTCAAGTGGTTTAAGCTCTTGACTTGAAAATGTCGAGGGTTTGATCCCCGACACGGCACTAATGTCCTCTGGCAAGGCATTTATCTTCATTTGCCACTCCATATGAAGATACACTGGAGAGAAATTGGGGCTTGAAGAAGTAAAAAAACTTGAGGGTTAATAGATTTTTGAGATGCGTTTAGGGTCTTCAATTTTAAAAGGGGGCTATCTTTTCTTTGTGAATAAGGCTGAATAGAGGGGGGGGGGGGGGGTGCCTGTTGCAAAAAAATAAATTTGTACAAACATGTGCATATTGCTCTTGTACATGGAAATTGCTATCATCCAGTTGTAATCATCTAATGACATGACCTTTCACCCCACACAGAGAGGTCAACTCTTTGGTCAGGACTCTATGGCTGTTTGTCCCAGGACATTCAAGGTAAAAGATTTATCTCTAGGCCCCTCTGGGTTTTTCTTTTTTTTCTGTTCCTTTGAATACTACAACCAGTTCAGAAAAGAAAAAAAGGATTTTCATTCTCTTCTTCTGCAAATCCCCCGCATCAATTCGAAGAAGGGTCAACAAAATACAACCTTTTCTGGTCCCACTATTTGGAATAGTCTCCCATTAAACATTCGTTCCTGCTCCTCAATCAAATCATTCAAGAGAAATCTCAAGACTTATTTGTTTTCTGTGTGATTGTTTTTTGACAAGGCGTTGTTTTGAGTCATGTGGGATGTGGACAAGGTTTGGTACTGCATGGGCCAAGCTTGGTTCATGTGGTGCACAGCTTTCTGAATAACTTAACACAGCTTTACACAACTTACACAACAGCTTTTCTGCTTTATTACTAATGTAAAGCGCTGTGAGTATGTTTATGTAAAGGCACTACCGTGTGTCTCAAAAAAAACGTAACACTTTTGAAATGGTTGCCAAATTGAGCATATATAATTTTATGAAAAAATGTTGATATGTATGGAAAGCTAAAGGACCAACCTTTCATATGATATGAAAAAATTGAAAAAAAAATCATGCTTCGATGAACAGTGTTCACTTAAGTTAGAGGTATGAAAATGGGCCTGCGCAGGATTTTTCCTTCCAATTTTGGACAGGTAAGTTACTTTTAGCATACAAAATAAGTTTGATATGAGATATTCATGATCGATGGATTAAGAGTTAAAAGGATGTTTTGAATACCAGTCCTTTCTCTCTGTCATTTATCAATCCCCAAACACCACCCCTGCCACACACACACACACACACACACACCAACTTCCACTCCCATCTTATTGTATCATTGATCTGGTAGATGTGAACAGGATGAAGGAAGAATGGGAAAATGTTAAATTGAAATACCGTATTCAAAATCATAATTGACATTATGCAACCCACTCTCCTCCCCCCCACAACCTTTTCCCATCCCATCACCTACCCCTTGCCTTTTCTTTATCAGTTTTCTTCCGTAAGTTTGGTGGATCATCAATCACATTTTATTCAGGTTTTATGAATGACCCAAACATGTAATAGCTAAGTACATCATTCATTATGCATTGAAAATACCAGAATTCGAGGTATTCAAAATATCCTTTTGATTCAAAATATCCTTTTGATCCATCGATCATGAATATCTCATATCGACCTTATTTTGTAAGTTACAAGTAATTTACCTGTCCAAAATTGGAAGGAAAAATCCTGCGCAGGCCCATTTTCATACCTCTAACTTAAGTGAACACTGTCCATCGAAGCATGATTTTTTTTTAATTTTTTCATATCATATGAAAGGTTGGTCCTTTAGCTTTCCATACATATAGACATTTTTTCATAAAATTATATATGCTCAATTTGGCAACCATTTCAAAAGTGTTACGTTTTTTTTGAGACACACGGTATACAAATATAAATATGTATGTATGTATTTGGTATTCACTGTATGTTCTAAATTTTCTATTTTCTATCCTTGACAGTCGCTACCACCTTGTAGTTCCTTGGCACACGAAGCCTCTATGCATGACGGACCTAGCCAGGATGAAACTCGTGGGCCTCTCCAAACCAAAGTCTCTAGGAAGAGTGGTTCCGTCATCGGTACGCAGATACGTCACCTTGTTCGACTACGACCACCAAACTCTTTGGACGCCAGCTTACAAGGTTTGTCATTGTGGTGTTCTTTTTTTGCTGACACCAGACTATTAAAGACACATAGAAGTCAGCTCTCATGGGGAATTTGACACCGTTCGGGTGTTTACCCAATAACAGGTGTTGTCAATCACCAGGGTTAGCCTTCAGTTTTATGACCATTAGACCTTATGTAATGATTTGCTTTTCCCTCACCCGAAGCATGCTCGAAGACTCTCCGAGTGATACAAAGGGGTAATTCTTGATTGGCCTACGGGTTTGCTGTGTGCAGATTTGTACTCCCATTAATGGTATTCCCACCAAGTCTGGTGTCAGCGAATTATGGTGTTCTGTACATGGAAAGTCTCGCACACAGTTTCGTTATTAATCAGTTATTAATCAGTCACGGTGACCATATGGTAGGAATACTCCCCAGAGAGTGGAGATGGTGTACATTGTGTGTCAATGAATCCAATGACTGGGGTAATAAATCTGTTAAACACACAGAGATGTTATTTCGTATTAAGCGCTATACGAATCAAAATTATTATAATTATTACAATCTTCTTTTTCTGCTTCCTGTCGAGGAACAAGGAATTTTTCGAAAATTCTTATGCTAATTATTTTCACTCAAACTTTGTTATATTCTTTCTTTGTCCAGGGCAACATTCTAGATTCCATCGTAAATCGGAACAAACACTTCCAGATCGACCAGTGTTACCTTGCACATATACAGAGCGTTCTACTACAGCTAGCTTCAAAAGCATTCCTTTACTATCATTCCTACTGCCTGAATTCACCAAACTCACGTCTAATCAACAGGTCAGTATATTTGCTGTTGAACTTTAAGATGCTAGTAGTAGTAATGATAATGATGACAATAATAACTATAATGATAATAATAATAATAACCACTGTAAACGCTGTTATTTTTGCGTGATCAATTTTTCGTGCTGAGCGACCCCAAAACATATTCACTGGTTCTTAAATTCCTGCAAATGCATGCAATTCAGCCCGTTCAAAACACGCTTAAGAAGTCATGCTTATATTTTTCTACTTTTACAGTATAATGATAATAATAATGATGATAATAATAATAATACTGATGATGATGATAATAATAATGATAATGATGATGATAATGATGATGATAATGATAATAATAATAATAATAAAAATAGTAATAGTATTAGTAATAATAATGATAATAATAACAGTGATAGTAATTTCTTCTGATGATGATAATGATGATGGTTATAGCAATGATGATAGAAATAGTAATAATACATAACAGTCACTTTTAGAATTTCATAGTATTTTTTTACAATACAGATTTATGAGTATGCAATGAAATTGCATCTTACTAACACCCCCCAATAATAACAAAAATATGTGTATGTTTTAGATGTTGTTTGAGTAGCTTCTTTATTCATAGCTGTAAGAAATCTAGATATTAATGATAAATGAACACTCTTTTTACAGATGCATACAATTTGTGAATTAACAACTATTAAAGCCACACTCTCCTACTTGTCGCTACTTGCTCCCTCTATATAGAAGACAATGCCTAATCGGTGACCATTGGTCCCTCATGATCCTCTTTCTCTTATGTTAATTGAGAGCTGAGTTGATGAGATAACCACCTGTCCAGTGACCTTGCAGGGTGGTCTAATCCCTTCTGGTCAAACTAGTACAGATAAGCTTTAACCCGTTGACTACTGAATCCATTCATTGCCATAGGCTTAATACAGGGGCCATCCGGTTCCAGTAGACAATCGGTTAATAATGATATTGATTTTTAAAATGGAGTTTATGTCTTTCTGTTTCATGTTAACAGTACTTCAAGCGCAGACAGCACGTCACGTCTGATGAACAGCTCCCCAGCGAGGGTCAATTCTGCATCGTTTCTCTCCAAGCTGGGTCTGGTGGATGGGGACTGCAAGATTGTAGAGGTATGTGCACTCTAGCTCAGAAATATATTGTTTAAAGGGATTGGGTATCTTTGCCTCAGATTCTACACAAAATCCTGGATTTAGCTCATGCTGCAATCATAATTAAAAACCTTAATGTCAGTCAGGAATCCCTTGACTTTTACAAGCCGATCACCTGTCTGATTATCAAGATATTTATGATTGAAATTCGAAATTTCAAAAACCGTTTGTAACGGTTTTTATAACATCACAGTCTATTGAGGCCCGGTCACACAGCCCTCCACGGGCGTATCGCGGCCGAATCACGGCCAAAAATTTCTGCCCGTGAAGCAGACGCTGTTGGACGCTTTGAGGTCGCGATAAAGACGCGATACAGCCGTACTTTACCCGTCATTACACGCGGTAAGAAATTCACACGCGGTTGGCCGCGCGAAAAAGTTTTGGGCTGCCCAAAAATTTAGACCGCGGGTAATCGCGGGCGGTACACGTGGTACACGTGGTACACACGCGGTAAAGACGCGGTACAGACGCGGAACGAACGTGCTAGGACGTGCTACGGCCGCGGTTAAGACGTGGTTACACGCGGAATTGGACGCGAAATTTTAGCGGGTAATCGCGGGTGGAGCACGGTCATAGCACGTTTGTTCCGCGTCTGTACCGCGTTGTTATCACGTGCATTAGCGTGTGTACCGCGTGTAAGCGTGGTAGGCCGCGGTACCGCCGCACTTCACCCGCGATAAGGACGCGGAACAATCGCCGGCGTCTGTTCCGCGGGCATACCACGGGTAAACCGCGGGTAAGCCAATTTTGCACATTTTCCACCACGGGCAACCGCGGGCAAAAAAAAATCGCGAAATTTTACCCGCGATACAGACGCGAAAGGCTGTGTGACCGGGCCTTTAGGGAGAATGAGTATGGTAAAACTAGTCACACAAAGATTTTTATTGTTTTGAGGCACTTCACAATCATTTTGAAGCGCAAATTTGTTTAGGGCTTCAATATCACACCACATCACAGACACTGAAAACACGTAGAACCATGCATCTCAGATTTGTAAAACTGGAAACATTGTTAAACAATGCCTTTAATACAGAGTTTGGGGTAGGGCCTGTGGGTTATATATTATGTCTCTCTCACTTCAATCTGCTGGTAACCCGATTTTCAAACTTGTTCTGAAACTTGACAGTACTGGGTGGAGCTTATCAAGCGACAGCAACTAGATGAGATCATGAGGCAACAGGGCTACGCTGATATACCATCCCCAAGTATACGCCTGGATCATCGGGTCTGTAGCAGGTATCAGATGTAGATCAAAGGGTACCGCTATGTACCGTGATATACATGTACCTTCCCCTAGTAGACGACTGGATCACCGGGTCTGTAGCAGATATCGGATGTAGATCAAAGGGTACCACTATGTACCGTGATATACCCTCCCCTATGTATACAACTGGATTATCGGGTCTGTAGCAGGTATTTGATCCGAATAAAAGGGTACCGCTATGTACTGGGATATACCCTCCCCTAGTATTCAACTGGATCACCGGGTCTGTAGCAGATATCAGATGTAGATCAAAGGGTACCGCCATGTACCGTGATAAACCCTCCCCTAGTAGACGACTGGATCACCGGGTCTGTAGCAAATATCATATGTAGATCAAAGGGTACCGCTATGTACTGTGATATAAACTCCACTAGTATACAACTGGATCATTGGGTCTGTAGCAGGTATCAGATGTAAATCAAAGGGTACCGCTATGTACCGTGATATACCCTCCCCTAGTAGACGACTGAATCACCGGGTCTGTAGCAGGTATCAGATATAGATCAAAGGGTACCGCTATGTACCGTGATATACCCTCCCCTAGTATATGACTGGATCATCGCGTCTGTAGCAGATATCAGATGTAGATCAAAGGGTACCACTATGTACCGTGATATACCCTCCCCTAATATACGACTGGATCATCAGGTCTGTAGCAGATATCAGATGTAGATCAAAGGGTACCATAATATACTTGTTCATGAAAGTTACATGTATGTAAACGTTATTAATCTATGCACCGATGGTATACACAGGTGGAAGTATTCTTTTCATGATGGCAAACAAAATTCGTTCATGAAGCTCCTCTACCACTTTGCCAGATTTTATTCTTAAATGCACAAAGCTGGGACCTGTTTCACAAAACCTTTTTTCAATGACAAATGACAAAAATCAGTGACAAATCTGCTCATAACCAATCAGAAGCAAGGATTTCAGTAGCTTATAACAAAAACTGTCATTTGTCACTGATGCCAAGTTCTGTGAAACACCCCCCATGTTTAAAAAAAGATCTTTGGATATATGGGGGTCATTTATACACGCCCTATCTACGAATCAATCGGTTACGTTATATTGCAGGCCGAATCGTTATATCTTTGTATGTGGAGACTGCATTTCTTCCAAAGATTATTTGCATATTTCTTGCCTTGTCTTAATTGCAAGTATTGTTTAATTAAACATTCAAACTTGCATGAATGCTTTACACAATGAAGCTCCTTACATTGCATATCAAATGTGCTTCAATCAGTGTTCCATTTTTATGTTTTATACTCTATCTTTTGTTAGGTATTTGATTATTTTTTTCAACAAAATATATATTTTCCCATCATCTTGTTACTAATGCCTTTATGAACTTCATATTACATGTAGGGCTTGATATTCTAATATTTACGCTTTATACAATTTCATAAACTCTTTATTTTCTTGCCCGATGAAAAGAGAGCCTATTGATGGATACTGAATGTTCAAATTAAATTAGTGAGGGACCTAAGCCACAATTTTTTGCATCAATCAAATAACTTCTTATATCACTTGTTATACTGATAAATGTATGTTGACTTAATATATTGATGTCGTTAATTGTCATGGAAATACTGACCAGGATTAAATGAAAAAATGTTTCTGCTTTAAATGCTTATTTGTGCTATTTATAAAATTGAATGTAATTTACATTATACTCATTTGTAACTTGCGAAAGTATTGATTTTCTTGATATGCATGTATATGTGACATTTTGAATGTGCATTTAACTTATATCTCAGGTTGTGTATTGCTATGGGAAGAAAAAAATGTAATCTTGTTTCAAGGCCCGAACTTGTAAATATGTCATCTCTGATTATGTTGCAATGGAGATGATGATTACAAGTAAGCCGTGTACAACATAAAAAAATGCAATGAATGGTCTTGTTTTGCGAATGTAAATTATTCATATTCTGAGGAAGCACTTGTGAATGAATCTGCTGGAGATTGTTTTAAATGAGTACTCTAATCTGTTTATTCTTTAACAACGAAATGTGTCGTCTTAAAGATAAAGTTGAGTTCTGGTCATGCAATTCGATTGTAAAAGAAACGGTGTGAAAGCGTTTTTGAATTGTGATAATGTAGACCTAGCGCATCATTAGTGATGTATACTATTGTGGAATTATCAGAATGATAAGAATTCCACTGTTTACAGAAATATGTATATGGGACTGCACAAACATGAGGCATGAAAGTGTGTGGTCCACAGCTATTACTTGTCACTATTTCAATTGCGAGGGCATTTGAAGAGCCATCCTTTCAGAGGAATTTTTCTCTATGATACTCTTCCACATTGACATGAAAGAATGATAAAGCTTATAAATAATGTCACCATTTTTTTCCACCGTTCCCAGAACTCAACTTTCTCTTTAAGACTGCATTATTATAAATATATGAAATTTGTGTCTTTCATTGGATATGTAATATTGAATTGTATGTATAAATAAGAAAAATATATTCCTTTTGAGGGCCAATATTTGTCAATCCCACCAAGTGTGATGCAAAATAGAATTATCCATCATGGATTTGGTTTGATGGAAGAGGTTGGAATATTTGAGGTCAAAGGTCACATATAATCCTTTCCCCCGCTAGGCACCCTGTCAATTATATATTTGGAAAGGGTCCATAGTGTATTGTAATCGCACTAAAAAGTGAGGTTTTCGTTAAGATGATGAGTTTTACAAAATTTGCGCAAATTATACTATGTACAGAGTCCATATTAAAAATGATATTTAAAACTATTAAAAACTATTACACAGTGCAGTTGAAGTTCTTAAATTGACACAGTTTAGCACTTTTGGATTGCAGGCAAGAAAAGTATAATGATACTATCAATAAACATTATGCTCATTGCACACCGTTTGATCCAGTTTGGAAGGAATTGCAATATCATAAGATACATGTATTAATATTCAAAAGTGTGAAATTATTCTAAGAAAGAAAGATTTCTAAAGAAAGGTAAAAATAAAATCGAGCTTCATGATTATCACATCACAAAATCCATTTATTACCATTTTCCCCCATGTTGAGATTGCACAAAACTCTTGTAGACGGATTTACTTGTACTTCCAAATTAATAATTTCACGATATCCAGAATATGTTTTGATATTTTATTTGTTTTGTAGTGCTCAGCTTTTTTCATTTACTTCACATATTCGCTTTCTGCAAGAAGGCCGTCACTGCCATTTCCAATACATACAAATACGGTAGTTATTTCATCTCATCAAAAGTTTTTTCATGCATGTGTATGGTGGGTATATTAAAGTTGAGTGAGTTAACTGGTCATATGTACTGAGATAATAGGGACTTTTAGATTTGCGTGGACTGATACGTGTGACGTCCATTCAAGGCAGTGCATTAAAAGGACGTCGATTGTAGCAATCCACGTTGTCGTTGTGCAAATCTAAAAGTCCTTAATACTGACATGGTGTACGTATAGTTACTGTTTGGCACTAATGTGCTACAATTACAGAGTGTAAAAGATTTGTGATGGAATTATTGAAATTTGTGGGTTTCACCCTTGAAACTTCGCACAATTGTAACTGTGTTTGGACCACATCATTATACACTTGACACTAATCCTGTTGTAAGTCTTCTGTTTTTTATGTCATTTATGTGAATCGAATGTTCCAGTGCAATTAAAATGTAACTTAATTTGACTTGTTTTCATGAATAAAAGTGAGATGATTTCTATGAATGGCCTGCGTCCAATGTTTGCTTACCTGTTAATGTACATTTATTTCTGCATTACAAATCAGGGGAGTGTTTCACAAAGATCCTAAGTTGGACTTAACAATTATGGGAAGCCGTTAGCATTTTGTAAAAGTTATTTTAAAAAGCATAAAAATGTTGATTTAAATCATTCATATTTTCTATAATATTTTCTATAATATAGGTGATTTTATGTTCTTGATATGGAATGTTTTAAATATTATTTTATTCTAAGGCTACAAATGACTTTCCATAATGTTTACCGGTAAGTCTAACTTGGAGTTAAGTTCAACTTAGGATATTAGTGAAACAGCCCCCAGGTAACATAGGTAACTACAGGAGAATAATGATAACGGATAGTTTCAAATGTATTTCGTGAGGAATCGCTCTTTATTTATTGAAAAAACACATCCAGGGTTTGCGAATGAGCCACGTTATGAGCATGTGCCAACGCTTCTGGGACGCACATTCTTCGTATAAAATATTGCACTTAAACAATGCTGGAACGAAGGGGAAAAAGGAAGGAACAAAAAAGTGATGTAAACAAAAAATGCTCTTCACCTTTAATACAAGTGTTCGGAAATAAACCAATATTTGACAATGATACAAAACCCAAGTCCAGAAAAAATATTTTATAGTATTAATGCCATACACCTTCCCCATGTCAAACCAAATTTTATCTACATGTACATTGCCATGACTTACATGTAATTCATTTAAAGTAGGCAATTTGTGAAAAGAAGCAATAATATGTATTTCATAAGCCATTGGCTAAGATCAATTAATGAGGCAACTGACATAAATAAACAGAACAAAGAAATTTAATGCTTGGGCAGTGTGTCCAACAAAATCGAGGGCAAAACAGTTAAATAAGACTCAGAAACAATTGGGCATCCATGTACATCATGCATGCGCCAATATGCTAGGGTATTCAGTACAAATCCCTTGAACTCAAATAATCTTACAAGGTACAATTGAATATTTTCGACATCAAAATGAAAGAGGTAAATCTAATAAAATATTCTTGCAGCTTCACTCTTTTGCTTGAAAACACTGCAACACTAAAACTGATTTCAACTTGCCTCAAATTCATTTATGGTTATAAATATGTAGTTCATTACTTAAGTTTGTTTGCCCAATCGCTGACAAATAAAACTTCACAACAAAATTCATGTATATCCGTGCCCCTCCTCCTCCCAGCCCCCCCCCCCCCAAAAAAGATATTTTCTATCTTTTATTATCTTATTAGCACCATCAGTGATTTCGATCACGAAATAAACCCTCTGTTAAAAGCTGGAAGTGTGTTAACTCTATGCAAACTAAAGGGTAACAGTCTCCTATCGCTCGACAGAAAAAACATGTCCCAACCTTTAAGTAACTCTACGCTGGCTAAGCATAAGGACATTTCTCCGGTGCAATCAAAGTACACACACTTGCGCAAAGCCAAGGGACAATTAGAACTCGACACACCATAAATGATTTGTGTGTTAAGTACTCTGTCAAAGATATTAATGTCATGAATGGAAGATCGCCCAAAAAGGCTGACCCCCTCAATCAGGCAGGGGATAGGGCTTTTGAATGTTTATTTTTTTGTGGTAAAGAAGCATCATTCATGGTGAAGTTGTCATTGGTCTCAAAATGGTCATTTTATCTTATCGGTCATCTCAAATTCTCACTCAATGATTGGCCCAACATGCAAAAGTACTTGATAAATCCAAAATAGCGCCCTCAAAATCAAAGCAATCCTTCTCTCTCGGCTACACTCCAAACCGAGGGGTGGACACCAAAAAAACAAAAAACACATGTACCTCAACATTAAACATGTTTTCCTGAGATAAAATTTCACGAGAAATAAGCACAAATCAGAAGAGGCAAATTTGATCATTTGATCAATCTGCCTTTAGCGTTTTAAAGCAAAGATATACCACGTACATACGTTGGCATACAGCAACAGCTCTCTCTCTCTCTATCATGATTGATAATATATACATATATGAAGTACGAAAGTGAAAAGAATCGTATTTCTATAATGAAATGTAAACAAAGTACCCAGTCAGCTGTCATTGGAAGACGATCTTTCACAAAGAAGTTTTGAATTTCTTCTTCCTTCCCGTACAATATTTTGTTGATTGCCTGCAAGAAGGCCACAAAAGCCATCTATGGTTGATGGCAGTCAGAGCCTTCTCACGGGCAGTCAAACACTCACACCATCCTTGCTTTCTTGCGCATTTTCTCTCTGTCTCTCTCTCTCTTTCTCTTTCTCTCAAGGCCTTTCTTAACAATTTACCTTTCTCTCTTTCTTTCTCTCTCTCTCCCTCTCTCTCGAAAGTCCTTTCTCTACCATCTACTCTTTCATTTTTCTTTCTCTCTTGTTCTATCGTCATTCTCCTTACCCTTGAAATTTCTAATTTTGGAGACTCACACAAATGTAACCTTCCGCGGACTAAAATATTCCATCATGACCTTGCCATAATGTCTCAATTACAAGATGTCATTTTCATCTATTAAGAACCAGAACGACGTTAAACTCTTTGTAAAAGTATACAACTTACTCCCTTTCTAATTCTCAAAAAACGATATTTCCTTCTCTCCTCTAACCCACAGCAGTCCAGATTTTTCTGAAGGTCAAATTAATAAATCGACCCTTCCTCTTCAAATTGGCAATATTATTTGTATTTTCCATCGTTTCATAGTTTGAAAAAAAAAAAAAAAAAAAAAAAAAAAAAAAAAAAAATCAAATATGAAAAATGTGTATGAACTGAAACAGAGGTAGGTAAAAAATACATAGAAAGAAAAAAAATCAACAAAAAAAAATATTAAAAATGTATATTAATATGAGCTGAGACAGTGTAGGTAAAAAGTACCCCCAAAACTTGACAATTTCCAACTTGCACATGATAGTAAAAGTGATTTTAAATTTCACTTTGCGTTGCCAATTTAGAGACTTCAATGATTATTTGCGATTAAATCACTCTTCTTTATGAAAGGCACAAGTGTGCTGCAACAGACATGGACTCAAATTTTCCTGATATTTTTGAACACTTTTTGCTCATGTACGATGTGCAATTTAGAGCTTCTTGGATCAAAAGATAAAAATAAAAAGATGAGACTACAACGTCCGTCGTCGGTCACTAAAAGGTGACACTAATACCTGCTGTGGGTCAAAAGAATGTAGGGACTATCAATTCATTTTATGCTATGGTCCTATTCTTTGCCCTTTCTCTTTCCCTCTCTCCTTTCTTTCACTTTCTTTTAAACTCACTCTCTCGCTCACTCACTCATCACTACACGTTTGACTTTTCTGTCATAAAACATTTTCTTGTTCCGTTTGCTATGTCCACTCCCGTTTCAAATATATCTAAAATCGCAGCATTTGACAGGTGCATATAAAGAAATTTGCACACACTTATCACAAAGTTTAGACCCGGGTTTACAAGGCAATGGGCTCTTAGATTTTTGTTTTCCCGATCTCCCGATTATTTTCTTGTTCTTACAAAGACAAAATATTGACTTTAAATTGTCACAGTGTTGTTATTTCATGATGTTAATGAACAAATGTCCCCCTTGGAATCTTGCAGCTTTCTTTTCAAATGCAGGAAATACATGTACATGTGCATGTAATGAATTAAGTTTTCCATTTTCAACAGATTTGGAATCAACCAGGTATTATCTGAAAACTCTTCTATAAGGAATTTTTGTGGTAAAATCATATGACCCAGTAGAGACTGAAATAAGGTGGTTTTAATTGGAAAACAGAAATGACAGTCCTGAAGTTTGTGCTGTTCACCCATATCACACCAATTTCAGAAGATACTTGCATATGTTAATAATAATAATAATAATAATATGTCTTGTTTACCCAGGGTAGCCTCATCAGTATTCATACTGTTCTCCCTGAGGGCCCTGCAATCAATTATTACCCCTATTATTGTGCCTATAGTGCCCAGAGCGAATTAAAGTACTTCTTGATAACATCCCTGATTTGCAATGCTAGGCTTCTGCAGCATCTCATTTTAGTGTCACGTGCTCAGGAGCCTCGCACGTGCCCTCGCCGTCAGCTTCCGCACTCGGCCGCGGCTGGAAACACTTTTCCCATCATCCTCTTCCCCATCCCCACTCTGAATATCTTCCCCGCTCTGATTATCGCTCTCATCAAAGTCCCCGTAATACTGCATGTGTCGCCCTTGGTTCCGTGTCCGTCGTTCCGACTGCCGCGAGACCTTGTGCGACGGCTTGTAATTGTCGTCCTCGTCGTTGTAATCCACCTTGGAGCGCTTCTTCGGCGACGAACGCGGGGAATGTTTTGATTTTGCTTTTCGTTTCTTGCCGATGGCCTGCCCTCTTCTGCTCTTTTTCAAGGATTTCCTAGTCCTTTTATTTGTGGTCCTCCTCCTGGTTCTGTAGTGACCTTCGACCTCAGAGTCGGAACTGTCGCTGTCGCTTTCCTCGGTGGAGGATGATTCAGATCCCCCGTTAGAGTTGATGTCAGTGCCGGCTTCGTAGTTGCTATGGTCACTCTCACCACCATCTCCTCCTTCCTCTTCTTCTTCCTCCTCCTCCTTCTCCTCCTCCTTTTCCTCTTCTTCACTTTCGGATTCTTCCTCACCTCGTCTTGTCCTCCGACGCCCACCTCGTCTTGAATTGTTGCCATTGGTTAAACTTCTCCTTGCTGTTTTTAGAGGAAAAAAAAGAAGATATATCCAGTTCCTTTCATAAACACATCAAAA
Organism: Strongylocentrotus droebachiensis; assembly: GCA_035222895.1. Taxonomy (NCBI): domain Eukaryota; kingdom Metazoa; phylum Echinodermata; class Echinoidea; order Camarodonta; family Strongylocentrotidae; genus Strongylocentrotus; species Strongylocentrotus droebachiensis. The sequence goes on from JAVYIG010003042.1 coordinate 28,046, forward strand.
GCATGCATTTTCCTGTAAATTTCCAATAAACATACAAATAATGCTTTATGATGGGGAATTCTTTTCTATAGATTATTTCAATCAACTGCTTTGTTTCAGTATCCAAAAGTAGTAATCTGAGACAAAAAGTTGATGATTTGCTATGAGCTAAACTTACACCTCTAGACCAAACACTTGTACTCTCTAAAGACATGGGGAACGTTATGTTTTTAATTCACTGGCCCGAACTTAGGTATGTGCTTCAAAAGTGCCATCTTTATTTTATGTAGACTATTTTTTCTGAGGAATGAGTTGGTAGGGATGGTGTTTATCAGACTTCTTCTCTGGAATCAGTCTCAGTTTCTTCTACTTCTCCTCTTCCTCCTCCTCCTTCTCTTCCTCTTCTCCCCCGTCCTTGTAAAAGAAGTTTTTAAATCTACATTTCAACTTACATCTTAACCTTGTCTTCCTGCCTGGGTCTTCATCTTCTTCCTCTTGCTCCTCCTCCTCTCCTTCTTCCTCTTCTTCTTCTTCTTCTTCTTCGTCTGAGTCATCTTCTTCTGAATCATCCGCCTCCTCTTCTTCTTCTTCCTTTTCTTCCTCCTCCTCCTCCTCCTCACTACCCTCTTCTTTTTTTTCCTTCTTTACATGCTGTTCATCGATTTCAGTTTCTTCTCCAGAATCAATCTCAGTTTCTTCTCCGGAATCCTCCTCCTCCTTCTCCTTCTCCTTCTCCTCATCCTCTTCCTTCACTACTGGCTTTGCGAAAGACCTCTTTGCCTTCGCCTTTCCTCCTTTGGTGCCACTCTTATATTCGGTCTTTGATGAATTGCTGTTGTCAACTTTTAACTTCACATTAGCGAGAGGTTCTGAAAAGAGCCAGGAACATTGATTAAAAGGATTAGTGTTATATTTACACTAAATTCTAAAGAAACTTATGTGTGAAGAGAACTATTTGTTTATACCTCTTCTCTCTCTCTCGTCTTCTCCCTTTCACTTCCTCTCCCTTTCACTTTCTCTCTCTCCCTCTATTACTTTGTCTCTTGCTCTCTCCCCCTCTCTTTTTCTCTTTATTTCTCTCTTTTTCTCTTTATTTCTCTCTCTCTCTCTCTATTTCTTTCTCTCTTGCTCTCTCCCCCTCTCTTTCTCTGTATTTCTCTCTCTCTTCTCTCTCTCTCTCTCCCCCTCTCATGAAAATGCTCATAAAAGTAGTGTGCTTGTGTGATGTTGGTTTTTACACAGAAGTATCAATGCGATTTGATTATGAACGACTGGGTCAGATGTTTTACATCATTATTCAATCGATACAACTTTTATTTGATTATCACTACATCTCCCAAAAGTTAAATTTTTCCTTCACTATAACTACTACTGGAACTCTGCACTCTTTTTGATGACATCATGGGTTAGTGTACCTCATGGGGGTTAGTGTACCTCATGGGGCCATTCAGATTTAAAGCTTTAATCAACTACTCACCAACGTCAGTATCGGAATCATCCTCGTCTTTATCATAACCATTCAGCTGCTTGGGGTGGGATGCCCTGGAAGAGTTACCATGGCAACCACTTGTTCCGGGCTTATCTTTATCGTCCTCCTCCTCCTCATCGTCCTCCTTCTCGTCCTCCTCATCGCTCTCCTCTTTCCTCCTCTTCTTGGTCGACCTTGCCATCTGTCTCAGGTTGCAGGAGGGGCCAGGGGCGTCGACGTCGATGTCGCTGGCGTCGTCGTCACCGTCCATCGAGTGACCTGCCGTCAGTGACCTCTTGACATTCAACCTCCTGACATGGTGTCTCCGTGGCGACTTGTGGCGCTCCTCTGGACTAGACATGAGTTGCTTTCTCCTAGGATGACACAGATACAGTGTATGCAGACATTAAAGGTAAAGACCAGTTTTGGAAATGCCCCCCTCTCAAAATATGAAATGGAAGCTCTTATTACCAATCATGTGAAAGAATATGTTTTGACTAATAAGTGATCATACAAATTTTTTACAGTGAAACCGCCTACTAATCAATATATTTGGTAAATTATACATCTTTCAGTGTACAGTGCTTGTAACTTCATCAAGACTTGGCCAAATTTCTTATCATTTTGATGATTCCAGAACCTTGCAGTACACACCAGTACTTAAAGTATATGGCACTGTTTTTTTTAACTTATACCAAATGTGTCCACAAATGGGTCCAAAATGAAATTATGTTTACTCACTTCAAACTTGTATTTTTAGGATCAGGACTAATCATATTTTTGAGAAATGCAAATTCTGGACCTTAATCTATCTCCTTATTTATTCACCAGATATGAATACTTCAAGTTTTTACAATTTTATTGCGAACTATAGCATATCTAATAACTGCGATATAAAACTCATTTGCTATTAACTACACCTTTAAATATGTTGGGTCTTTAAGAATATGTTTCAGAGATTATTCATGCAAATTGTTGAGTTTCTATCTTGAAAAATACAGATTTTGTATTCCTTGAAAGTGAAAAATAGCTCTAAATTAGGGTTTTGACAATAACAAGTTTTTATTTCAATAGGTAAAATGCTTTTTTCTTAGGTCAAACTTATTTTATTATAACAACTGATGATATAAGGTAAATACATGCAAAAAAATTGGGAACCAGTGCATTGCCTAATAATTTTCATATGGCACACCACTGATGTTTCGGACGTTACACACTGTTAACATTATAACTTTATTCAAGTTAATTGCTTTTCTTTAGGTATTATTGACCTCAGTTACATTAATTGTTTGCAGAAAAATACTTTTGTAACATTAATGGAAAACAATTGTGCAGTTTTAATTAGTTTAGCACATACATGTATACCAAGTTTGTCTTCATCGACCACTCAATTTATGTAAGGTATATTATTCATTTCAAGAACGTGTACCGGTAGTTAAAAATGCTTATGTGATCTAACAGAGTGAAATATGAAGCTAATAGCAATTGTAGTCATCAAAACTCCTTAGAAAATTCACTTAGAAACATACTCTTTATTGCATGTTATGAACAACAGTGTGAAATGTATACTATGGTTTGTTTCGGATGTTACACGATGTTAACATTTCAATGAGATCATCAATTTCTACAAACTCTACAATATAGATGTTTAATCAACTTGCTAATGTTCTTTGCCTTCAACTATATAGTGTGTCATTCAATAATATCACTAACACATACATGCATGTAAGCACTGAAACATTGACAAATCTTTAAAAAAATAAAACTATAAAAAAGTTCCCCCAGTCATGTAAGTACGGTAATAAGAAATAAGTGAATCCTAATGTATGTACATCTCGAGAATGAGACATTTTTGATGTATTTTAAAATTGTGTATGTTTTAGGTTATAATACTATTGTAGTAGCAATCATCCTTTACCTCTATTTGTATTAGGAGGCTGTTTCAAACGACAATATGTTTTAATGCTCTTAAATAAGTTTTTATTTATTTATATAATTGATGACCGATTGATGAATGGATGGATTGATTAGTTGGTCGGTTGGTTGGTTGATAGATCTTAACTCTTGCTGTGCCTATATTACAGGTGACAAACAATATACAGTGTAGGTTAAACATGTACCGTATTTGCCGGCGATAAGGCCGCAGCGCCGCACCCCCAACTTTGACATTACGTAGAGGAAAAAAAACAAAAAAGGACAGCCCATTTATATTTCACACTAGTGTAGGGTTGCGGTTCTAACAGATAATTGATAACTACTAGCTAACTGACCATGTTTTAATGTGTAAAAGCATTACAGCATTCTATGTAGCATTCCACATACATTCCATGCAAAGTAGAATAAATCAATAAATATTCATATAGTCCCATACAAGTATAAATCAACATCACAAAGTATTCTTGAATATTCAAACATAAACAAAGGGTATATATTGAATATTCATAGTATATGTAAATTATACTATATAAGCTTGACTGCATCAGGTGAACATTGAAACCAATGAGAGAGAGAGATAGACAGATGAAAGGATGGTGTATGAAAAGCGTGAATGTGAATGAGGGATGACCTATTAATATGAAAGGGATGAATCATGGATATGAAGGGGAGTTTCAGAAGTTCAAAATAAATACTACACTAGCTTATACATTTTGTATGTATGCATACATTTGAGGAAGATACTACATGTATATGTTTAGGATCATTAAATAAGGTATTACTGGTAATGCCCTTTTCTTTTATACATGTATGTACTTTCTACACAGATTAGTTACGTGTACTGAGAGCCCTTTTTTAAAAGGTATTTTCAAATGAAATTCCATATTTTCCATAAATTTTTAGAAAAACATTTTAATTTGCTTGATTTTATCAACTTTATACCTGTATCATACCCGTGTCATGTACATGTACAATGGGTATTGCTTAAGTGGGTGATTTTGAGCTTTTGTAACCTACCAAATAGTTTAGATTGACCATACAATCTTTGGTTATATGACATAATTTGGAACAACCTCTGTAAAAATGAAAACGTGATGATTTGCAAACACACAACAATGTAAATAGCAAGAGGGGAGGTTGAAAAATTGAAATTTGCTATTCTCACATCTATCTTTGCCCCTCATTTGAACTAATTAAAGTATGAAAATGTCTGTTAACAGTTTAATGTAACATCCGAAACGTGCTAACAACATAACAGAAAGTGCTGTTAAAATGGCTGAATAATTTTTATGAGTCACTTTTATTGAGATTTTTTCTGATAAATTACAATTAAGGATATTCTAAAGCAGCCAGGAATGCCTTGCACCACAAAGTGTGGCTTCAATATTTATGTTTTATAAGTCAATTTTGCAGAAAATTTAGATATTTTATGGAAAATTTGATTTTTTGCATCATATTTCTTCATATTTTTATATTTAGATCTAAATGAAATTATCAAAATAGTGTTTTTAACAAGAGTGTGCATTGTGAAATCGTAACTTGCAAATATGATCGAAATATAGTTGAAATTTGCAATCTTTATGTTATCAATCAAATAGTGTAACGTCCGAAACACCCTTCTTGAGTTTACACAAAATTATTGGATTTGAAAGACCTGATTTGTGTTTTGACTTGTGTTGAGACTTATAATAACTTATTTCATAATGATTTATTCACTCCAGATACCCTCAAATATGGATTATCATCATTTATTTGGTATTTTTTGTTTCGGACGTTACATTTGTTTCGGACGTTACAACTGTTAACGGAAAATTGGTTTTAACTATAAAATAGTATTGTAATGATGTATTGCAAATTTCTTTTTTTTGGTGCGTAGCCGCCATGAAATGTTTAAAAAATGTTACGAAAGATAGGTCCTGCAGTTCATATATTTTCTGCTACTTCAAATTGAAAGTTGTTTCGGACGTTACAAAATTGTTTACGGAAAATGAGACAACTTTTTCAAATTCTGAATATATTATAATATAAGCGCTACTACAATTAAATTATATTTTCTTTTAATTTAATGACTTGGAGTAACTAATAAGCTCATTCAAACCATAAACAATCTCATTAAATGATTGTTCTAGTGGGTTAAATGAGGGCCTACATTGTTTACGGAAAATGTAACGTCCGAAACACCATTTTCAATTGCACTGTTCTATCAAAATACAGGAGTTAATTCAGATTACTGTTAACTTTCTTTAAGATCCACCCATGCTCATTAATCATCAATAGAAAAAAAACATATTGCTTGTGGGTATATATTTTTTTCGGCTCCAACCAAAAAGGTATGTCAATTTTGTTACAAAATTCCATAAACAATTGGCTGTTCAGGGATACCTCATGCACATAAAGCAACGCTGACATTTTTTCGTTAAGCTATGGGAGGTCAACCTAGGTCCATGCTGCAAGAAAAAGTTGTAACTGATTTCGAATTCTTTATCTTTGTAAAGTTTCAGGCTGTCAAAGGGTCATTAAGCTATTTGGTCATAGTTAAAAAAACCAGTGCCATATGCTAGACGATCAACCTTTTCTGATCGATTCCACAATGTTTCTTTTACAATGCAATCGCATGACCATAACTGATCTTTATCTTTAACCCTTACTGTACTGGGCTATTTTGAGCACCCACTGACTGGGGGGGGGGGGGGGGCCTGGGAGGCCCCCCCCCCCTATGATCTTGGCCGTTGATTGTCCGATGAACACGAAAATTTGCATGTTTGTAGATATTTACGTAAGGAACAAGATGGTATAATTAGTTTTTTCCGAATATGCAAATTTTTGTTGTTAGCCTAATTAATTATGCAAAATGCGCTAATTTTATGCATTTTACAGAAAACGTGTCAAACTCCACTTTTTGAATGTTGAAACTCATTATTCATATCTTTTCTAACACAAAAAAGTTATTTTAATGTAATTAATAATGATAATTTATGCACATTTTGATGCGATTTTTAATTTTAATTTTTTTTTTGATGACATGCGCATACTAATTGTTATGTAACGCCTTACAGGTATATCCGATTTCGACGAAAATGGTATCGAAATGTGCGTAAGACTTGAGGGAAAAAAGTCATGAAACGACAATTCAAAATTCTAAGCGGTTGCGGTGCAATCTCCGAAAATGTCGAGGGGGGGGGGGGGCCTCCCAGGCCCCCCCCCCCCCCCCCCCCCCGCCCCCAGTACAGTAAGGGTTAAACATGTGAGAGTTGACCACTAAATAACTGCATTATAGATATATTTTCACAGTTCCTAAGTTCCAATCAGATGACACAGATACATTGTATGCTAACATTAAGATGTGAGAGTTGACTACCACGTAACCCATCATTTATATTACTACATACCGGTAATAGAAATATTTTCACAGTTACTGTAAGTTCCAATCAGTGCAGAGTCTCGTAAAGAGTTGGGGTTGATGCGAATCAATCGCAAGTCCACTAATCAAGTTTGCAGTCCCCTGTCTCATATGTACATATTAGTGATTGATATCAATAGCAAATAAGGTGGAATTAATCATAACTGTTTATAAGACAGGACCCAGGGGGTGTTTCACAAAGACTAAGATCGACTTTAAGTCGGACTTAACTATGGCAGGCCGTTCATGCCACTAGTTCCTCTAACCATTCCTGGCATTGGTTTCTCAAGGGACGTACAAATCATGGTCACAAATCCACAGAATTTACATTTTTTGATAGTTCATTATTGAAGGACAAAATAATATCTAAAGATCATAATTGAAAGAACGATGGTGAGAGCAACCAGTGGCATGAAGGGCCTTCCATAGTAAAGTCCAACTTAAAGTCGATCTTAGTCTTTGTGAAACACCCCCCTGGTCTATGGATCTTTAACAGTGGTACACATGCACAGATCCTAACAAATCGTAATGAAGGGCACATATTTACAAAACGTGAACATGACGTGAAATAGTTTGACCTACTTTTTAAAGCCCGTCTTGACCTGTTTCTCATACTTGAGAGCCGAGCGATAGCTGCCGATGATCTTCAGGAAGTGTTCTTCAAAGACCGCTGAAAGCCTCAGGGTCATACCATAAATCTAGACAAAAATGGAAAAAAATATTTGGATTAAAGTATTTTCAAATGTGCTTTTTATGTGTATATATATATATGTATTATATATTGGATATTAATATAGCGCACATACATGTATCCACCCTGCAAGGTGCTCAAGGTGCTCCAATATTACCCCGGCTCTGCTAGGCTACTGATTTCGGTGCTCACAGCATTCAAAGAATTCCTTCCTACAGGTACCTACTTACCTCACCTGGGTCGAGAGTGGCAAATATAGATTAATGTCTTGCCAAAGGACATTAGTGCCGCTGTGGGTGCGGGACTCGAACCAGCCAGGTGACATATCCACTTGACCATGGCATCTCTACTTATGTATGTATGTTCTATCTTACTTCTGTTCCTTTGTTTGTAATGCAAATGCTTTTATGTGATCTCTGTTTTTTTTTTTTTGGGGGGGGGGGGGGTTGTTTCACAAGTACACCTTGAGCATTTGATTTCAATTGGATTCAGCGCAACAATGAAATCTCAGTCATATATTATTATTATTATTATTACAAACATCGGGTGGTATTCTCAAAAGTGGACTAACGTTAGTCCATGGTTTAATCCGTCGACTAAGTATGGAATGCCAAGTGTGCATATGAATGTTTTTGAACAATTTAATCTGTCACTAAATTAAAATAAAATATTTTCATTAAAGAAATATTTTGTAATCCGCTTTCGAGAATACCAGCCATAGACTTACCCTAGACTTTTTGTTTGGAGTGAAGCTCTTGGCATTGATGAACATCAACCTGACATCTTTGCCCAAGTCCATGGGGTCTCGGTAACTCCCGAGGGCAAACTGCTGTTTGAGTGTCGACAAGTCCATCGGATGATCGATGATTTCCCGATACTCCTGCAAGAATAGGAGAAGGAATAATTAAGCAAATAAAACACGGGTCAAAGTCTGTTGATATTGTGATACGATTTAGACCATTTTCTCATTATCTAAATACAGTCAAACCTGTCTGTAGCGACCGCCCAAGGAAAACGCAAAAATTGGTATTTGTAGACAGGTTCCTGTAGTACATGTTTCAATGAGAAACCGCTTTTGAGGGAAACAAAAAATGTGGTCTTTGTAGAGGGATGGTCACTAAAGCAGGTTTGACTGTACTTACAAAAGAAAAAAAAGAAAATGTGGTTGAATTGTTGCATAAAGAAATCAATTTCAAGAAATAGACAGGATGAAAAAGCTTTGAGCAATATTAATCACCATTGAGATGAAAGGTTTTCTGATACAGATTACAAAATCATGTCTTCTCATTCTATAATATATCACAAGTTGGCCATCCAATATTCAAATGTGCATCTTCTTTTTTACCTTCATATATCAAATTGAAATCCAACTACCACATACATCAGTGAATCTTGATGTACACCCCCTCTTTCTTTCTTTTTTTCCTCTCTCTCTTTTTCCCCTTTTACCAATATTTTTTCCTCCATATTTGTATTATTATGTATCCATTGAGGGTAGTCATGCTATCAAGCTTTGCTTACTCTATGAAACCTCTTGTTTGATGTTTTTGATTAGTTACAGCCTGCCTTACTTTATTCTACATACATTCTTTTGTCATGTGTAAAATTTGCAATGTCTTGTACGTTATATATTTGTAAAACTGCAAAAGAAAAAGAAAACCAAACATAAATAAATAAATCAAATCAAATCAAATCAGTATCAGTTATTGTAACTTGTTACTGATAAGAAGTTTTATGAAACGGGGCCCTGTTAGGTGCATATTGATTTCCGGGATACAACGATAATAGAACGATCGCTGCGTTGTATTACTCACCGGATAGGCCCTTTCATCCACCGGCGTCCTGAACGGTTCAGAATCGTGACAGTCCCACATATCCTTGAGGAGTTTCTTGCATTGCTCGATCCAAGCCTTGGAGTTGTAGCACGCTCTGCTCTTACGCTTCTGCTTTTTGGATGGAGAGCCCTAAGATTCAATTCAATTCAAATAAATTAATTTCCATAACTCAATCAAAACATGAAAAAATGTGAACATAAAATGAATATCAAATGACATTTGCGTTTCCAGGATTCATCTTTTTTCATTGCATTGGAATTTTTCATACAATCATTGGTATATGGGAACCTATATTGTACTAACATTGCTTTTTAATACATGTAGGTTCCTCATATTTCACGTTACTGATTATTTACTGCCATCATTGTTTTATTGACATTATGCTTAATCTTGCTGACCTTATTTATGTAAACTGTTATCTTAAAAACAAAACAAAACAATATGATATAAAAAAATGAAACTTATTTGTTTTTATACAATATTAATTAAGGCATTCACTCTGTGTAAAATAACAAAAGTTTAACAAACTTTTAGCTTTCAACATACGATACACCATAAACAAATCTTGAGATGGAGAGTCTTGGGATGCCTTCATAATTGTTACAAGGATATAAGATGGTCTCTTATTACCTTCTTGCCCTTAGACCGACTTGATGAGCCTCGTTTGTCCTCGCTGCCTGAATGAGAGTCGTCCACGCAGACGTCTACATCGCTATCCTTTGTGATACGGTTGTAGATGTCCATTGCATCGTCGCAGTGATCGTCCCTGTCGATGATAGGAGATAAGTGAGATTGCAATGTGACAGGACATATTATAGGGGACATCATCATCATCATCGTCATCGCTGTCATAATCATCATCATCATCACCATCTTCATGATCAGCATCATCACCACAACCAACATCTGCATTATCACCATCACGTCATCATCATCGTCGTCGTCATCATCATCATCATCATCATCATCATAACCATCAGCACCATCCCATTCCTCCTCATCATCATCATCAACCTCCATGAGAATCTTGATCAAAGTCTCGGCCCACTGGACCATGATGCTGTCCCTCTTGGTGAAGGCGAGGGTACTTTTATCAACCCCATCATCATCTTCACCATCATCAACACCACTATCAACATTGTCGCCATAATCATGAATATCACCATCATCACAATCATCATCATCGGCAACAACAGAATCAGCATTACCATCATCGTTATCATCACCACTACCACCTTCACTACTACCATCATCATCAACATCATTCTCCTTCTCATCCCTGAAAGTCTTCTATACTTACTTGGTGACCTCCATAAGAATCTTGACCATGGTCTCGGCCCACTGGACGATGATGCTGTCCCTCTCGTTGAACTCGAGGGCGTTCTGCTCCAACTTCCTGACCTCCCACTGCAGGGCGGTGATGCGTCGGTAGAATCGGCGCTCCAGGCGGCGCATGATGGTGCTGAGGTCTGTAGGGTACGGCACCATGTAGGCGTAGGACGGGTAGCGACTGAGGTCCACAGGGGTGTTAAACTGCTCCGCGATACGAAGCTCCATGACCTACATAAAAGGTGAAACTTGTTGAGCTGGCACATTTCCTTCTTTCACTATTATCTTGAAATAAAGAATCTCTCTGTTCTCTCCTCAGATCAAGGCCATCTCAGGAGAAACAGATGAAATGGCGCCACTATAGAAAAGTTACACCAGGGCCGCGTATTGTAAAGAGTTGCAATTGATTCAAATCCCTAAATTAAAATTAATCGCAGCTGTGTACTTAGGAGATAGGAGTTGCGATTAATTTCAAGTTGCCATTCATTCAAATCAATAATAGCTTGAAGGTCAAAATAGGGATCATTCCTCCTCAAAAGGGAATGGTTAAGAGTTATGTTTTCGCATGTACATGTACATGAAGATGTCATGTCCATGCTTCTCCTGCAGTAGATTGGCCTATAACTGAGGCCTCCTTTAAAGTCATCATTTAACAATGATAAATATGAGATGCGCGGCCCTTCATGTTATCAGTGTCTGTGATACGGTGTAATATTAAAGCCCTACAAAAATTGCGCTTCAAAATGATCATGAAGTTCCTCAAAAAAGAAAAATTTGAGTGACCGGTTTACCATACTCTTTTTTTCCCAATAGACTGTAGTGTTATGAAAACCGTTAGGAAAACGAAAAATGAAATTTTTATTTTCAAAAATAAATATCTTTATAATCAGACGGGCGATCAGCTTGTAAAAGTCATGGGATTCCTGACTGACCTAAAGGTTTATAACCATGATTGCAGCATGAGCTAAATTCAGGATTTGTTTCAGAATCTGAGGCAATGTTACCGAGTCACTTTAATACTAACCTGTTGTAGGCATTTGAGTAGTCTATCGCAACAGGTGTCTCTATCCGTTTCTCCCCATTCCCCTGGGCCAGGAACATAGAGCATGGCGAGAAGCTCGTCGTCGTTTACAGGTATACTCCCTCCTTTGCTCTCAGGCATATCTAAGAGAGGTTGGAGAGTGAAAGATTCATCAGGCAATGACTGGTATATGTTTGAAGGTATAATCCCTCCTTTACTCTCGGGTCTATCTATACCTTGGAAAAGTGTGGATTCAAAATTTACAGCTACCCACCAGCAACCCAAAACAGGCAAAGTTTTTAGCTTGTAGGTCAAGCTATTCAAGCCTCCCCCACAAAAAAATTAAATTAGCTCAAAGGGTTTATAACGAAGCCATAGCTGATACGATGTTGACTTTTTCCCCATGATACATCACGTTAAATTGACTTGGCACCTGTGTCGCTAAATGGCGCTGTGGATTGTGAATCCATCGTATTCCCATTATCAACTACTAGCTAGAAGCAAAAGTATTTCTTACTTTACTATATTACTTTCTCTGGACCTGGTCAGGAGGTCACCTTTAGAATATAATAAGTTCTTGTTCAGAAAACAATTTGAATAATTTAATAATTTGAATATTAGGACACTCCTAATGTTTAAATGTCAAAGATAGGACATACATGACATATCATAATTCCTGCAAAGTTCTACAGGTTTTGATGTTGACTGCAAAAGGGACATAGTATCTTCAACAGATGAGATGACATTGTGTAAGTAAAGTAATACATAGTCCGTCGGAAGAAGGTTACATCGAAGAGTCTCCAAAATTATATATTTCAAGGGTAAGGAGAATAACGAGAGAACTAGTGAGAAAGAAAGAGGCAGAGAGAAAGAAAGAGAGAGAGAAAGAGAGGGGGAGGGAGAGAGAACGAGAGAGGGAGGGAGAGAGAAACGGATCAAGGAAACACAAAACATTCAAAAGATCATCTATACAAGGTCAGAGTTCATGAAGGAATGTACTCACTCTTCTCATCGATAGGCTCCAGATCCCAAGGACTCATCCGCTCACATTCCCCGTTATCCCAGCTAAAAATAAACAAAAATAATTATATTATTATTATTATTATTATTAGTTACTGCTAAGAAAGCATGTGTTTGCTTGTAAACAACCAGGGACCGACGGCTTTAAGTCCTCTCTGAGGGACTTGGTAATGAGGATTAATGCCTTATCAAAGAGCACTGGCGCATCAAATTGGTTTCGAATTTGGGACCTACAGGTTACAAGAACACTGCTAAACCACACTAAGCTACTTTGAGCACAGATTGTCTCCTACGTTTCAAAAGTACATGGTGCGTTTTAGTTCATACATTCACTATACATCTAAAACTTTCTTTTAAATTTTTGTTGGTTTACAACTCCTGATTTTGCTATGTCCATCATTTGATATATGTGTTCATACACAATCTCATGTATCTGTTTTTATATATCGAGTGAATAAATGAAGTGAATTGAATTAAATTATGTTTAGGTAACGCAGTGTAACGATACTAGTGTACACACATGCAACTCATTATCCAGACACGAACAGTCAGTTCAGGCAAATACCAGAACACTGCACACATTAGACAATAGTTCAAAACCAGGGAGGTGTTTCACAAAGACTAAGATCATCTTTAAGTTGGACTTAACTATGGCAGGCCTTTCATGCCACTGGTTGCTCTCACTATTGGTCTCTCAACTATGATCTTTAGACAATATTTTTTCCTTCAATAATGAACTATCAAAAAATGTAAATTCTGTAGATTTGTGACCACGATTTATATTTCCCTTGAGAGACCAATGCCAGGAATGGTTAGAGGAACTAGTGGCATGAATGTCGATCTTAGTCTTTGTGAAACACCCCCTAGAAGACCAACAAGCCAATACTTACTCCACTAGATAACACTGGAACAGACTATCGGGATGTTCTGGGTCTAGCGGGCTGTGAGCGACGATCGTCCCTTGCCACCAGGCGTCGTCAATCATCGCCCTGAAGCGATCTCCTAGCTTCCACTTCATGGCCACCGATTGGTCAAAGTGCTGACGGAGAACGAGGAAGTCAATGACGTCTGGCATGTCATGGTATCTGTATTAGGCAAAAAAAAGAAAACAATACTAAATACAGTTGATAATAACAATTTTAAAACGCAACAAGAAATATTCCAGGCACTTCCATTTTCAATAGGTATGCTAAAGGCAAAAATTGATTTGAGTTAATTACTAATAAGAAGTCAAACAAACTACCCCCTCCATTTATTTTAGAGAGAGTCTTTTAAACAGAAATAAGGGAGGAATATGAATTTTAATCACTTTATTTCATTTCACTACAAAAATTGCTCTTGAACAATATCAACATTCTTTGTTGTACAAAAAGAGAACACACATTATAAAACAGAGAAATGCCAATACTAACAAATCAATTAAAACAGACATGGCATGTATGCATTTAAAGAGAAGGTTTAGTTCTGGGAAGAGGTGAACAAATAATCTGTGAGCGTTATCATTGTTATTATGCAAGTGTGGAAGAACATCAGACTAAAAATGTTATCTGAAAAGCATGGCTCTTCAAATGCCTTAATATTCTAAATATGGCATGTAACAGCATAAAAATTAAGACAGATTTTTACGCCACATGTTTGTGTAGTCCCATATACATCTTTCTGCGTACAGTGCTTGTAACTTTACCAAGACTAGCCCGAATTTCTTATCATTTTGATGATTCCAGAACCTTGCAGTACACGCCAATAACTACATGCTAGACAATTAACCTTTTCTGATCGATTTCACACTGTTTCTTTCACAATGCAATCGCATGACTAGAACTCAACTTTATCTTTAAATCTATTCATGATATAGTTTGATCAAATTTTTTTATTTTGTCTAGTTCTAAAAATTTAAGAAGCGGCTGTTTACTTCATAGAGAAGCTTCCTCCTGTTGATTTCCTGGTCTCTGGGTCCATGAAGCCCAGCTTGAGACCGCACAGTGTAGGAGGACCAACCTGGTACTTGATACCCATCACACGCACTAACTCATGGTCCTACAATAAAGAACAAGAAATAATGATTAAAGACCATATCCGAACTGAAAAATTAATCAGAAATGGATGGATTATATATCAACGGAAAGCTTATAAGCCATAGCTAACAATAATATCAATTATTTTCCATTCTAGTGTCTGTCAGAGGAGTATCACCTCTCTGAACACTCCAAATTTAAAGCTTTGAAAATTGTGTGTCGACCTAAACTTGCCTTGATGACATCATCATATGTGGAGTATGCATATTCACAATGACTTTGCATTAATTAAGCATGGCTCATCGCCTCAGCTTTACAGATAAACCGATGGGTTCCACATGTTATGTCCTCAATGTAACTTCGGCAAATTTGACACCTTTTGACCAGTAATTTGAGGGGTGCGGAAAATGAAATTTTAATTTGCTTTTGTGCAATAATGAAAGGGTAGATACTTTTTATTCCTCTTTATTTTTATTCTAAATTCATTCAGGTTTCCATTTATATCAAGTTGTATTTTATCTTTGAATCATATTTTAGAAATTATGATAATCATAAAAAAGACAAGGAAACCCCATTTATAATATCGCTAGATCATATAAAACTGACATTACACAAATTGTATCACTACAATTATTAAATCTTAACCATAATCCTATGTAGCAAATGCAAAATTAAAACTATGATTGCAGTGTCCTCAGGGAGAACATTATTATTACCGATGAGGCTACTCTGAGTAAACAAGACATATTATTACAATTACTATTATTTTCATCATTAACCATTATTAATCTTCTGCACTGCTTATTTTTTACAGAATATCATATCGCTCCTGACAAACAACCTTAGCGCATCTCAGTTTTATCCTCATTTAATTTCAAATCATTAGCGCTTAAAGACTTCCATGATTAGCGCTTTAAAAGTACTGTTTTTATTATTATTATTTTTTTTTTTAAAACAAATTAGACAGAACAAAGTAAATTTTTCACCTTGAGATTAATCTTGGTCCAATGTTGCTTTTTTGGTTCTATATGGTACACCTTCCTCTTCTTGACCGCAGCAATGTACGCTTCGTGACCTTGCCGAAAGTACATGACCTCGTCCCCCATCTGCGGCACGTAGGGGCAGCGCCTTGGGATGGTGTCGGTGATCCAATGAGGGGGCTTCATCTCTTCAGGGAGTTCGGACATCGACTCCTTGTCGTCGTCGATCTCCATGTCGTCGATGAGGGCCTTTGGAGGCTGGGGAAGGGGTAAAGATTGGATTAGATTATGAATCTCGGTTTGTTTGACTCTCAACTCAATCTCTTTCTCCCTCATTCTACTGATCTAACCTCCTTTTTCTAGAGCTAATTTGCAATCATTCATTTTCCCTTTTTGTATCTTTCTTTTTGCTTTCTTCTATTTTCCTCCATTTCCCCCCCCCCCCCCCAAAATCTATAATTTCTTAGCTACATTTTTTTCTATTTATTGATTTCTAAGCATACTTTGTTCATGTTACAGGTGTATATTGTAAAACAGCATCTAAGGAACTAACACTTCAACAAGCTTTGCTTCTAGTTAGTTCCTCTTTTCTTGTGCTTTTTCTATCATAATTGTTGATTCATTGCATATTTTTGTAATATAATTATTCATTGTATTATGTTTTGCATGAGAAATACAATCATTTGAATTTGAATTTGATTAAATAATGGTACAAAGTAATTTCGTCTTTGTTTTCACGAAGTGACGGTAGTGAGGAAAATCGTAACGCAAAGTGAATGCAATTTTTTTTCACTACCGTCACTTCGTGAAAACAGCGACGATATCATCTAATCTGGGAATTTATGGAGTGCTATTATCTAGTACAAGCTTCCCGGAGTAATTTCTTTCTTCAACTTAAAAACACAAAGTGCTTAAAGGGTTTAATACAATTATTAAAAAAAAAAAAAAACCTTGTGCAAATTAGTAAGAAAGAGCTGTAACCAGAGTTATAGACAAAAGATAAAGAACGTGACCCTAACCGGGAGGTCCCAGGTTTAAAACCAATTTCAATGCACTCATACCCTTTGTCAGGCATTAATCCTCATGACCCAAGTCCCTTGGAGAGGACGTAAAGCAGTCGGTCTCCTGGTTGTTTACTTTCAAGCATATACATGTACATACTTTCTTCAATAGCAGTCAGATAAATCAATCGTCGTCAAACTTACCCTTCTTTTCCTTGTGGATTTCACCGGGGTCGCTGATGGGGTCTTGGAAGGCGAGGCGCTGGACTCCCCTCCCGACTCCCAGGGCAAGGTTTTTCTTCTCGTCTTCTTCTTGGGCGGTTGGAGGTTGATGCCTGCATCAGCCGTCCAATCGGAATATTCGCTGGATTCACTGTAAAATTAAATATTTATTCAATAAAATTTGACTAATGAGTGGTTAATGGCTTTTTTTTGGTCCCTCACATCCCTACTATACCCATTAATTATTTTTAGTGTTACTGTTTGGTTGTATTTGTTATTATCTCATTACATTTTTTTAATATATATTGCATTTTATATTATTGTATTTGAATGTTATATTGTTCTAAATTTTGTGTTGGATGTGAAATAAACTGAACTTGAAACTGAACTAATCATTTCCCCTCTAAAGCATGTGACAACCTTCATGTTTTTGTGAAATTCAGGATTCCCCTCGTGCCACTCTATATCAAATTGGCCTGATGCTGCAAGGAAATACAATAATGATAGTAGAGGAATGATGTACAGCACTCATGTCTGGCACATTGCTACTCCTGGCGCTTCCACTATCATTACCCCGGCTTCAGCACGGCTGCCATTAGAACGGTTGAGCATTTTAAGGCATTAATTCCTGCCGGGTATACCCATCAACCCGACCCGGGTGGAGAGTGGCAATTGTATATTAATGTCTTGCAAAGGACATTAGTGCTCTGACAGGGATTTGAACCAAGCACCTTGTGGTACACAGTCCGGAGACTTATCCATCGAACAGCACCTCTACATAGAAATCTGAAATAACTCAAGAAATTCTGAATTTGTTGGTTTTTGTACATGTATTTTAATACACTGAACAGTGAAGCATGTGGGCAATTCCATGATTAGGTGGACATGAGTAAAAAATTTAGAATTCAAATTTTTTTTTTTTTTTTTTTGTATTTGACTAAAGACACCACAAAGTATCTGAAAAAAATATTTTCCACACCATACATTTGGTATAAGTGAGTGAAAATTGCAAATGAACATTGTTCATGTTTTCCTGTGAAATTTGTAATATAAGAGGAAAAAAAGTTATTTAAGTCATTATCAACATAAAAGTAACCAAATCCTCACAAACCTATTGAATTTATTGAGGGAGTACAATGCCCTCATGGTTTCATTAAGCAAAATTCAAGTTAAAAAGTGATTTAGTCTACAGTTCACGAAATTCCAAACCCTTGATACGCCATGTAACGTTACCAACCAAAACATGAATTTATTTTTCTGGAGAGAAAATCTGGGGGCTATTAATTGTCATATTTCAAATTTTCCTTTCCTATACAATGCTCTATTGAAGTAAAGGAACCAGAATTACAAATATTCTATGATGTAGAAAATATTAGCAGTCAAAATCTGTAACGTTACCAACCATGTAACGTTACCAACCAGGCTTAAGGATTGTAACGTTACCAACCATGATATTAGTGCCAGGAGATACTTATTTGTAAGCCTTAATCAGAAGAAAGTGAAGTGATTCTTTAACTAAGACAAGAGATGGCAGTATAGAACATTTATTAAAGGCATGTGACAGCCATGTGACAACCATTTAAGCAGCATCATATCTGTGTAGAATCCATGCAGCATCACATTTGGGAAGAGTCAAATCATCTTTACTGTATTAAAACTCTTCTTGAATCTTTCTCCATGAAAGCAGTTCTAATTAGCAAAACTTGTTGAATCTCAATCTACTGTCACCCAGTGTCAGCATCTGGTAAGTTTATTTATTTTCAATTGTAGTAACTGTAATCTTTATTTATGTTTCTTGAAATACTTTAAGATCAGGCTAGGCTACTTTCTACAGTCTTCATTGTATGTACAGTTCACACTACACTTTTTAAAGTCAACATTGGCAATTGATAGTACATAAAATATTTAGTATCAACTACATGTACATGCAAATGTACATGTACATCAACTAGATGGAATAGATGCAAATGAAAAAGTGAAGGTTAATGAACTTTTTTGTATTTGTTTTTATGTGCATTGGCTAATTTGTTGCCGTGGAAACTTTCATCTTAATCCGAATGCAGTTGTTTAACACTTTGAGAAAACATGGCAATTGACCTTTACTCAAATTTCCAAAGGATACATTAAATATTATGGGAAATCATGAATTTTAAGTTATATGATTTCTTGTAAATTAGAAAAAAAAAGTGATTTTATTCATAATTGTTATATTGTATCAATTTTTCTGTATGGTGACTTTCCAACACTTATCCAGATTCGCACTAATAGAAGGATTCTAATACCAATTACGAATCTGGAAATCTTTGTTCATCCTGATTATTTTTTTTTTTTAAAGATTTGGTTTGTACAAAAATATTTAAAAAAATTATAATTATTTTTTGATATATAGGTCATCATGCCCAAGTTTACGAAGAAAGAGAAACAAAGGCACTACATAGAAAAGATGAAGAGGATGGGGAAGTATGAAGAATACTTGAAGAAAAAAGCAGCAGCCATGAAGAGGTGCCGGGAGAAGCAAAAGCTGAGAGAGAGGACCTTGCCAAAATATGCGAGAAAACAACTGGAAAGGGAGACGAAAGAAGCAACAAAGAAACGAGTAGCAAAGCACAGGAAATTGAAGAAAGAAAGAAAGGCAGAAGCAGAAGCAGAAGCAAGTCATGGGCCCTTCAAAAGTGCGATGGCACTCGCAAAAGCCACTGCCAGGGCACATCGGATAATGGATCGAGTACTCCCCGACACTCCTAAACGGCGAATTGTTGTCTCTCGCAAGTTGTATGAGAAAGAAGCTAAGCAAGGACATGAACTACCATCAGCTTCAGCAGAGAAAAGGAAGACGGGTCCTCCTAAAGTCAGTGAAGATACAGTGAAAGTCATCGAAGACTTCTATGAGAGAGATGATGTGAGTCGCCAGGCCCCAGGCAGAAAGGATGTAGTGACTATTTGGAATGCAGACGGAAAGAAGAAAATGCAGGCTAGACACCTCACTGCTTCAATTAAAGAGACATATGCCTTCTTTTGTGAGATTTACCCAGAAGTACATGTGGGAAAGTCCAAGTTTGCAGAGTGTCGCCCAAAGCATGTCCTGCTTAGCCAAAAGTTGCCACATAATGTCTGTCTCTGCAGGTACCACGAGAATGCCATTAATGCTTTTACTGCACTTCACAAGGCTCAACCAGAATTCCCTGCTTACACCCGTGATCTCCCAGCTTTGCTCCTTTGCAAGCAACCATCAAGAGAGTGCTGGATGAATGAATGTGCAGAATGCAAAGATGGAGCAGGATTTAGCAAAGCCTTCTCTTTTGAGGGATCCCTTAACAGCCCTTGCTCATGGCTTCAGTGGGAGACGGATAAAGATGGACGGATGATGAAGATTCAAGAGGAGGGAACTGTAGGAGAGCTAGTACAGCACATCACTGCCATCTTACCTCAGTTCCTGCAGCACTGCTATGTAAAGCGTGAGCAAGCATCAGCATACAATGCTCAGAGGGAAAAAGTTTCTCCTGAATCACATGACACCCACAGTGCCCTCCTCCAGGTGGATTTCTCTGAAAATTTTACATGCGTTGCTCAAGATGAAGTCCAGAGCGCACATTGGAATCAACGTCAAGTATCCCTCTTCACTGCAGCACTCTGGTACTCTGGATCTCTACATTCTCATATCCTGGCATCTGATGACCTCACACACTCCAAGGAAACCATCATAGCCTACCTTGATGTGCTGCTAGGATATCTACCAGATACGGTAACATCTATTTCTATCTGGTCAGATGGCCCAGCTTCGCAATTCAAAAATCGGTTTGTGGCAGCAGCACTCTGCACACTTCAAGAGGCTCACAAGATTCAAATCAAGTGGAACTTCTTTTCGACCTCCCATGGAAAAGGCCCCGTTGATGGGATTGGAGGGTCAGCCAAGCGCTTTGTGATGCAAAGAGTTCTGAGCCGCCAAGACATTGTAGCAGATGCAAGCAGCTTTGTTCTAGCAGCAAGCTTCATGGAGAATGTATGCGTCACAGAGGTCAAGTCAACAGAAATTGCTAAGCGGAATGAGAAGCTCAAATTGAAAGATGTTTTCATTCAGGCCAAGCCAATCACTGGCATCGGAAAGATGCATTTCCTGAAGGTCGTAAAGGATGAAGTGGTATCCCACATTCTCACAAAAGACAATAGGGCAGACAAGGATGATGTAGTGGTTACCCAAAGTGGTAGTAAGGCCATTGTAGTGGGAGATTGGTATGTGGTCGAGTACGAAGGAAAGAAATTTCCTGGTGAAGTTGTTGGGTTCACACGCAAGGGTGAGTTTCAGGTGTCAGTGATGGAGCCAGTGGGAAAGTACTGGAAATGGCCTACAAAAAAGGATGCCATTTTCTACATGGAGAGCAAGATGATTACAAAATTGGCTCCTCCAGAAGTTGTTAACAACCGTGGGCATTTCAAATTTTAGATTTGTATGGTATCAAGTAGGCCCTACATCAAATACATGCATTGGGTTATGGAATACAACCGCACATTTTTATTCTGAACTCTGTTAAACTTATCTCAACAAAAATAGTTACTTTGTGAAACCAAGTTATCATGTATGTTGACATGCATAATCCCATGGCAAATGGTGAACTTCAGAATCTAACATTTGGATAAAAAGTGTTGTAAATATGTTTGGATTGTTTCAAGTTGTGTCTGGGTAAGAGTTATAAATAACACTTACATTGATAACCATGTTAATTTACATGCAATTCCAAAGTGTATCTTTTGATTTTAAGGAAGGAGTACAGGTCTAAATCGACGGCAAATACATTCGTTAAAGAAGTTGTTAATAACCGTGGGCTTTTCAAATTTTAGATTTGTATGGTATCAAGTACATTTGTACATAAAATACATGCATTGGATTATGGAACAAAACAACACATTATCATTCTATTGTGTTATGGACTGAATATCTGCTCAATGTCTCTGTCATGATGTCATGAACTCTGTTAAAATTCTCTCAATAAAATAGTTACTTTGTGAAATCAAGTTATTATGTATGTTGACATGCATAATCCCACGACAAATGGTGAACTTCAGAATGTAACATTTGGATAAAAAGTGTTGTAAATATGTTTGGATTGTTTCAAATTGTGAGTTGGAGTTATAAATAACAGTTACATTGATAACTATGTTAATTTATATGTAATTGCAAAGTGTATCTTTTGATTTTAAGGAAGGAGTAGGTTTAACACTTGCTTTTTACAACGCTTATTTCTGCATGGACAAACTGTAACGTTACCAACCGGTAACGTTACCAACCATGAATTTTGGGTCTAATAAAAAATTGAAGAGTCAAGCTGCTAAAATTATTGGCTGAAATATTTATCATGACACTAGAATTGAAATGAATACGACACTTTGTTTGAGGTATCTCGCGTTTTAGGAAACTTTTGGTCTGAAGACACTGATTTTTTTCGCATGTCCTTTTTTTGTAACGTTACCAACCAACATTAAAAGTTACCATGGCGACTCTAATATTTGTTCAATTGTATTCATTCTTTTTTATATTATAGACCTAGGGTGGGTGAACATATTGTAACATGATTGTGACTTGAAATGAATAGATGGTGATGTAGTAGTAAAATGAAATATGAAAATTTGCTTAAATGTAACGTTACCAATTGTGGAATTGCCCATGTGATATTAAAGGGATTGTAGCTTGGCAAATGCTGGTCAAAGGCATCTACGTCTTCTTTTAGACAACTGCACGTAAATTAATGGTAATCAGCGAGTTAATCTTCACATGGTCAGCGTTCGCGAAACTGACCGAATTTCTCCTCACGCTTCGGTTTCGCGTATGTTGCACGCACATGAATACTGCGGTCGCGTTGTCCGTAGTCTTGTTATATTCGATTGGCCCCCGAGTCAGGCCAGGGGAAAGACAAGTACTCTTGTCATGCTCCACCCCCTTTAACATAACATTGACTCGTTTCTCACCTTTCATGCTCGCTTGTGCTGCGCCACTCAACCTCTTCCTCGGAGGTCTCTGCTCCGGTCATGGCTCCCTCATCCACAGGCTGGTAAAAACAACAAATTGGAAAAACAAAAAGTCAATTGTCAAAGCATATCCCCCCTCCTCACAACCCCATTAGAGTTTTACCCCATCCATATCTGAGAGTGTATCCTCCCCTTCTTCTCCTACCCTCTATCTTTTCCTCTTTCTCCTCTCCACTTTTCTTCCTCCTCTCCTCTTCCTCCTTCTATCCTCCTCTCCTCACAACCCACTCGGGGCTTTACCTCATCCATATCTGAGAGTGTATCCTCCCCTTCTTCTCCTACCCTCTATCTTTTCCTCTTCCTCCTCCTCTCCTTTTCTTCTATCCTCCCCTCCTCCCCTCCTCACACCCCATTAGGGTCTTACCTCATCCATATCTGAGAGTGTATCCTCCCCTTCTTCTCCCACCCTCTGTCGCCTTCTCTTCCTCCTCTCCACTTCCTTCTCTCCACACCCTCTCTTCTATCCTCCCCTCCTCACAACCCCACTCGGGTCTTACCTCATCCATATCTGAGAGTGTATCCTCCCCTTCTTCCACTCTCTGTCGCCTTCTCCTCCTCTCCTCCTCCTCCATCCCGATCCCATGTTCCAGAGGGGTCCCATCTTGGTTAGCTCTGGTCCGGTAGTTGTGGTTTGCCGTCTTCTTTGGCTTCTTCCTTCTCCGCAGCCTCTCGTAAGAGTCGGTAGAATCAGTCTGCATGGCAAAATGTGATGGAGTTGTAACATTTTTAAAGGTATAGACCCCCTCTCAAGAAATGAAATGGAAGCTCTTATTACCAATCATGTGAAAGAATATGTTTTGACTAATACGTGATGATAAAAAATTTACGGGAAACCGCCTACTAATTGATATATTTGGTTAATTATCATATCTATCCTGCATGGGGGGTGTTTCATAAAGAGTTTGTAAAGTTACGCATGACTTTACGAACGACTTGTATATGAAGTGCCAGATAGGATGCCCAAGGTTTTTTCTGATATTTCCAATAACCTCAATTAAATTATGGCAAAAAATATACTTTGCATTAAAAATGGTTGTTATAATAAGAATGTTAATCTACATCTGCACATTTCAACTTAATAAATAATAATCAATAATGATTGAGCATCCCATTTGGCTTTTCATATACAAGTCGTTCGTAAAGTCATGCGTTACTTTACGAACAGCTTTATGAAACACCCCCCCAGGATAGATATCGCGTAGTCCCATATACATCTTTCTGTGTACAGTGCTTGTAACTTTACCAAGACTGGGCCAAATTTCTTATCATTTTGATGATACCAAAACCTTGCAGTACATACATGTACCAATACTTATAGGCTAGGTGATCAACATTTTCTGATCGATTCCACAACGTTTCTTTCACAATGCAATCGCATGACCAGAACTGGTCTATACATTTAACTCTCCTGTAACTGAGTCTAACCTAGACATTTGCCCCTGATGCCCCTTCACATTGAATCTTGGTCATTAATTGAACAGGAAAGATACAAAACTTGGCAAAGAGATTAGCATCTTTCCAATATTCCACATCTGTGTACAATAGTAACCCACCGTTTCAACTGGAGAGGGGAGGACCTTCTTTTTCCTCTCCGCCTTGAACCGTCCTGAGGCCTCTTCGTCTAACTTTCTTCTGAATTCTTCCTGAAACCTAAAATAATATCAAAGGTAACAAGATTTAATTAGGGTCTCTGTACTTCCATGTTTTTATAGCAGCTTTCATGTTTGTTTGGTTTTCAGAAAGAATTCTTGTGCTTCTGTATGGATGACGATGACGAAAATACATTTAGCTTTTTACAGAAGCAATGTTAACTTACATTTTTCGAAGGATACATAAATATAGGTGTTATCAAGGAATAGAGAATAGAGGTAAAATATACAGGAAAGTAAAATAATGGGAACCTAGGACCTCCTAATCCCAGAAGACTGAGCACTATTAGGGTGGCAGATGAAAATAAATGTCTTGCCAAAGGTAATCAGTGCCACGGCTCAGACTCGAACTCAATTTGCAAACCATGTGATCCACAGACTGGTGACCTTTCCACATACTGGTGAAACCCACAGACTGGTGACATGACAAAAGAAAATATAGCAGTTTTCAATGTCTCACCTTGTTACTGCACGGGACAACGCTGGCACCACCATCCTCGTCTTGAATGACAAGATGTCCGCCTGGGATGCACGCTGGCTGACGGGAACATTCCCCGTAGCCTGACGTACGCCCTCTATCTCTCCAGCTCGCCGTAATCCTCTCGGAGACATGGAAGGAGACAACGGGCCATTCGCTGAGGAAGAAAGGAGGACATTAAATCATTAATTCTAGATGAAATTTCTCATACTAAAGACAAGTGGAATAGCGGTGATTCTTTCTGCCCCCTCCCCCCACACAAAACATTTGCCAATATATGTTCAGGAAATTTGTTGGCGCGGTGAGCTTGCATGACTCTATACCGTGCGAGTCAAAAAAAAGTTTACACCTAGAAAATTGCTTATTATTTTAAAAATCATCTATGAACAGAAAAGTATGAAATTTTGTATCATTTTTGGGTGGTTTGTGTTCACACTCACACTGTATAGCGTAGAGTCATACATGCACATTCTGCATCTTTCAATGCCAAATATGTAAACCTTCGACCGCTGAGTACTGCAAGCTGCTAGAATGGTCATTTCTGATCTGCGTACAATATTCCAGAATTTAAAAACTAAAAACTTTTAAAGAAATTCTTGACACATAAATATGGCACTCATTTGTACTCGTTGTTTCGCATCTTATCTTCCTTGTGTGCCTTGTGGAAAAGAAGTTCCAGCTAGCCAGCTCCATACAAATGCCCCTATCATTATAAGTAACGCCTGGCTGGAATGCTCCCCAGGGAGCGGAGATTGTGCACACAGTGTGTGCGGGCAAGCACTGAATCCAATGACCGGGGTAATAGTATATCTGTAAAGCGCTTAGAAACATTGTATTAAGCACTATATAATAGCAGAATGTTATTATTATTTATTATTACTCTAACATTTGTACAATTTCGTCTCTCATGTTACCTGATCTTCCCGGGGTACGGGGGCCCTCATGAGGAGGGGCATCCCCCCTCTCCTCGTCTTGGTCCTGCTGCATCCGATGGATGAGTTCATCCAGGAGACTAGCGGCTTGGTTGGCTTCATTCTCCTCCTCGTTCAGGGGCTCCTCCTCCTGCTCCGCCTCCTCCGGCATCTCCCCGTCTCCGATCACCTCATTGTTACCTGGAAGGAAGGAGCAGATTTGATTTGATTTGATTTATTGGTTTCTGCATCATTTTTCTTTTTTTTTAATCATTCATTTTCATGAACATAATATGGTTTGATTCAATATTTTAAGTGTATATAATTTTATACAGATAATAAACAAAATTAAACAAATAAATTGAATGCATAATTAACATACATCAGATGCACGAGGGCTACAGAAATAAGCAAAGTAGCTTGACGTGCCCGCAGCCCTCAATTTAGATACAGCAATAACAATAACAATAAAAAAGAGATACAGGGATCGTGAGTTCAACCTACTCAATACAATGTACAGTGAAACCTGGGGGGTGTTTCATGAAGCTGTGCGTAAAGTTACAAATGACTTGACAAATGATTTGAATATAAAGAGCCAAATCGAATGCCCAAAGTTTTTCCTGACATTTTTCCAAAGTGTGACTGTATTTCCCATAATCTCAATTAAATTGTAGCCAAAAATACACTTTGCATTAAAATGTTTTGTTAATAATGATAAGGTTAATTTACAATTGCATATTTCAACTTCAGCTTATGCAATTAAAAGGATTTGAGAATCCCATTTAGCTCTTCATATTTAAGTCATTCGTAAAGTAATGCATAATTTTACGCACAGCTTTCTGAAACATCCCCCTGTATATAAAGACCGCTCAAGGGAAAGATGAAAAGTGGTCTTTATAGGCAGGTGGTCTTCATGTACAGGTTTCAATGAGAAACCATATTCAAAGGAAAAAAAAATTGTGGTCTTTTGTGACAGGTGGTCTTTCTATACAGGTTGACGCTATTAAAGCAGGTTTGACTGTACATGTAAAAATATCACGATCCACAGACAAAGATGGTAGCACTGTTAACTGTGATTCAACAGGTGCCTAGTAATCTCAATTTTTTTTTTTCTCTCTTTTAAAACTTTTTCTTTTTATCAAGTAATTCGTACATACATCATGATAATAATAGTCATAAAAATCACTGCACAATAATTACATTAAGGTAAAAACAGATGAAAAATGTCAAACAATACAGAAATAGTGAGTAACACTTTCTTTTCTACAGTGTATATATCATATCATATCTGCTAGAAAAAATCAATCACAAAGTCATATGCCAGAAAACAAAGGTTAAAGATATCATGGAGAAAGTCAGAGAATCAAAGTGGAGATGGGCTGGGCATGTACTGTAGCAAGACTTCAGGACAATAGATGGACAAATCGTTATAACAGAATGCAACCAAGGATGGGAAAGAGAAGAAGAGGAAGGCAGAAGAACAGATGGAGAGATGACCTTAACATCATACATGGGAACGGCCGTTTGGACTAGGACAGCTAGAGACAGACGAGAATGGAAATGTTATGAGGAGGGCTTTGTCCAACGTCTGGATGAACTATAGCCTGATAGATAGATAGATATAGCATAGGATTATATATCAAAATACTTCTTCCACTAGTAATCTCAACTTACCATTTTCCGCCACACCGATCTGGGGTACGAGGGCATTGTCCTTGCAGTTCTCCCGCCCGGGGACGAGCCTCTGGTATCGAGGGGGGTGTGGGTTGCCGTCGATATCTACCAGGAAGGGAGGGGGCATGAGATGGGGTGCCTGCTGGGTCTGCTCGTCCAGGACGTAGTTGTTGGCGTCGCGCACCAGGGGGCGGTAGTCGGTGTGGAAGAATTGCTCTTTTGGGACCTGCGGAAAAGAAATTAGAGTATAACTTTTATATTGCTTCACTTCATCAAAATATGAATATCATATATTTTTACATGTGTATCTGTTCCATCTATTTTTTTTAAAAAGTGTTTATAAAAGCAATCCTTATACATAATAATAAAATAATATATATACAGTAGGCTTGCGGATGCAAGTAAAATAGTAAAGTATAATGCTTATCGAGATTCGCGATACCTTCCTTGTAATACAAGTTCTTTAATTACATTTATGTTCCTACAATGTACGTATAAATTGTATTGTTTGAACAGATGTCAAATATGTTGTCGAATTGAATGGAAAAAAAAAATGTTCATTTGAATTGAATTGAATAATGAACTAGTTAACTTGTCAACAAGCATTACTTAACAAAATATCTGTTATACCCGTATTTGTTACATTTCATTAACATTTTCTTTCCACATCTCCATTTGTTTATTGATTATCCTTTTTAATTATTTTTCATGGGTATTGGCTTTCAATATGACTTGTTTCTTTGTTAATCACCTGGGCATGCTGAAAAGCCAAACAAATACCAAACAATGATATACATTATTTCATGTTTGTGATGGCCAACCCCCCCCCCCCCCCCCTGCAATTTCCATTCATGAATTTCCATGACTTTGGGAGATTTTTTGGACATTTTCCATGACTTTCCAGGATTTTCCATGACCGTGGGGAACCTTACCTCTAACAAAAATCGAGCAAAGCTTTACGGTAAAAACTGAGCGATTTCCAGAACTTACCTTGTCATATGGCTTGCTGGAGCCCATCCCAAAGATACTAAAATGGCCGTGAGAATCGGTGGCTACAAACTGCTCTCCGGTGGGCGAGAACTTGCAATCGTAGATAGACCCAAAGCCTTGTCCTTCGATCTGTACAAATGACAAGCAATACACACATACATGTTCCAACTTAATAGTATAAAATAAGTACAAAAATAATAAATAAATAAATAATAATAATACATTATATTTCTATAGCGCTTATTACAATGTCTCTAAGCACTTAACAGATATCATTACTCAGATCATCAGATTAATTCATGCCCAGTGCACTCTCTCCACCCCCTGGGGAGTATTCCTACCATATGGTCACCATGAGAGCATATGACAATTTACTAACACAAAGACTTTTGTAATCCTACGGGGTCGCCATTTCTCTAATGGTATAGAGTGGCAAATGTATATTAGTGCCATGTTTTGAATTCTAATCTTCGAATTATATCTAAAGCTGATATCTTTAACAGTATACAAGTATGGAACCACCAAATTAATATTACATGGTACAATAATTCTGGCATTAAGACCATTTAAGAGCTAAATGTTTTCCTAGTTCTGTACTTACTGTGTTGAGAAACCTGTAGAGCTGTTGTCCTGTAGACAGATCCCATAGGAAGATTAGACCGTCGTGACCCCCGCTCAGGAATATCCTCACATCTTTAGGATGACCTTCTAGGACGTACACCTCATCTGTGTGACCCTATGGTAGAAACAAACAAACAAAAATAGAAATCAAGAGTTTGGTCATCCATTTTCATAACACTCTTGCAGTTTCAAATCTAACATTTTGTTTCAAGGATGGCACAAACAGGGAAGTGGCAATTCGTGTTCAGAATTTGCAGTCTTTTTTATTATTATCGTTTAACAGAAATGATTGATAATTTGGGCAACAAGAAGAGATGGAGAGTTTGGTCATCCATTTTCATAACACTGATACAGTTTCAAAGCTAACACATTGTTTCAAGGATAACACAAAAGAATACCGTAGGGAAATTACACTTTTGGTTCAGAATTTTCAGTCTTTTTAATTTCTAGTTATTATTGTCTAACAGAAATAATCAACAATTCAGGCAACGTGTATTGTATACAGCAGTATAAAGAAAAAGAAAATTATTTTTGAGTAGGATGGGGGTAATACAGATATCAATTTCTCATACTTTATAGTAATCAATTTTAAGAAAATTATATCTTAATGTAATGCTCTACTTGCAAGACAAACATTATTGCACATTTTGTGGTGCATCATGTACATGTCGTTGAAGATGTCAAAAGGGTACAATCAATCTGCACTCTGTTCCACAGAATTGATGAAAGGCGCAATCACATGTGCAGCACATCCAAGAGGATGAATAACCTATTCCTGCACCCATCAAAAACATGTGTTCACTCAAAAACAGATTCTGGAAAATGATTCTTTTGACTCACGTATAGCTCATAGACAGAGCTGCCAACCTCCAGAACAGAAAATCAGTAACCATAAGGCTCAAAATCAGTAATTTCCTATGCGGCGCCATGAATCTTAAAAGAATGGCAAGCGGACGCATGCGCGCATGATTATCTGAAATTTGTTGTGATTTTACTCCCACAAAGTTGCTAAATATTGATTTTCAGTTCATCACAACACATAAGTTTTCAATGAAAAATTGGCTTCTATTAAGAGAATACTTGATAATTTTCCATCTTTCTCATGCAGCGAGTGCTGGATGGCCACCATACTGTACAGCACTTGCTACGATAGATCCCTATGAGCAAAAAAAAAAAAAAAATCCGTAATTTTTAGACAACATTCCGTACTGCCGTAATGGTCGTTAATTTCCGTACCAATTAGGGGAAATCCGTACTAGTTGGCAGCTCTGCATAGACCAGTTTGCCATTGTACGAGTTCCAGACCCGTGAGGAATGATCGTTGACGGCAGTGACCAGCAAACAAATGTGCAGCACATACAAGAAAATTAACAATTTTTTGCTGCACGCATCACAGACATGTGTCCACTTGAAAACGGAAACTGAAAATGTATTCTTTTTGACTCACGTATAGCTCATAGACCAGTTTGCCATTGTACGAGTTCCAGACCCGCAAGGAATGATCGTTGACCGCGGTGACCACGTAGTAATCGTTCTTGTTCCATCCAACCATAGTCACTCGATGCTTCACGATCTTGTTACCTTCGTCCAGTTTGGGTGCTTTGGAGCTGAGAAAAGAATATGATATACAGTTAACAACTAAATTTTTCATACCCCTTGAGGCCGCCATCGATTTCAAGCTTACCGCTCATGATGGCGGTCTCCTGCGTTTTCTGTTATTTATCTATTTTCATTGAAAAATATTTGTGTTTGTATGCATCTTATTTAATGTACTTAAAAATGTATAATTATGTAAAATGAAGAAAAAATTGTTACTTTATGTATATGATTATGTTCTATTTTGAAAACGCAGAAATAAAAACAAACAAACAAACAAACAAACATATGTGATGTTTTTGTGTTCTTCATAACTCACGAATGAAAGGTGGACTGGTTGAATTAGGGCTTTTGTCAAATACTTTTAGAGCTAAGTTTTAATATGTCACATTCTCAACATTCCCCAGCTGTTATGATATCTACAAGTTTTACAATGAAAACTCACCCAGGTAATCTTGAGTTCATGTTGAGAAGGATGTTCTTCCAGCCTTGCCTCTCATATCGCCATACCCTGGCCGTACCGTCTTTACTACCGCTGATGAAGCGAGACCCGGTGTGGCAGAAACCGATGCTATCCACTCGATCCTAAAAAAAAAGAAGCAAAATTCACACAGGTATCAGGATAATCGCATCTGACTCTTTGCAAACTACAAAACTGAAGAGTTTAACATGTATAAAATGTGTACGGCTAACATTATATTCAAGTAACACACACACATTTTATTCTGTTGAATGCAAATCATAAGACAATTGGTAAAAGGAATCTTCCTGTAAGTTTCTATTAACTGCTTCAGAAATAGACACACTTACAGTGATCACAGAATTTAATACTCTGCTGACAATTTCATTTATCTAAAATATAATGCATTTAGTAGCCACCGAGTCATCATTTGTCCTTCAATGTTTGCAAGCACAGCAATCTGCTAAAATCATGTTAACAATTGGGAATTACTTGAAAGTATTCCTGTTATTTTTTCATAACGCCAATAATTTTTTTTTTTTTTTAAGAATCATCAGGATTCACCTACACCATACTGAAATATATCAGATTGAATTTAATTCATTAAGCTAAGTTTTTCTTACTGTGTGTGCTTCGAGCTCTGTCACTTTCTCTGGAGGAATTGTGTTGAAGTTGTAGACTCTGATGGCTGTATCCGTGCCACCAGCAACTAGGAATGTACCACCTACAACAGATCAATCAGAAGGAAAACAATGATGGTGATGGTAAAAAAAATCGCAAAAATCAATCACACATCAGGGCCCCGTCTTATAAAGAGTTGATATCAATCGCAACTATGTACATAAGAGATAGGAGACTGAAAACTTGAGATTGATTGGAGGACTTACGATTGATTTGGATCAATCGCAACTCTTTGTAAGACGGGGCCCAGCTCTTTATTACACAATGTCTGGAAAGCATAAAGGCTCATTAAGTTATCGCCTTTATTTGTCATTTGCTACTGTTTAACTCTTCATATGCCACACAATAATCTCCCTGTGCCACACTGTATATACCATGGAATAGATACACCAAAGGCTTCAATATTATTGAACTGTTTCTGACACTGCGCGGTACCTGTTGGTGGCAATAAAAAGATGCTCAAGACTCTAGACGATATAGTCATTAAAGCCAGGGGTGATAGTGACCCTAGTGACCCTCAACCACGCCCCCTTTGAGTAAAAAAAAAAGAAGAAGAGGATTTGGGGGGGGGGGGAATGGCATCTAACAACAATCCTCCATTTTGAGTAAGAAAATTGGGGAAAAATAGGGAAGAAGAGAGAAAATAGGGATAAAATCGGGAAGAAAAAAAAGAAACAAAAATAGGTTTCAAAAAAATTGTTTCAAAAAAAAAAATTAGGAAAAAATCTGGAAAAAAAAAATTAAAAATCTGGAAACCGATTTAGATCGGGTAATTATCAGGCCTGTAAAGCTTGTGGTTCAAAACAGATTATCCTCTAACTTATCATGGCCCTTTTAGGGTTAAGACTTACCTGGACTAAAAGACAAACAAAGCATCTGTGAACCAGGCCTGTTTCTCTCTTGGAATTTGATTGGCTTGTTGCTATACAGAAAGAGAACAAAAATGCTCTAGAAATTAGATACTAGTCATGTAATATGACATGCCCATACAACAAATTGTTTTTTTTAATTTTTATATACAATCCAAAAGCTTTACAAAATAAAGACAATTTAAATAAAGTGAGTTTATACACAGGTTATTTCAACAGAATCGCTTCACCTAGCACCTTCTTTCCTTGCTTTAAGTTGTATCAATTGTGTTTTTTTTTATAACTGCATTCAAACTAATATCATTTATTTCTAAAACATTATATTTGTCATATATTAATGATATTATTACAATTCTTTTTGGGGGTTATAATCAAGAGAGAAACAAATTTTGAAATGAAAACAAATTAAAAAAAATGAACTTACTTGAACTTGAGTGTCTCTTTCTCCCACACCCAGATACACACACATCCATCAGCACCCGTCGAAGCCATGTACCGAGCTGATCCTCTAACATACGGCGAGAACTAGAGGAAGCAAAAATAAGGAGGAGATATTTATCAAAGGGGAGGTTTAGGTCCGGTAATGTTGAAAAATAAATTGTGAGCCTTTTCATTATCTGTATGTCAGTTTGGAAGAAGTACAGTCAAACCTGCTTTAGCAACCCCCTGTATAGAAAGACCATATTTTGTATTCCCCTTGAACAGTGTTTCTCATTGAAACATGTACTTTTAGCCCCTAAAACACTTCTACTTTCGAGAAATATTGAATATAAAGATTTACCGGTGCTCCCGGTAAAATTTGGATGAATTTCAAATAGCTCCTACGGCCGTACAATGGTAGCTGCGACCATGAAAATCTCAGAGTATGTAGTTGTGGTATATAATTTCCGAACGACAATAGCTAATCGGTCGATTTTAGTCAATAAGCATTGTTTTATAGCTTAATTAATATCTTGACCTTGAGAGGGAGCTATTCAACATAAAATGTTTATTATTTACGATTTCATAACTTTACAGTCGATTTCGACCGCGACAACGATCACTGAATAGTGTAGGATCGTATATGCTTCCAGTATATTCATTTGAACCAAATTCATGACCAGTACCAAAACTTTGTATTACCTTTAAGGAACCTGTCTATAAAGACCCCTTTTCCATTCTCCATCGAGTTGTCTTTGAATACAGGTTTCACTGTAACACCTAAAACTTATTACTCTTTAAATACCCTCATTGTTGAAATAAGACTAGAAACGATAAAAAAGTTTGGCTCAAAAATGTGGGTGTATATAGTCCCATCTACATATTTACGTGGGCAGTGCTGATGAAGTGATGTTAAACAAGAATCGATCAATTTTTGTTCCTTTGGATGATTCCAAAGCCTCACAGTATACACCGATTCAACTGCACTACACACATGTACATATCAACCTTTCAACAACAACAAAAATCGCTTTCAGACAGTTTCTTTTGCCACGCAATTGCATGACTTCGGCTTTTATTCATAAAACCTAATTGCTAAGCATAATCAACTAACGATGTATTACTGCCTAGTTGTCACCTAATTACAGAGATTTAATTGGGTGACAACTAGCCTTCTAAGGTTTTATGAGTTGGGCCCTGAACTTCAGTCCCTAAGAGTAATTAAATACGAAAAAGGTTCTTAATTAGCTTCAGTAGAAGCCATATAATGGATGAAGCTCTTTCATTACAGGAAAACTGTATGAACTGAAAGTTAACGAAACTAAATAATAATGACTACAAAAATGTAATGCTCATCTACAGTTCATTTTTACCTCTCTGACATTTTTACCTCTTACAATTTTACCCCCGACATTTTTACCTCCGACATTTTTACTTCCGACATTTTTACCTCTGATATTTTTACCTGGCACCATCACATAACTCACATCCATCCACTATACAGTACAACCAGCTTACCTCCAATGATGTTATCATGGCCGTGTGGCCCATGAGGACGGCCACGGGAGTCAGCGACTGGAGGTTCCACACCCTGATGACCTTGTCGTTGCTTGCCGCGGCAAGCAGCGTGTTCTCGTAGTTGACGTTCATGTCCACGATCTCGGCAGCGTGACCCCTCAGGGTCGCTAGTAGGCGACCGTCGTCCACGCTCCATATCTTGACGAGGTGGTCGTCCGCGCCCTGTGAGACAAAAGAAAAGGCAGATTTTGTGTGAAAAAGACGTTAAGACTAGGGGGTCGTCCGCGCCCCGATTCGAAAGAAATGGCAGGATTTGTGTGAAATAGATGCTACAAAAGGTCTAGATTTTTATATGTCCATAGTTAGGTACAGGGAAGCTACAGAAGACTTAAGAAATACTGTTCAAATCTTAATTCAATAAATCAGGGGTGATAGTGAGCACTACAAAAAAAGAAGAGGATTCGGGGGAAAAATGTCATCTAACAAGTAACAACATTCCCCCCTTTTGAGTAAGAAAATTTGGGGAAAAAAGGGGAAAAATCAGGTTAAAATCGGGAAGAAGAACAAAATTATAAAAAAGTCAGGTAATTATCAGGCATGATAAATAGAATTATCCAATCGAGGGAAAAAGAAAAAAAAAAGCAGAGTTTACATGTAAATAATTGTCAAGTTTTAATTCAATATCTCATAACAAAGCGAGAAAAACATGAAAACCAAAGTACCAACTTTTGACCTAAAACCATAATGCAAGGAATTATTTCAAGATTCAACTTTTCTGATGTTGCGTTGCATTGCTACAGCATGAATTTTACAGAGAAAAAATATTTCAAGATATAGGTGCTCAATTTGTAATGCTCCTTACTGTAAATATCCTGCGACCAGTCTGATCGAAAAGAACACAGTAGGCTGATGACAGATGACTTAGGGATCGAAGGTGAAGGTTCATCCGGCCATACCGCTCCCCAGGGATAATGTGATCAAGGCGAGCCACGCCCGCCAACTGTCTCCCTCGTAAGACATTGTCTGTAAAATAAAGAGTCATAAGTTGTTTGGATTTGGTGCGTCCAAACAGAGAAATACAGATATTACAATCAGGGGAGTGTTTCACAAAGACTAAGATCGACTTTAAGTTGGACAAATCTACAGAATTACCTTTTTTGATAGTTCATTATTGAAGGGAAAAATATCATCTAAAGATCATAATTGAGAGAACAATGGTGAGAGCAACCAGTGGCATGAATGGCCTGCCATAGTCAAGTCCAACTTATAGTCGATCTTAGTCTTTGTGAAACACTTCCGAGATAAGATCTCATTGTTTCAACTTGGAACCACACAAAATTGATTGTCACTAGAATTGAAGGTAATGTACACCATTATCAAAGTTTGTGGATTTGATGAAAATATGTGATTTTTCCATGCATCTAGTTGGTTTAAAAAGTAAACTAATGAGATTATTATTTTTCTTTCTATATGCAAGCAATAAGAAAACAAATGTCTTGATTATCTGTTAAACTGGGCAATTCTGTTCATTTTTTTCTAATGCAGTGTTCGCCTTTGGGAATTCCAATTGTATGTATCTCACGATTTATCGATATGAATAGAGCTTCATCTGTGAATTTTAAGTTTAGAAACATGTTCATCTCTTACATAATCAAATTAATTAGATTCACTCGAGACATTCAACAATTATCATTCAGATCTAAACAAAAATTAAAGACCTTTAAAAGTGAACTCTTTAAGAATCGGTCACTTAAATCGAAAAGTTGATACTTACAGACATTTGGCACCTGAGAAAGTTTGTTTGGTGGTGCTATGGGTCGTTGATGGTAGAGCGCTGCATGTACAGACGGAGACCACAGAGGGGGCTTGACATCTAGGATTTCAAACAAACAAAAAACACTCTGGAAATGAAATGTGTGTGTGTGTGTATCAGGTTTTTACAGACGTGTATAAATCAGATATGATTATTTATGTCTGGGGACCGACCTTTAAACGTCACCATTCGAAAGACATGACTTAGTTTCGAACCTGCGTCCTCGGCTAAATCAAGGACGTAGGTTCAAAACTGAAGTCACGTCTTTCGGATAGTGAGGTTTAATATTGAAACTTATATTGTGTAATGTGAGCTTTCATAGTGCATTCAACCCCGTTTTCAAATTTTACATACCTGACCATTTTTTTATAAACAGTAGTAAAAAATTGCATCTTACATTGAAGAAAAAAAAAGGAATTAAGTATTAGCATACAGTGTTTTAAGCAGTAAGGAAGCTAATTACTCCCCAATAACAGTCATTTTCATGATGTGTTTTATACCCTTCTGCAGTTACACATTGAAACACACAAAAAAGGCAATTTTTGTTTGCATTGAATCTCAATTAAGTTTATAACTCAGGCTTAGTCTACGAAAGCTAAACAATCAAAGCTTAAAAATCAATATGACTGATAAATGCGTAAGAAATCCATGTATTGCTGTAATAAATAACTTTCTAACATATTGGAGTACTTTTAAAGATGATAAGTTAAACACCAACTTCGTTTTTTTTCCTTCTTTTGAAACAAGCTACACCAACTACTTACCAGCTACTGTGCGAAGAAGGGATTGTCTGGCGCCCCCTAGCAGTGACTTAACACCAGGCACTCGTGGTCTTGTGTCTTTGTCCAGTAGATGGCCGATGCGACCAACAATTTTTAACAGATGGTCATTCTTGATGTGACCATTGCAGTTTTCCTGTTAAAAAAAAATAATCATAAAGTAATGACGGATGGCAAAAACAAAATTGTTAATACTTCTACTGGTTGTTCATGCAGTCTTGAATGAAAAGTCCTTTTTTTTTAAAGTATTCTTGTTTTTTAAATTATCAATTGTAATGGTGTTATTGTTAGGTAGGGCTCGACTAGCCCATGTGCTATTAACTGGCCCCTTTAACCAATCAAAAGTTTCTCTTTTTGTATAAATATGTAAACACATTGAATGAAATGTATTGCTGATGGTAAATCAACTCAAATCAAATCAAAATCAAAATCAAAAGATCTCACTTTACCTATTGCATCAAGAAGACAAGATACATATATCTATAAATTTTCAATTAAATTATTACAGCAGAGCTCTTTCTCAAGGGGAAAAGAGGTAGTGGCAATTATTCTAACAATAAATAGAAAAGAAAGAACTTCAAAGTTCAAGCAACTACTGAGTTCTTTATCTTAGATAGATAGTGCAAGTTGTTTTGACGTAACACATAACAAAACTAAGTAACTACCGTAACAGCTTTCAAAATTAATCATGAAACGACCAATTATCATTTATTTCTGAAGCAAATGGCAAACAGAAATTAAAACCTGTGCTATTTTAATAATTAACAAATACTTTTGCAAGGAAATTATTAGTTCTGATTAAAAAATACATTTGATTAGAAATCAGTTATCACTGTTCTTCTACTACCTGCTTATTTTTTCAATAGAAAATAGAAAACAAAAACTATGCAGATCTACTCCAATTAGGTTTATAACCACCACAACAACGGCAATGACAACGACAACAACAATCAAAGTCATAATCATAATAATAATAAGAAGAATTATGATTATAATAATAAAAAAATAATAATAAATAACAATCAAATCATTAAATTATTTTATGAACATCATTAGCACATAGGGATGTTAAAATGTAAGGCCATGTAAAATTGATTTCATGTTGATCGTCCCCGCCTGCTTCCTTTTTGGGGGCCGCCTCCTATTTTTTGTTATTTGTTATTTTTGTTATTTATTTTTTTTGAAATTTTTTTTTGATTTTTTTTTTGATTTTTTTGATTTTTTTTTAAAGAAAAAAAACATGAAAAACACTGCTAAAATGGCTCTATTTCTGATTTAAAAAAAAAAAAAAATTGTCGGCGGCCATCTTGAAAAAAAATAGCCTCGACTGTCAGGGAAAATGTACCGAGCGGCCATTTTGAGCGGCCATTTTGAAATATCAAATATCAAATAACATGGTACACCCTCCTCCTCTTTTTCAAAAAATCCGGACGATCAACATGTAATCAATTTTACATGGCCTAATACAATGCTGTGCAATATAAACCATGTTAACTTATTATAATTATTATTATTATATTAATTACATTATTACTATATTACTACCATTAACATAATTATATTACTTTTTACTATTATCAATATGAGTAGTAGTACATGTAGTAGTTATCAGTATTAGTTGTTATTGTCGTAGTAGATAACTACCGTATTGATATATTTACTTCAAACTATAAGTACTTCCACTATTATCCATAAATTCACTCATTTTCATTTTTATTATATCTAATCTTTGAGGTATGAAGAAGAAAAAACAAACAATTCCATATCAGCTCTCACAAGCTTCAAAAATCATGATAACTCATCATTTCAAACATTATTCTCCTTACAAACACATTTCACTTTCCGGTGTTTCAGCCTACTGTCCAAATGCTCTGAAGTGCTAGGTGCAGTGTGCACAAACATAAATATTTATCAGTCTCATGAATATGCATCTAGGTTATCCAATCAGACTCCGCTTTGCAAACACTACCATGCAGCCACCTCATCACTCTTATATGCTCTGTGATTGGCTGATGCGATCACATGTGCGATGACATCATTGCAAGGGGGGTCATGTTGCTGATCCATTATGCAAATCACTTGCCTATGCCTAGGTTTCATGGGGATGAAAAAGAAGCTGTTTTGAGATGTATTTTTCTGATTTTTTCGGGGAAAATGGAAAAGTGAGTCTTATAATTGGTGTCAAATGATTGCTACACCCATTTGACATCCAACTATCAACATATTTTCACATTTGGCATATTTTGCAATTTTAGAGGGAAATTCAAAAATTAAATCCAATAGAAAAGTTTTTTCACATCACTTACCAAGTTTTTGAGGCTCTGTTGATGTTTGTTGCCTTTCCAGTCAAATCTGGCAGAAAATAACTGAGGAAATGAAGATAAAACATTTTTAATATTTGACTTTAGCTGAAATAATTAAAACAACTATCATTCTAGCAATCTGCCTATTCAAAAATTAATGTGTAAGTCGAAATCCGAAGAAATCGTGAAATTTCGGTCGAAATTTACTTTCAAAAACGAGAGACTGTCACAAACGTGTAAATTGCACTCACCCCATTTTGCTCTATCTGCCGCCGGAGAACCTGTGAAAGACAAGAGAAAATACTCGGCGTTAACTGATGAAAAGTCAAAAAAAATGTAACGGAGATAATATTGAAGGTGTAATACTCACATTAGCTGACTCTTTGCAGGGCCCACTTTCGAGAAATTTGGCGATTAAGTAGTACAATTCTGTGGAGAAATGAGAGAGATTGGGTGGTTAGATTTGTTGTCGTTACACTTCGCTGCGAAGGCGCGGATACACTGCAGAGAGCCGAGAGAAAAAGACAACAAAATATCACCTGATTCAGTAGTACTGTCATTTACCCTTCCTTTATCCTCTTCAGCCATATTTAAACATGGTCTGTCACAGAAGGAAACAGAGGGAAAACCAGGAGATATATAGTCAATTTCGTCAGTACAGAGACATGTGTTTTCACATCGCCGCAATAAACACCCGCAAAAATTTACGGCCTTGTTCCTGTTTTGCACCATCGATCCTCAGTTTGGTATCAGTGCGCGAGCTAATGTAGTTTGCCACAAATCTCGCATTTATGGAAGATTGTCTCAGTTTCGAATTAGAAAAACCTGAATAT
Organism: Strongylocentrotus droebachiensis; assembly: GCA_035222895.1. Taxonomy (NCBI): domain Eukaryota; kingdom Metazoa; phylum Echinodermata; class Echinoidea; order Camarodonta; family Strongylocentrotidae; genus Strongylocentrotus; species Strongylocentrotus droebachiensis. Next base: position 68,558 of record JAVYIG010003042.1, read on the forward strand.
AGTTTGTTGATTAGTTTTATAATTTGATAAACTAGTACTTGATGATCAAAACTGTTTAAAAGTAAGGGGAAAATACAGGGATATGTGGTTTATGATTCCTCCGCTAGCCGTGACCTTTGACTTCATTGTATTTTGTCATATGCATGCATAATGCAATGCTATGCGGTAGCTGAATGCGATTTGTATGCTGTTCGTATGCAACGTGTGCATCTTGCAAGAGCGCAGCCGGTGTATGCTCCATCATGTGTATTGTAAATGCAGCAATCATACATGTGCCGTAGAGTTGCTAGAGCGATAAATCCGTTCGTTTCACATTCACCGCGAACTCGCCGAGCCCACCGCCCTAGCTCTCTGCACTACACTGCGGCTTGCGTGGCACTATCCAACGAATTGCATCAGATCTCCGCTTCGACTGTATGTTTCCGAGTCCCGACCCACTCTCCGACGTGCTTGCCAGCCGAAGGTCTCGGCGGTGTGTTGACTGTCCTTGCGGGGTCCCGTTTACCTGCCGCATAGTGACTCAGAATTGTAATGTTAGATCTGGATATTAATAAACTAATATGGATGCAGACTTGAGCAAATCTAACGAACATTGGTAAGCATCGATATTCATTGCCGTTTTGCAATTTCTAGACTCGTAGTATCATACCATTCGTGACGTTTGTTGCAGAGCAGAGGAGGAACAAAAATGATCATGAGACATGATCAACACACTGGGCCCACACATAATTTCCATGATTTCATACAGACTTTACACTTTAGATCTAGGCTACAGGGTGTTCATCAATTGTAAATTAAAGTCAGCCTATATAGGTCTAGTCATGATAGTATCTAGTATAGATCTAAGTTAACTGTAAACCCTGCCGTGCTTGTGTATGAACTCTGGTGATTTTCCAAAACAAATGAGTGAAATTGCAACATATTATTAATTTATTATTAAACTGCAGAAAGATTATTGCCAAAGGCCCACTGGGCCTGGGCACGTGCACTGTGTGTAATATGTGGAACTTTGGTCCTTACAAAGTTACAGACGTGTACATGAATCAATCAGATATGATCATTTACGTATTACTATTGGGACCAAACTTTAATGTCGCCATCCGAAAGATGTGACTCCGTCTCGAACTGGGGTTCGCTGAGATGAGTCAGTTTGTAATTGTAGGTGAAGACAGAAAGCTGACTGTACCACGCCATGGACATTACTGCCAGACCAAGTCACACTAGGCATCCAACAATTAAAGGACTTGACTAAAAAGAGATTGACCTCTACCTCAAATTTTTCTATGTCGGGTTTGGAGATGTCATGTTTTCAGGCAGAATTTATTTAAATTTGCAATTGACAATTTGACATAAACTTTTAGTTTTAGATGGCTTTTCAAATGGGTTGAACCAAGTGCCATGCCTTGTTAATGTTCTTTGAGACTTCGACCCTTCTTCACCCTATCACAGATGTTTCTGAAAATTGAGAGATTTGCCCTGGCCAGGGCCAGGCTATGATTGGCGCTAGTGCATATTTTCACTGGGCGCCTATAAAGATATTCGTTGATTCCTTTAAATAAAATGCAAAGGAAGACCCTAGATTTTATTAGTCAAGATTTTAATGAAAGTATGCATTTAAATTGTTACATGTAGGTCTTTCCTTTGTATATTGTTCAATAAAATCACATTTTAGGCGCGTGTTGCGAAAGTGCTCTAGCGCTGCTTTGACTTGTTCTGATAATGAAGCTTCCACTGTTTAGCTTGATATGAACTTTACAAGATATTTAACTGGATTCTCCTATTTCTTGTACTAGTAAATTCTAAATGAGACTTAATTATACTAGAGAAAGTCAAAAGTCACACTAAACCTGTGTATTAAACGATATTCAATTTGCACTGTGATGCAGGATTGAGGCGTCGGCAGCAACGTCGGAATGGTTCCCGGAGAAGCAGTACCAGGCCCAGAAGACCTGGCTCCAGTCCTTCTGCCTTCGGGTCCTAAAGTGCGGTCCTGTGCCGCAGCACGTGGCCTTCATCATGGACGGCAATCGCCGTTTCGCCAAGAAGAAGTCCGTCCAGACCCTAGAGGGCCATTCGCTTGGATTCGAGAAATTAGCTGAGGTAAGAGGAAATGGGAATCTGACTTGTACCCATTAGCATTGGGTCTTGAAAATTTTATTCAAAATTTCAACTTAAGCTCAGTCTAAAGTCAAATTAACAATGGAAGTGTAAGTAAGTGGAAGTGTAAGTTTCCCAAATTGGCTTAGTCTCAGCATTGGGTTTAAATTGCTAAAAGACTTGTCGCGTTATGACAATTCAATATTAAAGGACAAGAAAATGGTACTTTCCATGCCTAGAAAATCTTACATTTTTTCAATGAACTTGGAAACAACATTTTGCTATTTTTTCAGGGTTTTTTTCTTCTATTTCTAATAGAAAGTCCTTAAGTGCAGAAAATTTGGCTAGGCATAGGTGAAGCAACTCCAAATCTATAATTGGTTTGAAATGGTAAAAAATACCAATTCAAACCACAATGCTATTAATACTTGAAACAGGTGCATCAAACAAAGGTAGGGACCGGGGGAGTTTGCAAACCCATATCAGATTTGCTAGCCCAATCTTGAATGCTTGCTAAATCACATACAGTATATTACAGAAAGTGTCTGTTGGAGAAAACTCTGGTGCAATTATTGGAAGAGAATCACCAATATAAATGCTACTTCTTGCTGTATGTTTATTTAAATGACACTGGTACCCTCCTGATATTTTAGTCAATTTCTTGCGGTTCGATTAATTTGAAGGCATTGTAGACAAACCTAAACTTCTAGAACAGAGACGGTAAACCCGTTAGATGTGTTTATTATAATTTACATGTAGAAACATTAAATGTTTGTGTATGTTCAAGTTTATATATTTTGCTAAATACCGGTAATACAGAAATGTCAATGCTAGCACCTCCACAAAGTAAACTATACATATGGGTCGTAAGACACAGTACAGACTACAGAGTCTATGGCCAACAAACCGTATCTAGTTGAAATAATGAAACACATTCAGTAAATGTTGATTTTTGTTCACATTTGTTCATCCCTTTAAAAGTGCACATGCTACCACTGAGCTTCCTGAATGACTAATAAGGAAAGCACATGTGTATTGAGGGGAGTTTGAATTTGGGAAGTGAATGCTTTGATTACTATATAATGTATGCACATCTGCTAAAGAATATTTGTATTAATATCATATACATGTATGGTGGTAATTATTATTATCATTTTTTACCTGACTGCTAAAAAAGCATATGCTTGTTAGTAAGCAACCAGAGGACTGATGGCTAATATTGTTATTGCTATTGTTGTTGTTATAATTGTCGTCATTATCACTATTATTATTGTTGTTGTTGTTACTATTATCATTATCATCATCGTCATCACTATTATTGTTGTTCTTGTTTTATTGTATTGTAGGTTATTACCACTATTCTTCAATCTCATTATCTTCATTTTATTTTTACAGACTCTGCAATGGTGTCTAGATCTAGGTATAACAGAAGTCACCGTCTATGCATTCAGTATAGAGAACTTTAAGAGATCACGGCAAGAAGTGGATGGGCTTATGGAACTGGCGAGGAAGAAATTCCTCAGATTATTAGAAGAAAAGTGAGTTTTAAGTTGAATTTGTTTTAAAATTATGTATGCACCTACACGTATCTGTAATTAGAAGAGGCAAGTTGTCTCAGTTGGTAACGCGTCTGCCTGTCGATCCAAAGATCGTGGGTTCAAATCCAACCCAGGTGAATCCTGCATTGTGTGTTAATGTGCCCCTCCCCCCGTTTCAGCAAAGCAGGCTTTGTTACGGTGGTAAACACCAGGAGGGGTGTTTAACAAAGACTAAGATCGACTTTAAGTTGGACTTAAATATGACAGGCCATTCATGCCACTGGTTGCTCTCACCATTGGTCTCTCAATTATGATCTTTAGATAAGATCTTTAGATAATATTTTTCCCTTCAATAATGAACTACGGTATCAAAAAAGCTCAATTCTGTAGATGTGTGACCATGATTTGTACCTCCCTTGAGAGACCATTGCCAGTATAAAATGGTGAGAGCAAACCGTGGCATGAACGGCCTGCCATAGTTAAGTTCAACTTGAAGTCAATCTTAGTCTTTGTGAAACACGCCCAAGTCCCTTGGATAGGACGTTAAATGGAGGCCTTGTGCAGAGGAGTCACCACCTTTGCACGTTAAGAACCCATTACACTATTCGTCAGTGAAAAAAATACACGGGGGCTCGGGGCGAATTAGCCCCCGAAATGCCTAAAACAGCCCCCAAAAATCAGAAAAGAGCCCCTGTAAATTTGCATACAGTTCAATGCAAAACAAATTTTAGAATGTTATTTTCATGCAGGCAAGCTTGAAAAGTAGCCCCCGAAAAATAAATATTAATTTTTTCCCTGCTATTCGTATAAGAGTAGGGGGAAACCCCGGTGTAGTGGTCCACCTGCACAACCCTAATCAGTTATACCGGGAGAATATACATGTACCCGAGGGTAACAGTGATTCAGTTCTTTTGTCCCCTTTTAGGCACACGTGATGCCAAACGATAATAATGATAATGATAATAAAATGTGGCCTGATTGTCAGATAGAAAGAGAATATTATCAAGAGGGAGCCATTTTCTTGCTCAAAATAGAAATCAAACATTAGTTGTTGCACAACTAGAACATTTTGGAACTGAAATACTGGTAAACAATGTAAATTACAATACCGACACGAATGTGTATTTGAAACTGCATCCTGTTTACATTTTATTTTTATCTGAAATTGTGCCAATTTTAAAGATACATGTCCAACTGCAGTACCTAGATACTATTTCATATTTTGTACATTTTGTATGCAGTGATTCCTTCTTAAAGTTTGAAGTGATGGCATATTTTGTGAAATAGAAAGAGATGTATGTACACAGTTAAGATACAGAGAGAATGAGAGAGAGAGAGAGAGAGATAACAGTGGCACACTTTAGATCAAAGGTCAACAAACTGTTATCACTGAAGAATAGCTCTTTCTTTAAAGGAATTATCCATGTTTCTGGTCACATGAGCAATCCTATTGGATATTTGATTGTCATACCACTTTTTTCTGAATTTCATCTTATTTCTTCTGAATATTGTCGGTTGGTTAGAAGTGCTAATAAGATATTCTACAATTAAGTTGTCCACAAAGAGAAATACTGACATTTGTGAATTTGAACAGATGATCTTTACCCCTTCTATCCAGATTCAATCCTTAGATAATGTTATCTTTAGACCCATTTACATTGTAAAAAAAAAAACAATTTGAAAAAAACTTTTAACTACCATTTACACTCATGGAAGAAAAAAGGTCGGTGGTGATAATTCTATGTCCTGTTTCATAAAACCTGCTATCAATAACAAATGCTAAATGTCTATGACAAATTTGCTCTCAGTCTCAGCCAATCAAATGCCACTATTTCACACTATGAACATGACTGACAAAGCAAGCGGACAAAATATACAGTTCCTCGGGTAGACAAAGGAACATCCCTCACTGCTATTATGTAAAAATGTGTAGAACAGGTGTCACATGCATATTCACCTTTTTTACATAATGGCAGTGAAGGGATGTTCCTTTGTCTACCTGAGGAACTGTATATTTTGTCCGCTTTCTTTGTCTGTCATATTCATAGTGTCAGTAGCTTTAATATAACAGTTCTTTTAACTTGCTATTGATAGCAAGCTTTATGAAAGTTTTCATATTTGTTTATGGGTTCATGTACTGCCTAGCAACTTATATGACAAAACTCCAGAATGTTAATAAACCCGACGGTTTTTCCTTGTAGTGTAAATGCCCCGATTCTGGTCATGTAGACAGAAGGTGATTGGATGTCGAGATAACGATGTACTTGTAAACCAACACTTGAAATTCATACAATGTAGGGTATTACTCCATGTATGGTAATGATTGGTTTTTAATAGAGTCCTTCATGTGCTAATATATATATTAAAAATATATCACTGCTCTCAACCTCCTCTCCAGCAATGTCCAAGGAAATGGAATAAACAATGTCAATGGATTATTTTTATTGTACGGTAGTCAACTTATTGTAGTCAGCGTATAGTAACTTAGGCCAGCATAGGGCAACGTACGCTCTGCGTAGTTGGTACGCAACACTACGCAACCCTACATAAGGTCTGGTGTGAAAGGGGGTTTAGCATGCCACAGGTTATGTGGTCATACTTTGATTTTGAAGATAATTGTTCTATTTTGTCAATTTTCCCTATCTGCCCAGTAGTCAATTCTCCCCCAAATGTTAAATATCAGATTCTAGAGCATAGTACACAGTATGTGTCAGGATGAATAGGGTCTCAATTTACGACCCATATTTGGAGCTAGGTGTATAATTTTATGAAAATTATTCTATTATCAGTGTTTCCCCCCACTTTATCTCAATCTTCCCCAATAAAGATCAGATACCGTAATCAAAATTATGAAACACTGTGTAAGTCTGCTCCATAGAAATGTTCATGAATTCTGATGACGATAATTCTATATTGCAATTTTCCCATTTTTTCTTCATTTTTTTCTGATAGAGATCAGATCATGAAGCATGGTGTATGTGTGCAAGTGATAGGGGACCTCAACCTACTCCCCAGGGATGTTCAAGAAGTCGTAGCAGAAGCCATGTTTATATCACGCAATAACACAAGGTGAGAACTAAAAAAAATAATTACATTTATTAAAGTCACTCTTTTAAAGGTAAAGACCAGTTCTGGTCATGTGATTGCATTGTGAAAGAAACATTGTGGAATCGATCAGAAAAGGTTGATCATCTAGCATAAGTATTGCTGTGTACTGCAAGGTTCTGGAATCATCAAAATGATAAGAAATTTGGCCCAGTCTTGGTAAAGTTACAAGCACTGTACACAGAAAGATGTATTGGGACTACGCGATATCTATCCAGTCCTGATAGAAATGATAATTTACCAAATATATCAAATAGTAGGCGGTTTCCCGGCAAAATTTGTATCATCACGTATTAGTCAAAACATATTCTTTCACATGATTGGAAATAAGAGCTTCCATTTCATTTTTTGAGATATACTGTATTTCTCCCTGATAAGGTTTGTGTCAGGGGCAATCCATGCCAATGTATATTTTCAACCTGCAAAATATAGCTTTGCTTCTCAATGCCGCAAAGCCATATTTTTTCACTCTGGATCAAAAACCTCCTTTCTAGAAACCTGGATATACTGTACCTGTCAGCTTGTAGGCCTACCATTTTTCTTAAATGGTGCATTACCTAAAAATTCCTTTAGAATCTTTGTGAATGAGTTTGCATCAGCCTGTCCGTAAGGTCACAAAGGCATGTTCACACCTTGGATCAAGGTTGTTACAACAATGCTCTTACAACAACGCTCTTACAATTTAGTGTGAACAGCATACTTCCTTCCTGTTCTCACTCCAACTCACTCAACTGATTTGTGTGCCATATTTTTATCACTGATCTAGTAATTATGAATATAACTTTACAGCCAGGCTTCTTGGCAAGTCTTTGTGTACCCTTGCTCCAAATGGAGTGAAATTATGATCTTGCTGCATCACATGGGATAGTTGGATAGAGTCGGAGCAATTTTTTGATGCTGGACAGTGGAAGTGTGCATTGATACATACCCTTGCCAGTACCCTAAACTCTATGCCACACAAATAATCTCCCTGTGCTACATCATATTATTTATCATAGGATAAATTTACCAAAGGCTCTAAGATGATTTAACTGCCTCCAGTGCAAGATTAATCTATACCGATGTTAAAGGGGTTGTCGGGGAGCTAATGAAGACCGGAAACTGATAATTTTTGGGGGAAAATGCCTCGGTTTGATGCAGCATATATCTGAACCAGGGAGAAAAACCCTTGTTTGTTTGTTGATATTGTTGTTGTTGATGTTGCAGGTGTTGTTGTTGGTGGTTGTGGTAATGTTGATGGTGGTGGTGCAGGTGGTAATGATGCTGGTGGTGGTTCCCTGTAATTAGTATAGCACCAGGGATATTATGCTTTAGCTAGAACCCTATTAAAACTATACTTTAAAAGAATTACCACTCCAGTATTTCATCAGCCACATATTTCATCAGCTAATCTTGTCTGTTTCTGAAGGTGTCATTCTGATTCTGAAATCTGATCTTGGGCAAGTTGTGAAGTGATCAAAACAATGGTTATGAAGCTAGTGACCTTTGTACCCCTCTTGCCTGTCATTCCAAGCAAATACAGGGATATACCCTGGCCTGAATGACAATTGGGTGGGTCATGTGTACTTGGGGTAGGAATGATTATATTCATATGGCATTTCGAGGAGTTTCTTTTACTACAGTCAAACCTGTCTATAGCAAGCGCCCAAGGGAAACACAAAAAGTGGGCTTTGTAGACAGGTGGTAACAAGGGAAGTTCTAGAAATTGTTCTTTTATTGATACGATTTGCCGTAATTACTTCTTTCTTCTACATGTTTGTACATGATGCCAAACCGACTCCAAACCAATCTATGATTATCCCAATCTATGCTGTCTGGGTGATGCAATATTTTGTCTGTAAGTTTTAATACCGGTACACACGATTCAATTGGGTTTTCGGCAAACGTTTTCTGATGATGGTTTTGTGAAATACTGTACCTGACAGGTTTAGATAGTGTTTCATGAACCTGACCTAATATAAGTTCGCTGACAACCCATTAATAGCATATATTAAAACCAACACATGTCAATGAGATGTACATGTAGGTGTATTTGTAATTATGACCCTTTTGTGAACCTGTTCCCTTGGCATAGTAGTTTCACGAAACCATCATAAGAACAAATTTTCTGGCATCCCTTTGAATCCGTGTTGATTGCAGTGCACACGTTTCAATGGGTTGTCAGCGATCTTGTGCTTATGACGGTTTTGTGAAACCGTGCCCTGTCATTAGGCTTGTTGGCGTGACTGTGGGAAGAGGACATTGCCAGTAGGATGCGAAAGTTAATGGTTAAATGAGCAAGTGTGCGCTTGTAAAAATGATGCCTGGCTGGAATGCTTATGCTCCCCAGGAGTGAAGAATGTGCATACATAGTGTGCAGGTAAGCCTGAATCTGAAGACCGGGAAATATCTGTAAAGCACTATGAGAGGGCCTGCGGTCCTGAAATGCGCTGTAAAAGAACAGACTATTATTATTGTTATTATTATCTTCTTCATTGTTTGTTTTCCCATGTCATCACAGAGCAACTCTCAATGTATGTCTAGCCTACACCTCAAGGCAGGAGATGGCCAACGCAGTCAAGGAGGTGGCGCTAGGAGTAGAAGAAGGCATCCTCGAACCAAGGTAACCAACATCCATTCCATGTATATGATGGCTCAGTGGTATAGGGAAGCAGTCTCGTAGCCGGGAGGTCCTGGGTTCAAAGCCAAGTTGATGCATTGCTTTTTTTTAAAGACACTGATTCTTTTGTTTTTCAATCAGTATTTTGCAATTCAATTTTTCAAAAGGCATATGAATATATATATATATATATATATATATATACAGTGTATAAAGGCGCGATAGCTCAGTCGGTAGAGCAGTGGTCTCGTAATCCGGTGACCCGGGTTCGAAACCAAGACGATGCGCTAGTGCCCTTTGGTAAGGCATTAATCCTCATTACCAGGTCCCTCGGAGAGGACCTAAAGCCGTCAGCCGTCTGGTTGCTTACTATCAAGCATTTATGCTTTCTTAGCAGTCAGGTAAAATAACCACCATCACCATCACCATCACCAAATATGATTACAAACCATGAGAGGCATATTTATCACTAACACTTGTCTGGTAAAAGTTGATTTTTATCATCAAATCGCTTTATCCTATTGCAATGATGTATCGGAGGAGTTACTTGAGGAATGCCTGTACACTCATAGATGTAAATATGAAGAGAAAATTGTCTTCTTGACATCGTTTGCAGCTTCTAGATTTCCACAGTTTTCTTCACTAATTCCTGTACCTCACCATTTTCAATCATCAAATCTAATTTGTCTATTTTTGGAGTGATGTATCAGAAAAGTTACTTGAGAAATGTCTGTACACTTATAGTTGTTAAGATTAAAAGAACATTGTCTAATTAACATTGTTTGTAGCTTCTAAATTTCCACAGTTTTCTTCACTAATTCCTGTACCTCGCATCATGTTCAATCATCAAATATCATTGTCAATTAACAAATATCATTTTCTATTTTGCAGTGATGTATCAGAGGAGTTGCTTGAGGAATGTTTGTACACTCATAGATGTAAAGATCCTGAGCTACTTGTCAGAACATCGGGGGAAGTCCGGTTAAGTGACTTCTTACTGTGGCAGGTAGGACATCATGCACCAATGTCTAAGGGTGGTATTCTCGAAAGCGGACTAACTTTAGTCCATGGTTTAATCCATGACTAAGTATGGAATAACAAGTGTCCATATGAATTTATTTTTGAATAATTTAATCTGTCACTAAATTAAAATAGAATTTAATTACATAATTCATGAACAACAATATAACTATGATATAATTATGTTATCACAATAATTTAGGGACATAATCAAATTATTTTAAAATATAGTCTTGCAATAGTCCGAGCCACTATAGTGGCGATCTCTTCGTCATCCTTTTGTTTCAGGGAGTTGAGAGGGGATTTTTGTCCCTCTTTTGAACATAAGGTTGACACAAAATTGCTGCCACTGCCGGGGGATACATTCGCATTGCGCAGCAATACAGATTGTGATATTTCTAGTTGTTTTCAGAATCCTGTGGCTGGCACATTCTACTTCTTCAGATAAACATCTGGTGGTAATTGTGTTTAATTCTGCTATAATCTACGTCTGATTGTTACCAGAACTCAAAATTGTGTGCATCATATCGTTTCATAGTACGTTAGCCATGTTTTATTTTCTCATTTTTTGCCACAGAGCGGCTATTCAGTACTGTCTTTCGTCGAGGTTCTATGGCCAGAGTTTTCTATATGGCACTTATTTGCTGCCGTGCTTCACTACCAGACCAAATACAACGCAGTACAAGTAAGTATTACAGACAGAGGGTTCTTGCCATTGCGCAACACCCTTGGTGGGATTTCAGGGGGGGGGGGGGGGGGGAAGGGGACAACTTATCACTGAAAAGGGCATCAGCAAGGGTAATATATTGTGTACCAAAGTATCATTACTTCTAGCTCATCCGACTTGTCTAGCACATAGTGAAATCTCTTCACAAAGTATTCTACTGATGCAAACGTTGTCTCTAATCTCCTATCCGGATTTGCAACACGAGCATGGAGAAGAAGTTCATCATTCAGTGGAAGAAAATGTGTCAATCACATAGTTACAAACTGCAGTGCAGTACTTCCGCACTGCATTGTAGAAGTCCTCTTTTTCTGATGAGGACACCTGGGGGTCGTTTCACAAAACTTGTCATCAGTGACAAAGCTACTCAAATCCTTCCTTCTGATTGGTATTCAGCAGATTTGTCACTGATTTTTTTGTCATTTGTCATTAAAAATTGGTTTTGTGAAACGCCCCCAAGTTCTCATGAAAGAACATCCTTCACTGCATGTCCGAGAATGAGATCTTCATTTATTTTCTGAATACATGGTTGTTTGTAATCACACTGGTCGAGTGAGCTGGCATTAGCCATCACACTAGGCTCAACAAAGCAAACCAAGACATCACCAAGAAATTCATTCAGTTTTTCATGCACAAGATGTATTTTAGGTGCCTCTTCTTGTAGCTCTCAGTTTAGTTGATTGAAAATTGGGATAGTGTTTTGGAGAAAGACGCAGTACATTCTGGGTTTTTTTCTGTGAACTTTGCTGAGATGTCACAAGCCTTGTTTCTACTTTGCACAGGGGGGGGGGGGGCGTTTCACAAAACATGTCATCAGTTACAAATGACAGTTTTTGTTATAAGCTATTGAAATCCTTGCTTCTGATTGGTTATCAACAGATTTGTCACTGAATTTGGTCATTTTGTCATCGAAAAAAGGCTTTGTGAAACGGGTCCCAGGTGTCACATCTTTGCTGCTGTCTTTATGAGATAGTTTGCTCTTTGCATTTACACCAGTGTCTCTCTCTCTTTACTGTAACATGACTTTGTACCTGCATACAATTTTGACGCACCCACAGTAGAGGATGTAGTTGCACTCTTAGCGCTAGGATCACTTGGTGGAAATTGTTTCCTGCTTGAGGTTAGGAAACCACTGCTTGTTGTGGATTTCTTGGCCGAGCTTGTACTGCCACTGCTTGTAGATGGAAACTTCTTGGATGAGCTATTGACAACACTGTCTTTAGGGTCAGATGTTGTTGCACTACCACCAGGAGATACTTTCTGTTACTTGGATGAAGTATGAGCAGAAGAATCCTTACATTTCCTCTTACCAGATTCAGATTCTGTCTGGAAGTCGAGTTGTAGTGGTACCCACTGTTCTAGCAATCGGTCAAGGGCCCTTTTTAGCGACAGCCACCTGGTACAGACGTGTTTAAGTATGGTATGATTCTCAACACCACACGCTGCTTGGATTTGTTTATAGTCTTTATGACGTTTACTTGACTTTTCTAGGTAGTAGAAGATTGAAACCAACATGTCATCAGGGGAAACCGGAAGCTATTTTGCCCCCTTCTCGGCCGCTAAGTGAAGCCTGTGACACAGGCATCCCAAGATGAATACGTGGGGAATTTCTTTCTTGATGAAGGCAGCAGTGCCATTCCTTACACCTATCATAACGGCCGTGTTACGGCTCTAACAACAGTAACAATATTTCAATACCTTCACTAAGTAACTTCTTACTTTAATATTAGTAGCAAGACAAAACACAGAAAAACCCCCCATCCACAAAGAAAATAAAAATGGATGCATAAGAAGGGCCAATTCAGTAAACAAGCGCACCATTCATTACTTGACCCAGTGTTCGAGCGAGGGGAGTTGTCTTCATTCTTTTGGGAGCGAAGTTTGCTGCAATGGTGCTATCCAGAAACATTGTCTTGAATAGATCGCTGAGATGATCAGCAGCTGCAAAATGGATGTTGTGCTGAACCAAAAAATTTGCCATCAGTGTTTCTGCTCTGATTGTTGAATAATCAGTCGTTTTGAACAATTGTCGAAGATCCTGACATCTTGCAGCACTTGAAGCCAAGCTGACATGCTTTTTCCGTTGCACAGCTCCCATCGTGCAGTGAAAACATCTTTTTTAGAACGCACAATGCATGGCCATTTGGTAGTATATTCCGGTCGGAAAGTTTGTTTCCTGGATTTTGACGCCATGATCCACAAATGTTGATAACTGACAATAACAATGATAAAATCCAGATAAGATCCCAATTGAGCAGCTCCGAAGAAATAGGCGACGGCGGATCGGAGCGCGACATCGCGGCATGCATACAGTACAGGGCTAGGCCTGGGCACGTATGCGATACATAGCGCAGGGCAAATACAAACTGTGTACAAATCAAACACGTGGGTTGTTCACAACGTGCGCAGTTTGGGGCCCTGTATCACCATACTGCGTGCATTTATGAAAATTTGCGAGTGTTTTAAATAAACACTTCAGATATTCTGTGTGAAACTTTACAGTCATAGGTTCTGAAAATTCTTTGTAAGAAATGAAAGTCCATTGTTGTTTTCATATTGCCGCAGAGGGAGATTTTTTATCATATCAACAGATATAGCTGTCTCATTTATTTTGAATTACTTCCAAATTTTGTTCAACTCTAGAAAATAAATATCTGGAATTAAACATTCAACAGCCAGTTTCAATTTATTTCTTCTTCATTCGGTTCCCAATGGAACTTCACCTTTTTAGGTCTGCAAATGGGACATACCATCTTTTTTACCGCAGGACCGTTTCATTTCTTTACAGAGAGCAAAGGAAGCGATGCTGGACAACAGGCAGAGAGCCGTCCTGGAATCGGATCACAGATGCGTTCTAGCTCAATCAAACACCAGCAAAGAAACGTCACTCTCGGATCGCAAAGAAACGACACTCTCGGATCACATAGCAATGCCAAGCAATGACGATGCCTTCCATAAAACACTCTCAAAGTACACTAGCGATCGCGAGTCAAGGATAGCCAAGTTTCTAGGAGCGCTCAACAAAAGGAGAGAAGACTTTTTAATGAGTTTACTACCAGAAAGGACTCGATGCCAAATCGTAGCGTGATTCTGCAGTTGGAGTAGCTTTCCGCATTTCTTTTTTCTTTTTAATATTCCTAGATTTTTATGAATGAATTTATGAGAGAGATTATTGTGTTTATATTTTGAACAATTATAAAGAATGTGAATTTGTCTGAAATTATCATTAATGACAAATGAGCTATATATGTTCCAAATCAATTTCTTTACTTCTTCACAGTGACGTCATCAAATGCTGAATAAAACATCTTCTCTTCGAATTGGCAACGCTAGTATTTCTTTAGTTTCTCCTGCTATATTCTTCCAATCAAACTTAAAAGTGAGATATTATAAATTGCAGTATTAAAAATCATTGAAAATTGATGGGACAAAATCATGTTTTGCAATCACTTTGTTGCCATTTTGAAGATTAGAATGCTTTCTTCCACTGATTACTGAACAGTATAATTCCAATCGAATAATTTATCAGTTTGAAACTTCAGAGGAGGATGTAAGAATATGTGGACTGCCTCAATGTATTGAATACATTGCTCTTTAATATATCTTGCATTGAAAAACATGTATTTTTCATACTATAAATGTATTTAACATGCTCATCCATTCCCTACTTCTCGCTTCTGGGCCCCGCTGCATAAAACTTACGATTGATGGTAACTTTGCCATCAATATTAACTCCAATGGCAACGTCACTCAACAGCCAATCAAATCAAAGTTTCCATAGACGTAACCATTGATTGCAAAGTTACCATCAACAGGAAAGTTTTATGCAACAGGGGCCCTGGGTTCATTTCATTTGAGACTTGCCATCGATTTATGCAAATCTTGGATACTCACCCTTAAAGTAAACCTGGCAAGACATTAATCTATGTTTGCCACTCTCAACCCAGGTGCAGTTAGCGGGTACCTGCTAAGATTAATTTCTTGAAATGCACCGAGTGCCGACGATGATTGCCAGAAATTTTTAATTGTTGGATAGTCCAGCTGGGCCCAGTTGCATAAAACTTACCATTGATGTACCATGGTAACAGGGCTCAACAGCCAATCAAAGTCAAGGTTTCCATGGTAGTTACCATTGATGGCAAAGTTACCATCAATGGTAAGTTTTGTGCAACGGGCCCGCTAACTATTGCATGCTTTTTCATGAAAAGACATGTGATAGTCTCAGTAAATGAATCCAACATGATCCAGATCAACCAATCATTTAATTAAGATCTAGGAGTGAGTTGTATAATATGCTTTATTATGTAATATGTTTGGTAATTTGGACCAGCAATATATACATCAAATAATTAATTCATAAAAACACTTGCACAGATGTGGACATATACGACTACATTTTCTTGTGGTGATCTCCATTTCTTCTGTTCCCATGCTTTTTACTCAGTTGTTGGACACACAGGCTCAAATTTAAACCCTACGGTGGATTTAAGCTCAGTCTAAAGTCGAGTTGAGGTGTAAGTTGACACTTTGTTAAACACGGCTTAGACCCACCAACGGGTGTCGATGCATTGCTAAAACACAAATTTGTTATACAGACATTCGTAGATGAATTCACCCACATACTGTACATGATCTATTATTCTGTAACAAGTGTCATTACATATTTAATTTGGGGATTCCAGAAATATAATTTGATTTGTAATCAGAGGTGTTGTGGTACAGTGGTTCATTCACTTGACTCTCAATCCAAGGGTTTAGGGTTCAAATCTCAGCCCTGTACTAACATTATTTTTAGCAAGATATTAATCCGCATTTGCCATTCTCCACCCAGGTGTAAATGGGTACCTTGCAATTGCTGGGGCAATAATCATTGCAGGGCCCTCTGGAAGAACAGCATTGATGCTGATGAGGCCTCCCTGGTTTAAAAAAAGCATTATTTTGATAAAATACCACTTTTCTGTTTTTATCCCTCACATTACCGAACAGAATTTTATCAATTCTTATTATTTATGTACTTATTATCAATGATATAGTACAGGATATTATTTGCAAGCCTTATCATATTAAAGGTAATATTTATTTATCTAATGAAATATGAATATGTATGACAAAAATGTGAAAAGCTTCATACAAGGCAAGTTAAAGTTATTTCAGCAGTTGAATGGACAAATTTATTCACTTTTTGAAACAGCTCAGCAAATCAAATGTTTCTGCTTATATACCACGATGTTTGTAAGAAAAGAGGAGAGAGCTTATATTTTCTCTATTCATACATGTACATGTATTTCTCACTTCTTTGTTCTACTTCTTGTTTTACTTCTTGTTTCAACATTTGCTTCGACGATGTTTGCTCCAGGCTCTACTTACTGTATAAGCAGTCATTTTCACAGGTTTTATTTACGGGAACTTCGCAGATTGATCATGAATTTAACAACGCACATATTGCGCACGGTGACTGTACACTATAGCTCAAGTAGTCACCGGGACGTGCGGTACAGTTTGAGACAGCAGTCGTTATTGGGCACTCCAATGGATTATTTCATATATTTCCCCACAAAAAATAACAACTTAATTATTCATATCCTTACCAATTTTTATAATTTTGTATGTATGAGACAAATTGATTTGTCCCGATTGACTCTTCTTGAGAATGTGATATATTAAATCTTAATCTTTAGTATTCAACAAAGGCCCTAATTTCAACCAGTCCACCACCTTTCATTCTAAAGTTTAAAAACACAAAAACATGAAATATAAAAGGGGTATGAATAATTAAGTTGTATTTGGTAGTGGTTGTGGCTTTACGCGAATTGATCCTTGAACCCTTGATCCATCGAAAATATTGGCTTATACAGTCTTGTCAAAGATGTACAGGTAGGGTTATAGTTGGGTTCTTTATATTAGGGTAACGTGTAGGTATATGGTTTGGTCCAGGGTTAAATTAGGAATAGGGTTAGCGTGGTGAAATAGGCCAGGGCCCAGTCTTACAAAGAGTTGATATCGATCGCAAATGTACATAAGAGATAGCAGACTGCAAACTTGCGATTGCTTTGGATCAATCGTAACTCTTGGTAAGACAGGGCCCATTTGTCGCTGGAGCATTTGTCGTAAGAATCCATCTCAACTTGAAGAGAAGTCTGACTGAGATTGCACCAAATATTAATTCCAATAAATGAATGTATGCCATGTTTTACAGACATGTGATGATTTGTGTGTATTGTTTGTAGAGATATGAAATACATTTTTTTTTAAAGGTGTGAGAGTGAGAGAAAGATGGGGGGGGGGGTAGAAAGATGGATGAGAAGATAGAGAAAGAGACAAAGAGAATGGAAAAGAGAGGGATAGACGCTAAGAAGGCCGACAATGGTACTGCAATGAATATACATATAAACTTGTTAAATACTTGTCTCTACCGGTAGGCGAGAATAGAAAGAGGATGAATGGCAGGCTTTTTTTAAGGTTTTTTTTAAAGAGTTCTCGGTGGTAGCGTAGTTTAGATAAACTAGTAAATAATAGGTAGATTCATAGATTTTTATAGTAAATAATAAAATCATGTATTTTAAGACAATTGAGTGATATTCACGATATGACAATCAAAGAAAATGATCCATTAACACAATGTCTTCTGGTTTGGGATGATAATCTTTATTAATTCATTCTACCTCACATTTTTGCACATCCACACAACTCTCAAATCGCAGAGGGGTTAGCATCACATGACAAAAAGCCCACGGAGGAAGCACAATGACTTTCCTTTTTTTTTAACAAGCTCGTCCAATATAGCTTTCAAATACATACATATCGTTTCTCAGCACTCTACAGCATTGTAACATGTTTGACCAGTAGATAAATAGCGAAATACAAGTGCTTGACAAGAACAAAGGTCAATGAAAAAGGACATCACAGATGCCTCTTTAAAATGTACAATTTCAAGATTTTCCTCGGCTGAAGTGAATGATTGCTTCTACAAATAAAAGATCTAAAAAGCAACTTCTGAAAGATGGTAATATCTTCCAAATATCACTGGCAAGTTTTGCTGTATTTTTTACATTGCAAATTGCTCATTTACTTTATATTGTTGTTTTTTTGCATAATTAACGAGGTATGATACAGGAATAAAACGGCTCTTTTTGATCAGTGCCTCTTTAAGAAAGACGATTAATGTTATTTGGTATGGTACATAATTACATTCTACAACTAAATAATGTTAATGCCAATAGGATTTGAATACTATTAAACAGGAATAATAAAATACTGGATATACATGTAACATGTACATGTAGCTTAATACAACAGAGGTAATGATATACAGTGTACCACAATATTTTTTACAATTTCACAAGAACACCTCTATGACCAATATTTGGCGATGTCAAACATATAAATATTTCTTTTGATATATTTTTTAAGACTGTGCATCGGGGAAGGAATGGGCAATGATTGCAGCTGTAATTTGCATAGTATCTGCTTTTCCTCTAGCATGCAAATACCGGTACATTAACACATACATGTACACAGATAGAAAAAAATCACTTGCATTTCTATTTATTGTTATATTTTCCACTGAGGTATTAAAATAATGCATAAGGACACAATTATTTTGTCGGCTCGCAACCAGAAGGGTGTTAACTCTGTGTTAAAAGTATACAATTTAACACCCTTCTGGCACCAAACAGAGAATGTAATCTATCCATAACTTTGGCTTTACGAGTACATCATCAATAAGGCGCACTATATTTTGCATACATTGCATTCTATTTTCAATCTTTCCATGTAAGCAAGACAGCTGGCAGTACCCTTTTCGCATATTTGTTGCATAATTCTACACGTAATTCAATAATCAGAACTCTACTTGTACTATCTCTACCAACATGTGTACCTCCGAATATAGTTAAGCAAATGTAAAAAGCAACTATGTTGCATTTACTTTCTGTGTTCTGCGAATTGTTTATCATGACTCATATTTCACCTGTATGAATGTTTTCTGGATCGTTGATGGAGAGAATTTCTTACTGTTCTGAGAAGAACCTTGCTGGGTGTTGGGGAATAAATAGACATACCCTGAAGTGCTATTACCTCCAATAGTCCCGTATGTGGAATTTCCGTAACGGAATACCAGGTGAGGTAACGATTATTGTAATTGAGTCACCACAGTGTATGTTTCCTCTGTGCTGTACTTAGTTATAACAGACACCTGGTACTAATTGTCTCTCTGTGAACTTTATATCTCATATTATATGTATTACATGTTTCTCAAAAAAAAAAAAAATTGATTTTCTTACTCCACCACAGTCTCTACTAAAAATATATATTAAGGAGCTGTCAAGTACATAAGTGCACACACTCACAACATAAGATTGTTTCAACATGAAAACTCCAACAATGGTACTCATTACCATTTCTCCTTCTTTACTTTTGTGCATCTTTTTTCACACGGATAAAAACATAAAACAGTTATATAATAACGACTATTCAAATAAAATACTGAGTCCCGAATTCAATTCATCAACATCACCACACATATACACCACACACAAACAACGCTTTACATAATTCATTTCAAAATATGCATAATTAGCCGACCGTAGGAGGTGGGATATATATGCATACTCTTGTTCCTATAAATACTATAACCACCCAAATGTCACATTGCAAAATAGACTCATCTATGGCATATAATTGTTTTCTTCTATAGATATATATCTTTTGGAAGTGATAATTAAATTATTTCCACGATAGTTCGAGGGTTCAGTGACATAAAGACGTAACTCCACCCAACACCCCATTGAAGTCGATGGCTAGTGAAACATAGACTTAACTCCTTAAGGCCCAAGTGCTCACAGTGACACATAAACCACTTTTTCTCAAAATGGCTGAAATGGAGTTACGTCTTTGTATCAATGACCCCTCAATTTCATTCTGGTTAATTTCGCGGAGCTAACGGCATAGCATCTAGTACTTTGACTCGGTGGTCGGCCAGTCGTAGTATTCCGGTGTGAAAGACTCGTACTCGTAGTCGTAGACGCACTTTCGTACGTACGCCTCCATATCCTCCGGCCGGGGATACTTGGACGCCATCCCGGTGTCGTAGGCGTACTCGCCGACGCGGACAGCGATCTTGACAGATACCTCCCTCACGTCCTCAAGAGGGGGGTAGACTCGACCTTCGTCCAGGTGGGCTTGGGTTACCAATTTGGCAATGCACTGGATTGGGTTAAGGATTTCGATTTAAAAAATTGATTAGTTGATCACAAAACTCCTTTTTTCTTTTCACTTTCATTTTAAATTCTACTGAACATTTAAATTTTATTCCTGTTGCAGTTAGGACCAAGGTTCTATCTGATAAACAGATTTTATTTTTTAATAATTTTTTAAATCAGACTTATGATCCCCAAATTGGCAGCACCTAGTCAAGACAAACTAATCTTTGGTCATAAATTGACAATTTCATTACTGCATTAGGAAGTACATGTATCTCATCATTATGTTTCAGCTAAAATAACATTCTTGAAGGAAGAATGAAATAGTGAATGAAAAATGATGCCAAATCTGATTCACTCAGATTGATAAGATTCTAAAAAATCAAAGAAAAAGAAAGAGAGAGGACAATAAAGAAAGATAGAGAACAATAGAGAAAGAGAATGGGAGAGATGGAGAGTAAAAGAGGGGGAGAGATGGAGAGAAAAAGAGGGGGAAAGAGAGAGAGATCAAGTGAGAAGATAAATTACGGTGACCTTGTAACTATCTTACCTTTGCTGCCTCGAGGAAGATGGAATCACTGACATGCTTGATCCCGAAGGCGATGATACCCAGAGCCACACCAGGGAAGACGTAAGCGTTGTTACCTTGTCCTGGTATCAAGGTCTTCCCGTTGGGTAATGTGAACGGATCAAAGGGACTTCCACTGGCAAAGACGCACTGACCCTGTGTAAGCAAAGAGACAAAAGTTGAAGGGGTTGGAGTGACTAGAGGAGGCGCAATAGCTAAGTCGGTAGAGCAGTGGTCTTGTAATCCGGTTACCCGGGTTCGAAACCAAGTCGATGCGCTAGTCCCCTTTGGTAAGGCATTAATCCTCATTGCCAGGTCCCTCAGAGAGGACCTAAAGCCGTCAGTCTTCTGGTTGCTTACTAACAAGCATTTATTGCTTTCTTAGCTGTCAGGTAAAGTAACCACCACTACCACAACATATGTAAGCTTATGTGAACGGATCGAAAGGACTTCCACTGGCAAAGACACACTGACCCTGTGTAAGCAAAAAGAAGACAGTTGAAGGTGTTGGAGTGATTGGAGCTTATGTGAACGGATCAAAGGGACTTCAAATGGCAAAGACGAGCTGACCTGTGCAAAGAAAATGACACAAGAAAGGTGATGGACTGATTGGAGCAATATGTGACAGGATCAAAAGAACTTTCAAAGGCAAGGACACACCGACCCTGTGCCAGGACATTGACAAAAGATGCGAGTGATGGACTGATTAAACTCAATCAAAGCATACACTGTCCAAGTGCAATTATTACCATACACTTGTCATATTATGATGTATAGTAATGTCAGGGTAAATGTAAGGAATTCCCAGGTCTCTTCTTTTTATGTGTATGTGTGTAAGGTGTGTGATTGATTGGGAAGAGAGAAACAAATTGGATTTAACAGATCCATTTGTGGCCCTTAGAATCACTCAAACAACATTTTCCAACACATTTGACGCCACATATCTCTTAT
The DNA here is from genome assembly GCA_035222895.1 of Strongylocentrotus droebachiensis. Taxonomy (NCBI): domain Eukaryota; kingdom Metazoa; phylum Echinodermata; class Echinoidea; order Camarodonta; family Strongylocentrotidae; genus Strongylocentrotus; species Strongylocentrotus droebachiensis. The sequence continues at coordinate 90,360 of JAVYIG010003042.1, forward strand.
CTTTGACTTGAAGACACGACCAGCGAGGGAGAGGGACAATCTCCTCTCCCTCAGATAGGACATAAAGAATGGAGTTGATTGGTGTGGCAGAGCCTTTGCTCCTACACCTTGAGACCACATTTTCTTTCACAGAGACTCTGAATAGATGCTAGTACTCTCATATAGTAGCCTTCAAGCACAAGACTAAGTTTCAACATGTCAACACAGAAATCCTTGTATCTTGCCACACCTACACCAGCTTGACACTGCTTGTTGTCAGCATATGAGCTTCTATACATAGCCTACATTTGTATGTCAGAGTAGTCTCTGGCAAAAATACTTCAGACCTTACATATTTTCATGAGTGACACACGTCTCTTGCAAGAGATTCAGGCACCGAAAGCACTGTGCTAGATAGAATGACGAGAGATCAGCAGTTTTTGGTGTTTCCTGGGGTGGGTGGCGTAGAGGTAAATTGGTTGATGAATTGGCATTGCTGTTTATCATTGAACTATTAAATCATCAATATGTGTGTAGTATAAGAAGTTTTGGTTTGTTTGTTTGTTTTACCTGACTGCTAAGAAAGCATGTGTATGCTTGTAAATAAACAACCAGGGGACAGACGGCTGTAAGTCCTCTCCGAGGGACTTGGTAAGGAGGATTAATGCCTAGAGCATCAAATTGGTTACGAGACCACTGAGCCATCGCCCCTCACTATGATTTGAATATACTTTATTCAAAGACCTCAAATGCTGTGAGTGTTATACTCATGCCACTTTGGCCAGCTGGCATGGTTCAAGTGGCCTTGAGCTTAGCCATTTTGACAGTGGCAATGCAGCCTGAGAATTGGGCTTTATCACAAAAGGTTGAGTGGCGTCTTGGATATTTCAAGGCCTTTAATTCATGATAAATGGACTAAGAGCATGGTCACATGGTGTCTAGCATTGTGAGGGAGAGGGCGATACATCCACAGAAGCAGTTTTACCTCAACCATGTGAAATGTTCACCACTTGATTTCAAAATGTGCATGCGATTTTAGGTATGTTTCAATTTGATAACCTTAAGATGTCTTGATAATTTCATTTGTTAGATACAGTGTAGCAGATAAAGTGTGGCAATACTTGTATTGATGTATCTGCACAATTTTTGGTTCGTGGATGACGATTTCCCCGAGTGTGTTATTTAAGGGATTCCAACGGTTGGATTGTGTAATGTGTATTCGAAACTGGTAAACTACAGTTGTTTTTATCTGTCTGAAACATGAAAAGCAGTATTCATTTGATTTTTTTCGCCCTGTGAGTGTAGCTATAGTGCAACACTAAAATTGCAGAGTTATTTTGCTGTTTAAAGTAGTATGATTCAGTGTTTCTTCTTGTTGGTTTGTGGCTACAGAGCATTGGATGTTTGGTTGCTAACAGGCTCGACATACGGAATGTTCAGAGGTGTGTTTATATTTGCTGCTGTCGTAAAAGATCATGATGTGTGTTTGATCAACTGAGTTAAGAGCTGATGATTGTTCATGCGATGTTAGCCCAATACTCATAAAACATGTGGGATGAACAATCAGTGTACGTTAGGGGCGCAGACCAAACCCCTGTGAGTATGGCCCATATAAGATGTAATATTATGATAAAACAACTGGAACACTTGTAAAATGAGTAGAGTTAAGATCCTGTGATCCATTGACAGTTGTATGTATTTGTTTTTCTATCTCATGAACTAAAAAACTGGCCATTGTATACAGGTGGCCTTTATATAGAGGTGGCCACTAATACACAGGTGGCCTTTATACAGAGGTGGCCACTAATACACAGGTGGCCTCTATATAGAGGTGGCCACTCATACACAGGTCGCCTTTATATAGAGGTGGCCACTAATACACAGGTGGCCTTTATATAAAGGTGGCCACTTATACACAGGTGGCCTCTATATAGAGGTGGCCACTATTAGACAGGTTTGCCTTTACTTACATTGGTGTGGGTGTAGGCCTGCTCTGCGGTGCACTCAGCCTTGCTTGTTGGGTTGCTGAGAGCGAAGATGACGGGGCGCTTGTTGAAGGAGGCCATGGCCTTCAGGATCTCCGGGGTGAAGACGCCACTGATGGCAGCGGCACCTGATATTAAAAATGAAAGGCAAAGCTATTAATGGAAATGCAAACCTAAAGGCAAAATACTTATAAAGAAGCCACATTAATCAGTGAAGCAAAATGATGAAAGGTTGATCAGAATCGGAAAAGGGAGAAGAGGCTTTGGGTGAAAAACAGAAATTTATGATATTTTTGTACAAGAAAAACAGGAGAGTAATCAACGATTATATCCCACATACTAAGAATCTTGCTCTACGATTGGTGAAAAGTAAATCATGTGAGGAAAGATAGTTCGCCCATTATTGATGGGAGAAGCAAAAAGTTTGTTACACTGTGTAGATAGTACTACTATCTACACAGTGCAACGCACTTTCATTGAAGATAGAGGTACTATCTACAAAGGGCAATGCACTTTCACTGAAGATTATCCAAACGCGCACTAAAACATGCATAATTAAGCGCGCATTACCAATGAGCGCAATTAAAGAAAACACATGCGACCACCTTACCCTCAAGGGGTTGGGTTAAACTTAAAAAAATTCGGTGTGAATTTAGGCCTAGGTGTCTTTTATGTAGATGCATACACATCCTTTTCTTTTTGTAATTAAATTAAAGCAAATAATCACCTTTTGGTTTTCAGGCGATGGCAAACTATCACTTCCTCGTCGATCAGAATATATACGCTATCTTTCCTCAGCTTCGCTTCGGAAAGATAGCTACATCCAGATCGCCTCGGAAGTGATAGTTTGTCCCATCACCTTCACCAATGGTAGTTATTTGCTTACTACATCACAATCCAGTACCCAGATTGTCAATTTGAGATTTGCGCAGCTTTAGTGATTTTAAATTTCAAACGCTCACAATTTCTTGTTATTGGTCCGAGTTATTTCAAACATCCGCCATTCGGTTTCTCTTATTTTTCTGCTTTCATACAAATGAAATTATTACGAAGTTTGGATTAAAGATAAAGACCAGTATTGGAAACGCCCCAATTTCAAAAAATGAAATGGAAGCTCTCATTACCAATCATGTGAAAGAATATGTTTTGACTAAGACATGATGATAGAAAATTTGCCGGGAAACCGCCTACTAATTCATATATTTGGTAATTTTGTTTCTCTCATGGTCTTGTGAGAGATAAAGGGTAGTCCCATATACATCTTTCTGTGTATAGTGCTTGTAACTTTACGAAGAATGGGCCAAATTTCTTATCATTTTGATGATTCCAGAACCTTGCAGATGCTAGATGCTAGATGATCAACCTTTTCTGATCGATTCCACAACGTTTCTTTCACAATGCAATCGCATGACCATTACTGGTCTTTACCTTTAAGCAGCAAGACAATTTAATTTAGCCTACCTCTCATACCTCCACAAGGTTATCTAGGATAATCTTGTAGAGGTAACAATTTATTCTTTGACTAGAGAAGCTGTGATTCCTATACCACAACTCCAAAATATGTAACTATTAACCTACGAGCAAAGCCTGCAGACCTGCCAACCTCTGGAGTTCAAAAACTGTATTCTTTAGTCCCAAAAGTTGTATTTTACTGACAAAAGTTGTATTCTTGAAAATAAACACGGATTGTTATGCGGATCAATGCCTCTTACAGTTTCTACCTACAGGAAGAATTTTTTTTATTGATCATTGGTTGAATATGCATGATTTCGTCATGACTGGTGTGTTCGATAAAACAATGAACATCCCCAAATTGCTGATGTGAGATGCTTGTAGGATACTTTACAGGACAGAATGGACATTTTGCCGTTGAAAATGGCGGACGCACCCACAAAATATCAATTAAAAAAAAAAAAAAAAAGTATTTTATTAAAGAAAATCGTACTGTCGTATTTGCTTCTAAAAATCGTACTAAATACGACTAAATCGTACTGGTTGGCAGGTCTGAGCCTGCCAATCGTATTCAATAGAACAAAACACAGACAAAACACAAAATACACAAAATCATGAATGAAGGGAGTCCCATCTTTCTGAAGTTCTATTTATAGTAAATTATTCAAACCTGTTTTATCAGGCCTTTTATCATTCAAAACGTAATTAAAGTTAGCCCACAGTAGGAGTGAGGCCTTGTCTTCCACAGCTTATGCCATTGTTTGGCTCACAAAACCTTAACAGCTTTTTTATATGCAGGTTTAACTGTCTATGGTCGTATGTTTTATCACAATGCATACCAAGATGAGGCAAGTTCTTGCAGTTTCAAACTTTTCCTTTTCTCCTCCGTTTCACTTACCTATAAGTACGGTTGGTTTGACTGCCTTGACTATTTCAGTTAGATCTGTCAGATCTTTATGTTCATGGGCGTAGCGACCTTTGTGCTCCGTGATTCCACCAGATGCTCTACCCTGTAAACAATCATTCAAACAAAGTAATAATCATCACTATGAATATGACGGACAAAGAAAGCGGACAAAATATACAGTTCCTCATTCTACCCTCAACAATTGCTATGGTAGACAAAGGAACATCCCTTCACTGCTCTTATGTACAAATGTGTAAAATAGGTGAATATGCATGTGACACCTGTTCTACAGATTTTTACATAATAGCAGTGAATGGATGTTCCTTTGTCTACCATAGCAATTGTTGAGGGTAGAATGAGGAACTGTATATTTTGTCCGCTTTCTTTGTCCGTCATGTTCATAGTGCATATTGTCCTGAGGACATTCAATAGTTATTCAAACCATGTAGAGAACTTTAAATCCAGAGCAAAAATATTTCAAAAACCATTTTGAGTTGTTAAATCTTTTAGCCAGCTAAATGTTAACAAAATGGAGAATTTTTTTCCCGGAAAAAACCACATACATGTACCCTGTTAATCGCCAACAAGGATGTGTAAACAATGGCAAATGCTGCATGTACATGGCCCTGATATACAGGTGTGGTCCAGGAATTTTAAGGAATACCTTATCAAGTTTATTTTTTACTTGGCAAGAAAAAAATTGCTTTCAGAATTAGGATAATAATATAAAAATTAAATATAAATATTTGGTGATAATTGTGTTGGATTTTCTTTCAGAATCAATCAAGGCAGATATGAGATTGTAAGAAACAATTATTCCAAAACTGAAAATCACAAGTACACAAAAGCAAGACACATTTTCTACTTGATGAGATTTAAGTGAAATGAAAATAAAATGATCAATAACCTATCACTTTCTTCGTTTTTTGTATTCCTTGTGAAATTTTAATCCATAGAAAGAAAGCAGAATGTCATCTAATATATGTTTTCTGATGAGCTGGATGAGCACCTAGGCTGGTTCTGTACTTGTTGTCTTCCTTTATGTATTTTGTGTGAAGGGAGGGGGGTGTAAGTGTTTGTATGTGTGTTGTTGTTGTTGTTTTTAAGCATGGCTACCTGAACAATGAGCCCTCTGGAGTCAACGAGCCAGATTCTTTTCCTGGCCTCCTCCACGCTGAGTCCTTCCTCCTGCATGGCGTTCACGATCAGATCGGCTATTCCTAATGAAGCCTGTGAGAAGAGAGAAAAGGGGATCAATTATGTTTCCAGTTGCATGCAGATGTTTAATAGTACTTCACAAAACTTGTCATTAGTGAATGACAGTTTTTGTTATAAGCTAGTGAAATCCTTGCTTCTGATAATCTGATTGGTTATCATCAGATATGTCACTGATTTTTGTCATTTGTCATTGAAAAAAAGGCTTTGTGAAACTGGTTCCTAATGGTTGTACTAGGCAGTGAGCCTTACTAGAGCTTGAATCAGACCAAACACGAAGTTAAAAGACATGTTTGATGTCAACTAATGTTGCAGAACTCTTCAATACTTTCTTCCTCTTCTTTCATTTTGGATGCGATACAAGAACTTTCAAACCATTATTACAACCATCCTGATGTAACCTTCATAATCTTCAAACCTTTGTAATGTATGGGACATCACACATGGCCAAGTACCTTGGACTTGCTAAGATTGGAAATGTTATCTCCAGGATATATCGGTTCATATCCAGACAAAGCAATACTTGCTTTATTATTATCATTATTATGATTAAGTATTTCGCATCACCTGTGCCTGAGAGGCGAAAAGCGAACTAAATCACAGTGACCCTTGGGTCTCTCCTCCTGGTATAACTGATTGGGTGTGTGCAGGTGGGCCACTACAAAAGAGGTTCCCCTACTCTTTTAGGAATAGTACAGTGGTTTCTTAACATGTAAAGCTGGCGACTCTCCTCTACACGGGGCCTCCTTCAAATGTCCTATCTGAGGGATAGAGTGTTTTCCACTTAGCATGGCCTGTGTGTATCACTATGAGCATGACGGACAAAGAAAGAGTACAAAATATACAGTTCCTCAGGCACGTTAACACACAACGCAGGCTTCAGTCATCCGCCTGGGTTGGATTCGAACAGGTAGACGCTTTACTGACTGGGCCAACTCGTCTCCTTAATATCATCTTACCTCACCGGCACCCTGGAAAAGGAACTTGTTATCACCCAGCTTGGTCTTTGTGATTCTCAAGCTGGCCAGAAATCCAGCCACGGCTACTGATGCTGTACCTGTGGTGACGTAAGGGGGAAATCCCATTCAGGACACAAGATATTGGGTGTGGTTAATTTAGTTGAAGATTAAAACACCAGGGTCCAATTTCACAAACTTGTCATCAGTGACAAATGACAACTTTTGTTGTAGAGCGAGTGAAATCCTTGCTTCTGGTTGATAATCAGCAGATTTTTCACTGATTTGTGTCATGTTTCATTGTAAAAAGGCCTTGTGAAACACCCCCAGGTATATTTGGATAATTTAATTAACCCATTAAACAAAGAATATGATACGGTCAAACGATTACGATGCACTTTCAGGCACATTCACAACCATTGAATAACTATAAATATATAACAATCCTCATTTTCTACCCAAATAAATGGACTTTCAAGAGTGTTCTGAACTGGTCTACAGATGTAGCACTTATTATTTATGAGATTAACATATAACTCCTTAACAATCCACTAACTAATAGAGCCAATTCAGTGCTTTGTGACTGATGTGATGGTTATTTTACCTGACTACTAACAAAGCAGGGACCTGGTAGTGAGGATTAATGCCTTACCAAAGGGCACTAGCGCATCGCCTTGGTTTCGAACCCGGGTTACCGGATTACGAGACCACTGCTCTACAGACTGAGCTATCACGCCTCCACAATAAAGCACAGTGTCAAGTATTTACAGTCCAGGAAAAAAAGTGAGGCAAGAAAGACATCAAGACAGCAACACAGAAATAGACACAGACAAAGAGACAGGTGGAGATAAAGACAGAAAGATAGAAAGATGGAAAGAAAGGGTGAAAACTTTAACAGCTTTTGACCATCTAATTCCATATTTGAAGATTATTTTCATTATTTCATTGTACTCACCCTGTATATCATCATTGAAGACGGTGTATTTGTTGCGGTATTTCTCGAGCAGCCTGAAGGCATTGCTGTTGGCGAAATCTTCAAACTGGATCAGGCAATTCTGTCCATACCTAGAACAAAGCACACACAACCATATCATGTGTTATTGAGTTGACATATGAAGAAGTCATAGTTTAGATCAAAGAGGGTAGGTCTGTTTTCTTTTCTACGAATCATTTCTTTCTCTTAGACAGTCAAACATTGACAGCATGAGCCTGGACACGTACTTAATATATTGCTTTGAAAAAACACACATACATGTAACCATATCATGTGTTATTGAGTTGATATATAAAGAAATCATACTTTGGATAAGAGAGGGTAGGTCTGTTTTCTATTCTACAAATCATTTCTTTCTCTTAGACAGTGGCAGAGTATCTAGGACTACTAGCATCTCCAAATTAAGTAGACTCTTGTAATGTATGACCCTAATCCTCACCTTTCTACCACTGCTTGCATGAACTCATCAATAAGCTCGTCGTAGCTTTCAGATCGATCCCTCTTGTCCTTCAAACCAATGTAGAGGGGGTCATCACGGAGTGACTGGGGGGAGGGGGGAAGAGTTCAAAGATAGTTTGAAAGACATGTGAAATACTGAAAACTAGTGACAGAAGCAAAGAAATGGATTAGTTTTGCTCTTTATCATTAGGACTTTTACCACCATCAGAAGAATTATCATTTATACTTTCATTGATACAAAATTATGACATATGGTGAATACATGTAGCTTTTTTTTCTTTGAAAATGAATAAGTATAACCTGTCATGGTCGATGGATACATCCAGAGACTGTGGATCACATGGTTTGCAGTTGGATTCCCTGCTAAGGCACGGTTGTTTTTTGGATAGACATTAATCTACATTTGCTACCCTCTACCCAGGAAAAGTTCATTGGTACCCAGTAGAGAGAACTTCCTTGAAAGCTTGAGCGGCTTATCAGGTTAAAGATACTATTTCCCTTTTGCAACCAACATCAAATTCTGTAGAACTTTGCAGGAATTATGAATATGTCATGGATGTCCTATTTATAAAATTTAAACATTAGCAGTGTTCAACTGTTCAAATTATGCAAGGATGCCTGTTTACTTTCTAGACTTCACTGTCAGACACTATTGAGAATGAGTGACTGACTGACATCTTTTTTTTTCTTTGGTAATAACATACATAAAATGAACTGTAACAGGTACATGAGCATTTGTCTATATTAATAACCCACTACTTGCAACAGCCAACATTAAACTAATTGAATCTTTGTGCAGCACAAAACCTTCGACCATTCAGTAAAAGGGTCTGAAAATCAGACTATTACCTAGGTGATTGCAATCATTTAAGTCGATTTGACAAATAATGGTCGTTATTTTCGCACTAAAAGCCATTTTCAAGCCCTTTCGTTTTGAGGGAAGTTCTAAATTAGTATTGTCTTTCAAATGCCTTTGGAATTTAACTTTTTCATTTTTTGGGCCTGCAAATGGGACATACATGTAGTACCTTTAAGTTGGGACAATAATACTATCCAATAATTTGTATCCTTGGGAAAAATGCTGTATGAATTAAAAATCATCATTTTGAGCGAAATCATTTTGAGGGTTAATTTACCTGGCGGTCCGTTCCAACATCGATCATGACCGGTAGACAATGGGATGGATGCACCCCAGCAATGGCAGTGTACAGGGCTAGCTTACCCACCGGAATGCCCATTCCATAACAGCCCAGATCACCCAGACCTAGGATCCTCTCTCCATCAGTTACGACGATAGCCTGGAAGAGTAGTAGAAGAAGGGAAAGCATTTGTTTAAATAAATTTATTATGGGAAATGTAAAAAATCAAACATTGCAGGGAATTATTGACTCTCATTAACATTTCAGAAAGAGATCTTATCGATGGTTCCATAGAGTCTGTGTCATTCATTTAGAAACATAAACTGTTCTCTAGTCTCTAACTTGTTGCACAGGCTGTCTTGCAGTTTTACAAACAAATACAATTCATTTAAATCAATCATAAATTTATATTAATTGGCTATTCCTAATGAAGCCTGAGAGGAGAAATATATTAATATATTAATCAGAGTTACCTTTCTTAAAACCAAGTTTTGGGGGATAAAAAGATAAATTAATGGGATTAAACTATATAAAGCAATTGATAAATAGTGAGGACATGACGTCACAAACTGATAACAAAACTGGCAATTTGTGTAGTGAATTCCATTGTTCCATATAATAGTTTCACATACTTTTTCAAAAACTCATAACTTTCTTTTTAGTAATCCGATTTTGCTCAAATTTGTTTTGATTGGTTTGTCTGATTTTTCTGCTTCTATTGAAAGTAAGTTATTTTTAGAGTGGACTTGTACTTTAAGACCAAAGTGTTTTAGCTTCACAATAACATGTTTGTGAGAGAAGGAAGGACAAATATGTTAGTCAAATAAAGGGTGGATGGGCAACCAGGACTACATTTATATCCTGTTGTTTTTTCTCTTGATTTCCAATTCATTAATCACTCCTTTTCAAGGAAGCACTGCCTACTGTGGGTGGTAAGAGAGGAAGCACGAGGTCAAACAAGCGATTGTTGACAGGAATTAAGGAAACAATAGAAGGAGAAATGAAAGACAATGACCACCCGCACCCCTGGATGAGTTAGCAAGTAGTAGTGAATCATCTTTATTTTATATTCTTATTAGAAAATTCAATTGTATAAAATGTTTTCACATAAAATTTGTAGTCTAATGCCTCAAGGACAAATAAATATCAAGTGTCAGGCCATTCAGGAATGACTTCCTTGTATGTCATGCAAATACATGTACGTTTTAATATTAATTACTGAGCTTTACAATACCGGTACTCTGTCACTATCCAGGATTCTCACCAATACATTACACCCTTCAGCATGGAGATTTCAGGGAGGGGGGGGGATTAGGACAATTTCTCTCAAAGGGCAATTTTTTCTCGAGCTCTAAAAATAGAGACAAGGTTAAATAAATGTTATAAGCAAACATTGCTCGGTCGAACCACCCCCGTGTGATGCAACTATGCAATATTTCATTTGACTTGGACGTAAGGTTAACAACTTCTTGTCAAGAAGCCTTCCTATACAAACAGAAACATTCTGAAGTCCATTCCTTAATAGACCATTTTAATACTGTAATCAAATTTAAAGAATAAATCTTTGTTTAAAGTGCCATGTTATCAATAATTTCATTCACCTGTTTCCAATAATTGTATTTCAATACTCAGAATGTGATTTTGCACACATTCTGTGTTGTTAGGTAGGAGTCAGCCATAATGTTTGCCTTACCTTGCAACAATTACTGTACGCAATTTACATTCTGATTTTTCAATTACAATTATTTATAACAGGTAAATTACATAATTTCTTTAACAAAGATTTATGCATTAAATTGGATTACATTACAAAATTGTCTACCGTTGGACAACAAAAATTCAGACATGAGGAATTATATTTTAAACACTATCCTTCTTTAGATCTTATACAAATAAAATAGCCTTTATCTCTCAAGGCAGGTATAATCTTATGTATGATTCTAAAGGTGCAAATAGCTGGTTGACGAATATCATCAACAGCTCCTGTTATCTTAAGTTGGTCGATTACCAAAGCCTTCTTATTTGCTGACTGCTCAAGTGTCAATACCCTAATGCCATCTACCTCTTTGATAAATGTACATGTATAGTTTGAACTTGGCTAATTACCACTTCATATTCCATCAAAATGCTAAATGCTTACTTTTTATTGTTAGGCAAATCATAACGATAATAAATAACCTGTTTTGCAGTCCATATCTAAATATTAACAACAAGCCACTTTTGCAACTACCATACATGCATAATTTTTAAGGTCACCTTTAAATTTCTCTTTCTTTACTAAATGTATCTTTCTTGAGCTTCCATGTATTAAAGTGGGTGTAGTATGACAAAACTATGTGTCTTTCCCTTGGCCTGAAGCGGGGTTAATCGGGTATAATACAACTACGGACGTCACGACCGCAGCATTCACGTGCGTGCAACATATGCAAAACCGAAGCATGAGGAGAACGTCTGTCTGTTTCGAGAAGGCTAGCACGCTGACCGTTAATCAAGTCAATTCGTTTACGTGCAGTTGTTCGAAAGAAGTCGTAGATGGCGTTAACTAGTATTTGCCATGCTACACCCCCTTTAAATGTATCTCATTATTGCTGAAAAATATCATAAGTTTTACCTTGACGTTTTGTTCTGGCCAGGAAGCGATGATGTCACGAACGTGTCCCTTATCGTACTTGGTAATGAAGAGCCCCCTGGGGCGACGGAAGATGTACCCGTACCGTTGGCATGCCAACCCGACAGTGGGCGTGTACACAATGGGCATCATGTCGGTGATGTGGTTACACATGACCCTGTAGAACAGCTTCTCGTTGCGGTCCTACATGCAAAGAAAAACCAAAGTGTAGACAAGGTTAATTTCATAAATGTTCTTTGTTACATCAGATAAGTCGTACAATGAAGCTAAGTCACCGGGTCATTGCGACAGATTAGCCTCGTGCAAAACAAGTTATTTAATAACGGTCTTCTACTACCATGATTTCTACTCAGAAAAATAATTGTAAAGAAGATATAAACAGGAAATAAAGTCATACATTTATCTCATTTGGGAATCCTTACAACAAAGATTAATGAGCCAGATGGGAAGAATCCCTACAAGTTTACCAACTTAAAAAACAAATACATCTATAAATACAACTCTGTAGGATGCTACAGGGGTAGATCCAGGATTTTGTAAAAGATGGGGCACAATATTCTTACAATGTGATGAAAAGTTGGTTTTCTTTTTCTAATGATATGAAGTGCAACCTGTCCCCATGAAACAAGCATTACAGAAACACCATAATCATACCTGAAGGTCCATAAGCTGTACATTTTTATCTAGAGCACTGTGGTGTTTGAAGTGGGGTAAGATCTTTTCTTCCTGTAGCTCCATAGGGCTAGTGACAGGTTGCAGCAAGCCAAGTGTACCATGTATCATCAAGATAGATTACTCATTCATGTGTTACGGTACCTTAAATCACCATGTTATCAACCGTGTTATATGATCCTGCTGGTGGCCATTAAAATAAAACTCTAACCCATGACAGAAACAGAAAACAAAACACCATAAACGTACCTGTAGGTCCATAAGCTGTACATATTTGTCTAGAGGACTGTGGTCTTTGAGATTGTGTAAGATCCTTTCTTCCTGTAGCTCCATAGAGCTAATGACGGGTGGAAGCAAGCCATGGATACCCAGTGCTTGGCGTTCCCTCAAGGTGAATGCTGTACCCTGTATAAAGTAAGATAAATGTACATTAAAGCTTACGTCTGAAAAGGCTAGATACATGTACAAGACGAGAACATGTCAACATCTGGGGTCTTTGAGTTTGTGTATGATCCTTTCTTCCTCTAGCTCCACAGAGCTTATAACGAGTGGAAGCCCCGGTGGGGTCACTCAATGTGACTTCCGGACCGCATGACCGTTACCAAAATCGCGGAAAAAGGGGTCAATTTCAAGCAATGTCCGCGGACAAAATATTCCTCGAAATATGGGGGAAATAGGGGTGCACAGGTGTCCTCGAAATTGATAAATAGGGGTCACGAAAAGGGAAAAGAGAAAACCGGGAAGGGAAAAGAGAAAACCAGGAAGAAAAATTTGAAATATGGTTAAATAGGGGTAAATTTGCGAAAGTGTCCTTACAATCTTATAAATAGGGGTATTCCAAAGTACGATTTTGTCCTTGTTTTGACGTAAAAAAGGGGGTTAAATTTCACAAAATGTCCTTGAAATTGACCGCAAAAGGGGGTTATATGCATTTGTGGTAACGGTCATGCGGTCCGGAAGTCACATTGAATGACCCCACCGCGGTGGAAGCAAGCCATAAATACCCAATGCCTCGTGTCCCTCAAGGTGAATGCTGTACTCTGTATTATTCAACAAAGTAAGATACAGGTTGTACATAAGTTTTGTTTTTTGAAAAAGAGTGGGCATACGACTCAAACATGTAGAGGACTGTTGTCTTTCAGGTTGTCTAGAATCTTTTCTTCCTGTACATGTAGCTCCATAGAGCTTACAGCGAGTGATAGCAAGCCATGAATACCCAGTGCCGGCATTCCCTCAAGGTGAATGCAGAATACTGTATGATTAATTAGTAGCCCTATGTCTGCGCACCTACGGTCTAATTTGAAATTGACAAGGATTCTCTTTTATATTCCTCCATTGCTTCTTCTATTAAGCTCAGCGCACTGTGGCGGCACACACTACACAATCTGACTAGTGACTACAATAAGATTTTGGACGAATTTGCAATTTCATTTGATGTGAACATTAAAACCTCCAACATCTTAATGATTGAAGATCTCAATATTCACATGATTCATAAAATCTCAATTTCATTGGAGAAAAAGCTCAATTGGCTCAGAATGATGTCAGACCAGTAGTACGATTGTCTACGATTTGAAGGCTACTATGCTCCTATCCATAGCGATCCAAAATGTCATTTTTACTGCAGTGCTACTAGAATAGGATTACTGGATAACAATGGGATGGTGACATCAAGTGATAATGTTGCATAAGGCATTATTGAACATAAATGATAATTACATACATACATGTACATGTAGTCACGTACTCCAATTTATGACAATGCGACACAATGACTTGGCAATTTTATTGCAGGCCATAATCAGATTAAAATGTATGTCAATATTGATAAGGCTCTAGGTTCTGAACACTTTTAAGAATATACTTGATGCCATAATGTCTGCAAATAAAAGAACAATTTGTGAATATTTAATGTACGCACTATATTTTTCTCTTTCACTTATGTTTACTGTAGTAGCAGAAATTTTCATAGAGACAGTACTATGAATATTCCTGACAATTGTTTCTGCAGCAAAAAAACACCAACGAACAAAAATTGTCATTATGTGCAGGTTAATGATGCGATATCAGGAATCAGGAGGCATGCAACCTCTGTGAACCTGACCATCCTAGAAACCTTTAAAAAAAGTCCCATGGATACAGAACATCTGAGCCATGTTGCATAGAACTTACCACTGATGTTAACTTTGCCATCAATATTCATTACCATGGCAACATCACTCAACAACTAGTGAAATCAAGGTTTCTATGGAAGTTACCATCAATGACAAAGTGACCACCAATGGCAAAGTTACCATCAATGCTGAGTTACCATCAATTGATGGCAAAGCTACCACCGATGCTAAGTTTTATACAAAAGGGGGCCCTCGTACGGTAAGTCCTACAGTTGTGTATATAAATTTCAATACAAAGAATCAAATAACCTTTTTTTGTATACAGTGCATACAAACCAAAATCGCAGTAAACTAAATAACGCAATATCAGCAAAAAAGAAAAGACATGTAGACTCGATCCCAAAAGAGCATAGTAATGGCATTCCCTAGTTTACAATGTATTGTTCTCACTATAAATAGAAAATACTCTGTGATGGGTAGGTAAACTTGGAATGGAATTTGGAATGACCAGGGTCAGCTCCTAATGCACACTGGCTTTGGGTGGGTCTCTCTCTCTCTCTCTCTCTCTCTCTCATCTTTATCTTGTCAATATTTGCTTACATCACACCCACTTCATTAAGATGAAGAATTCAGGATGAAACATTTGCAATTCACATCCCGGCTCTACAATAGACAAATGTACATGTACATGTATGAATGATGGAGGGGGGGGGGGGGGGGGGTATCTGGACACTTTAACAAACATAAATCCTTCTTTATTGCCTTCACGTTGAATGAAAAATATTCATCAATTAGCACTAACCGAAAGGAATATTTGTCTTTCACAATGTTGTCCAAGGGTGCGTTTAATCGACACTTTTTCATCCTAGAATCACGGTTTCTAAAGACGTTTAGTTTAAAACGCAATGCGTTCAAGCGATTTTTTCGTCGGTCGTAAAAATAAACGTGTTTGAAAACACAAACATGAAACGCTGAAAGAGATGCGTTTTGTATCATGATTCTGCAGAATCACGGTCGCTAAAATCGATTGAACCGACGGAGTTCTCGTTCATGATTGTATGACGGAGCCTGTTCCAGTTTGGGCAAAAACCGCGCGCCTGCTTTTCATGCAATTTGCGTTTACTATACCATGCTCTTTATCGTGGCCTGTTCCGTTATGTTATACCTTGTTTTCCTTCTATTTTTTTCTCTTTCTGTCTTTCCGTATGTAATTTTTTTGCTTCTTCCTTCTATTCTTATGTTATTCTTTGTTTTTTCCTTCTTTCACCTTCTCTTATGTTATTCTTTATTTTTATAATTCTATCACTTTCTCTTTTGTTATTCTTTGTTTCTTCCTTCTATTCTTGTGTTATTCTTTGTTTTTTTTTACTTCTATCACCTTTTCTTATGTAATTCTTTGTTTTAAGCATTCTATCACTTTCTCTTTCTGTCTTTCCTTATGTTATTGTTTGTTTCTTCCTTCTATTCTTGTGTTATTCTTTGTTTTTTTTTACTTCTATCACCTTTTCTTATGTAATTCTTTGTTTTAAGCATTCTATCACTTTCTCTTTCTGTCTTTCCTTATGTTATGCTTTGTTCCTTCCTTCTGTCACCTTTTCTTATGTTATTCTTTGTTTCAATCATTATATCACTTTCTCTTACTGTCTTTCCTCATATTGTCTTTTTTTCTTCCTTCTATCACTTTCTCTTTTTGTCTTTCATTATGTTATTCTTTGTTTTTATAATTATTCTATCACTTTCTCTTTTGTTATTCTTTGTTTCTTCCTTCTATTCTTATGTTATTCTTTGTTTTTTACTTCTATCACCTTTTCTTATGTAATTCTTTGTTTTAAGCATTCTATCACTTTCTCTTTCTGCATTTCCTTATGTCATTCTTTGTTTCTTCCTTCCATCACCTTCTCATTCTTTGTTTTATTATTGCGATCTATGCTCAAAACAGCAGTCGACAGTCGGCCGTAAATAATTCCAAAAAGCGCGCGCCGAAGTTGACCTTTACTTCCTGGGTCAAACTGCGAGTGTGATGCGAAGTGGCTGGGCTCGAAATGAGCTGAATCAGCGTTGATGAAAAATCGCATGAACGCTAACCGCAGTGACCTTGCTTTTTGTAACGGCGTTTTGATTTGTGATTCATGTTTGTGATTCTAGCTTCGAAAATTTGATTGAACGCACCCCAAGTCCAACATACATTGTAAATCTTAGAAGACAAATTTATGAAATATTGCTTTCAACTTCTTCAAATTGCTGTTTTTAAATCAATCGTCCAGATACCCAACCTGTCCGGACACACAACGTCTGGGTAAACAACTAGTAGATACATGTAAAGTTAGGGTGAGAATAGAATTATTCTTCAAAAACTACTACCGGTATTTCAAAAGAGAAAAGGCAATGAGACTGAGGGATCAATGACAAAATGCATTAAAAATTTGCCTTTCAGGTATTAAACATTATGTGTATGCGTTGCTGATTTAATTGTAGTCCATGTCTAAACAAAATGATCTTTTCCCTTGTTGTATCACAACAGCAGACAGAGGTACATTTCCACCATGCATCTACGGTATACGAAGTTCATGCAATGCTCTACATAAAAACATCTCTCACAATGCCATGACTTGAAGTAATCCTTTCCTTTACAGTACATTTTGGGACACAGGTACTGGTATTAATATAGACCTTCAATGTGCCAGCACAATTACACTACCCTCTCTTCTATTTTAATTACTTCCTGACACCAGAAGCAATAACTCCATCGTCTGGTCATGGGTATGTTCTTTTTTGGGTATGAGTATTTATAGTACAGACAAAAAATATCAAAAAAATATGACCTCTACATGCAAGCCTAAATGGGGAAAGAAAAAGATGAGAAATTTGCATTTCTTTTTACTTAACATATACATGTAACATGTTGTGCAATTGTTGTAAATAAAATCATTTTGCAGTTACTTGTTATGGTAAATAGATAGGGCTGCGACGAGTAGTCAAATGCTTGAGTACCCGCACTGTTGAGAACTACTCGATTACGATTTCTCGTACTCGAATATTCAGCCGCAAAAAAAAAAAAAAAAAATCCTGGTCACCTGGCACTGTCCAGGCCGACGCTTACCCGTGCCAGGGAGAGCGCCGACCGCTGACATGGTACCATCGGTAAAAATATTTCCCAACTCAATCACTGTCAAACTCACCACTCAAAAACTGGGACCAAATGTCCGGATTTCTGTTTGGACTCGGAGGAAAATGGATTATTCTGCCATCTTTGGTTTTTAAAACAGCATTATTTACTGTTATTATTATTAATAAATCGGTGCCTTCAACTCGAAGTAAAATTGCACAAGTTTTCGGAGATGGACTTGGGATACTGCTCCTGTGGTATGGTGGTGGTAAAAAAATAAAATACAAAAATTATTTTTTTATTTTTATTTTTTTAAACATGGTGTCCGAATATTTGAGTATTCGCTTGTAAGCCTGGGAGTGTACTCGGGTACCTCATTTCATGGTTGTGCACAGCCTGATTTGAATTCAAAACAACAAAAACAAATAAAACGGTTGAAATATGTTTGGATACTCACAATTTCAGTATTGTTCTTAATCAATCTATTCTTAATCTTGACAAGTATGTTTGAAACATCACTGAAATTAACTTTTCTGGTGAATCTAGAGATTTGATAAACTTCAATATACTTTATAGAATACATGAAGACTGGTATTAAACAAAGGTTGACTTAAAAGTCTGGTGTTTAAATTACAAATTTACCAATGGCTGGGCTTTTGATATACACACCCCCAGTATAGTACGATAATACTCTGTAAAGAGGTCTGTACTAAAAAAAGGAAGAAGAAGAGAAGAAAATGTTACGATAAAGTCTTTTTTTTAATATTTGTTTTAAAGGAAAGTAAACTTGACATATCGTGGCCCAAAAGATTTACAATAGCACACATTTGTCAGACTCGAGTTACAGTTTCAAACAGAAATCTTGTAAATGATTTTCAAAATATGTTATCACTTTGCACCCTCTTTTTTCAGACTGTTTCTTCAACATATTTCTATTTCAATATACATGTTAAATAATGTTAAATAAATATTAAGATCTGTTGGATTATCATCATTCACAACCTTGATTTGAAATGTATGATGGGGGTTGGGAGTCTGGACATTTAAAACAAACACAAAGCCTTCCCTTTTGCCGACGGATTTAACAAAATGTAAGTATCAAATAAGAACTAAACTTCATAAACATTTCTGCTTTATAATAAATGTCTAACATAAGCCTTGGGCCTAGAAGATTTATGAAATATTGCTTGTAAACTTCTTCAAATTGCTGATTCATAAATCAACTGTCGGACACAACATGATCATCTGCATCTGGGTATGTAGGCTTTTTAAAGTCAACTGACAGAGACTGAGAGAGACCCTAGCTGATGATTGATATATTGATAATAAATAATAAGGCTAATTTTTGAATGAGTCTAGGATCCAAATATCGCCAGCAAATGAAATTATAAACAGCAGGGGGCCGTTTCTCGAAACCAACTCCATGACAGTCATATCTTTGTCGGCGACCTACGGAGATGTCACGGAGTGGATAAACCGTTTCACAAAGCCATGACAGACATGATATCGATATATCGCGATACTAGCAGCTCAAGAACATAGTCTTTGTCACGATCCATTTGATTTATCACGAATAAACCAAAACAAGTTTTGGGGCTAAAATTGTTCAAAAAGAAACATATACATATTAATTCTCCTAAAATAAATAACAAATAGTGTCATTATCAAATGTAGATCATCAAACGATTTGCATATTTCTGTAAAGATTCTTAAATTGAAGAAAAACCGGTGAGTTTTTTTTCCTCGACAATCCACTCAAAAGGTAGTTGAAGGATACCGTAATGTGATAGTTTATCAATACGTACTCTTTTTGTTTATTGTGACGAGGAATTTTAGGCAAAATACCTTTTCTCAGCCAGTATTTATTCTAGAGTCTCATAATACTCGTTATATAATTGATTTGATATTAAAAACATAATTTGAAAGAAGTAATTAGAGAGGGAATAATAATGCACATAGGCCCCAAAGGTATGATGGTATCCTAAGAAAGACTATGGAATGATTATGGACAACGGTGTGTAACATTCTTATCTCTTTTATTTATATGTTATAGTTTAATGATTTGTGATTTAATGTTTATATTCAGCTTTTTAAAATTTCTGTATAATTTGTATTATCACTTCTGTACATTTGCATTTCGCATCCCAGAGAATTACGTACCGAACTCGTCTATATTTTTCTCAAAATGATAGTGAAACTAATCGTACATTTCGCGGCCCATGGAATGGCAACAAACTGACTTGTGATGGCGCTTTACAGCAATTAAAAAGATATGACGGGTTCGGAGCAGTGACAACTCATTGTCGCGGAAGTTGTCGCTCATCTTGGCAAAGACGGCTTCGTGAAACACTTTGCTGACAAGTTGCGTGACAGTGGCGAGATGTCGTTGATCTTGTAGTTATGACGGTTTCGAGAAACGGCCCCCAGGACATCAATCGGACCATTGGCAGCTGCCGCAACATGCCTCGCCATCGGCAGACCGATCGTACGATGTTGGCCGTCGCGGTCGTCCTGCCGTAAGCCACACACCCAGCCAGAACTCTGGGGTTGCCGTGTAGCAAATCCCGTGTGCTAATCGAGGGACGTTTTTAAAAAAATGAAATCATTTCAACATCAAATATCTACCTTATTCAGCTTTGTATCCCGCAAGATATCAGGTCCATAATGTCTGGAATGCTGGAGATGGTCCTTCTGCGATTGTTTTGGTGCTGACGACATTGTTAAAATAGTAGATTTCTCGGTTCATTTACTTGTGGTAATTTCAGAAATGCCTTCGAATGCTAGCTGTGTAATCAAAGTGTTGAACGCGCACACAAACAGCTGATCGATCGCGCGAGCGCACACGCCCCCGTTTTAGTCTCTAAAATACAGACGCTGATTTGGCTTTTCAACAACAACAATAGCAAAATAAAACCATAAAAGTGTAGTGAGCAAATTTAAACAAAACTTTTAATATTTGTGTCAACTATCAGAAAATAACAAGAGAAATTAAAGTGCATAGCATAATAAGCAGTCTAGAGTCTTACAATTTAGACCATGTATTAAACATAATGACTAACAAGGGTCTGCGATTTTAAACTACACTATAGTATCGCCAGCTAGCTGAGCAAGCATGTGCTGAGCTAGCTACTGAGGATTGGGGGGCACGGAGAGGGGCTCGTCTGTAATTCCTTTTCAGCTAATCTTTTAACAATAGGATTAAAGACAAACGGCATTCTAGGGTCACTCAGCGTAACTTTCGATCCAATCAATAAATAAAGCCAATAACACAGGGTTACCGTTACATTCTAATTCAACTGCTTCGGAGTAATTTTGCAAGGAAGTTATTCTTCTTGCAGCTGTCTTGAGTAAACAAACTTTTAGTTACAAAATTGTGTGTCAACAAAGAGGACATTTATTTCAAAAGATCTCAAGGGCTCTTCTGTTCAATGCAAGCTAAAATGTTGATGAAAATAATATTGAAACAAAAATGAAATTATTGTTTGTCTTGCACACTATATCAATTTCCTTCAACCAATCCAATACCAGAGTTAAATAAATGACATTGTAAAAGTTGTGAAGGTGAACAAATGTAGGAAAATGGGGGGTCCAGAGGCATACCAAGCCATTACTTTTGCCTTTGGATTTGAAGAAAAAGTATGCATCAAATAGCACATTTTGTCATTGATCCCTCGTCTCATTGCCTTTTCTCTTTTGAAATAGTAGTTTTTGAAGAATAATTCTATTACATGTAATCATCTTCAAATTGCTGGTTTAAATCAACTGTCTGGAATCAGGATACATAGCCTGTCTGGACACACAACATTTGGGTATACTTGAGTTTCTAAGTAATTTGTCTTCATTTAAATTTAATATACATTTTGTTGGGGTATTTTTTTGTTGTGTTATGCATGTCCAATTTTGTTTCCCTTGAATTGTCTGCTTTGATCCAGACAATTTCATTTCAAACATGCACATGCAATAAAAAAACAATATATCATGGACTCTTCAAACAATATATTCATGCACCAAATAAAATCCTTTCAATGCTGTGTGAGAGTGCCCCCCCCCCCCCCTTCCAGAGAGAGGATACTCGGTTATTATTCATCTGTGGGGATACATCATACAAAACAAAGCACACCACCAATATGATCTTGAAACCAGATTTAGAATCAAACTACATGGATTTTTTTGATTTTTTAATGATGTAAAACAGACTAAACATTCAGTAAAACTGGTTGTAAAACTGGTTTCACTACCTGGTACTGAGAGAAAATAGGAATATTTAAATTTCTGTTTCAGAGAAACATAGGTGGAGGTGTCGTGGTATAGTGGTTCATTCACTTGACTCTCAATCCAAGGGTTCAGGGTTTGAATCTCAGCCCAGCACTGATGTCCTTTGGCAAGACATGATTCCACAATTGCCACTCTCCACCCAGGTGTAAATGGGTACCTGGCAGTCGCTGAGGTAATACTAATTGCAGGGCCCTCAGGGAGATTAGCATTGAAGCTGATGAGGCTTCCCTGGGTAACCAATATTATTATTAGTAGTAGTATTGTTCTCCAAATGGCAATGATGACTCTATGCATATACAAAATATTGTATGGCAGCTGACAGCAACTCAAACCACAGAAACTGGCAAAATGAAAAAAATATAAAGTCACCCTAGACTAAATCAACTTTGTTTTTTCTGTGATGATGATGTGAACAATAATAAAATCAACAACATTCTGTGCATCAAATAATGTAAGTCAATTTTTTGTCCATTCCAATATCAGCACAAAAAAAAAAACTTTTCAACTCAATAAAAAAGAGTCAAGACAAAAATTAGTTAGACTTTCAGCACCATTTATATTTACTGATTTATCAGAATATCAGAAATAATGCCCAAGATTAGTGAGAATAGAATCTTTATTTATATTAATTATCTATTTATTATGTAGTCTAGTCATTCATTCATTCATTCATTTAATTATTTACTTACTTACTCTTTTTGTGCATTCATTTATTTATTTAAGCAGTAGATTCTAGGTCTACTGTAAATAACCAAAGTAGATCGATGTACGTGTATATCTAGTAGTAGTAGTATATGTAGTAGTCTAGACTACTGACTACTGAGTAGACAAGACCTAGGTTCTAGTTCTAGAGCTAGAAGTCTACTTCTACTTCTACTGACTGTTGATCATTTCACAAAACTTTCATTGAGGATTGATGCCTATGAATAATGAAGTAGATTCTAGATCTATGAATCTAATAATGGAACTTTATTTTATATCCCGGCAGGCATAATTCAAATTCTTTCCAGACAGTGTCAAATAATTAACAATTCAGTCGGTACCATCCTTAAAACATTGCAATGACCGTAATTTGAGAGTGGAGACATCCCTCTGACTCTGTTCTGTTCACTTTCGGAATTGCATGATGCTGCTTCACCCGATACGTACCTTGTTCATTTGCGGGAGCCGCAGAGCCTTCAACCCCTGAAGCCTGGCCTGGTCACCTCCCGATGTGGAGGCAGCGTAGCGGCGGCAGGAGCCTGCGATAACTCGACTCGTTCTAAACATCGTTCTCACTCTCGCTGTTATCTCCATCATGATGAAAGGTTCTGAGGAAACAAAATTCTGACAGAATTATGGCTTGGTAAATCCAAAGGTTTTTGAAGAATATGCAGATCTAACTTCAGCTCAGCTCAGCTAGCTATGAAACTGCTGCAGATGCTTTACAAACACGGTCGGTAGTCGGCCATTGAATTGACATTTATCAAATACCTAAAGTGCTAAACTTGTTAGACTTGGTAGAAAGTGTTTATTCAGAAATGTTCATACAGCTACCAAATTATTTAGAATAAACCTCAATTTCAGATGTAAAATAGAAATAACTAATAATTAAATCATATAAAAAAATGTATTTGTTATTGTTTTATTATTGATAGTAATTAAAATATGAAATATCAACACTATTAATTATCAAATTTGGCTGAAAACAGACTAACATTTCCAATCACTCATTGTCAATCATCAATGGCTCATTCTATCCACTCCTACAAAACAGGATGATAAATTACTTCGTGAACTTGCTTATGCTCAACAATTTTCCTCGAGTACAAAGTCTCAATTTCCTTGTGATTTCCTTTCATACTTTGATATGAATACAATATCAGAAATGATTCCAAAGGCTAGAATACTCCGATCAAAATGGGTTTTCAGTACGTGTTTTCAAAGGCAGTAACAAAACACCCCTTTGTTTGAGCGCAAATAGAACAATCTTACTAATTCTTGATGTGCAAATATTCTTGCGATTGGTCAATTTCGGCAGAAATAAAAGTTTTGGATTATCAATGCATGGTAACTTGCAAGTGAGCTCAACAAAAGAACAAAACGCGATTGCGAATAAAACAACCCAACTGCACACTTAGTAGCGTAATGATGGGGGCGGCTTGGGGGCCGGGGCCCGGGGGCAGTTTCGCACCGAATAAAATTCAAACGTGGTTCAACTAATTCGATACCAGTGATTTAAAAATGTGGCTGAAATGACATGATTTCCTGCGATTTTTTCTCACTTTTGTGTAAATTATACTTTTGTAGGCGTTTGTTGGAAAGAGAAAATTACCAAATTTACAGTCAGACAAAAAAATATGCTTATTTAGAAGCTTACATGTCAGGGCTCGAGCCCCCCCCCCCTAAAAAAATAGAAAGAAAGAAAGGTGACCTACCAGTGTCACAAAAGTAGGTATCAAAATATGCTCATCTGACCGTAATATGTCTAAAACCCCTGAGCTTACAGGGGCTTTGCCCCCCGGACCCCACCAGGAGCCCCAAGGCAGGCCCCTGCATGGATGCTCATAATTATGACCTTTATTTAATGCCTAAAACCCCTACGCTTTCGGGGGCTCCGCTCCTTGACCCCCCGCCGGGGCTTTTACCCTAGACCCAACGCCAATTTACGCACCGCCCCGGCTCTACATGATCGTAAATACTTTACCCCCCCCCCCCCACTTGGCGTACCGCGGGGCCTACATTAAACATGTACTTGTGGTGGTGTTGCGTTTTTTTTTCTTCTTTTGCCACTCCGCCCCCCCCCCCAAAAAAAAACATAATAATAATAATAAAAATAAATAAATAAATAAATAAACAAACAACAATTAATAATAATAATAACCCGTGTTATGCTCATTACGCCACTGCAACTGCATGCAACGTTGCCCTTTTGTAGCAGTATTCTTTTTTCAATTTTTGGACCAACGTGATCGTTGAAACCGAAATAATGTTTATTTACTTATCGAAACTATTAACACGTATAGTATTAACTTTAAAATAAAAAAGGGCACTTCGTAAACATTTCAGAGAGGGGCTATTCAAATTATTTAGACATTAATTCTATTTAGAGGGATTGGGTTATGTTAAGATGACACTTAGCTTCCAAGATCATATCGGGGTTTTGAAAATATCTAAAATTTATTTTTCAAAGATACAGCCTATAGGGGGCATGCAATTCAGGAAGAAAATCATTTTTCGGGCCGCGGTCAAAACAAATTGCATACTAAGATGTATAGGGGCATAGCGACAGACGTTTCTTTATTCAATCTCTTTATCTGATTTGCAAATTATTACGTTTCGATATGATTGGCCTAGTTATTTGCACTTATTGTAGTGTTTTATCAGCATGAAACAGTAAGTATGAACAGTGTTTGCAGTGAATTTAGCGCATTGGGTCAATGCATTAGTAACTGCCTTCAATTTCGCTCTAATTTGGGTTTAATTTATTCGAAGATAATTATACAGGCCTATAGGCCAAGTTTGTTCCCTTCTCTCCATTTCTGCAGGGTGGCTTCTTCATGACACCCAGTGGCGAACATAAAAGTGCTCGCCTTTACCCCACTCAAAACTTACCAGTTTAACGAATATTATTATAATAGTGATAAAAATAATAGCAACAAACGCTTTGAATTTCAAAGAAAAGAACTTTGGTGTAAAAATCATGGGATTTGAAGTAAAGTTTGATAATTTATGGTGAGGAACTGAGGACCAAAACCATTGAGCGGTAAATAGTTTTCTCCTTCGGCCTTCTTTTTTGTCTTCTTTTTTCTCTTCATTCTCACCCTCCCCCCCCCCCCCCCCATCAATTTAACATTTAACACGTGCCGTAAAGTTTGGCGACAATAGTCAAATTACTGACTAATCGCCAATAACTCAAAACACAACAACAACAATTCTCGTTCGTCCATTTAGAAATCCCAGTCAGACGATGGATGGCTTTTCTTTCAAAATGTTGAAAATCAAACAATGTGTTTATTTTTTCATCACTCCGTCTTATATCACTCAGGGGCACATAGGCGCCGGAAGTGGGGGGGCGCCTTTTTTTTGTTGTAAATCGTACCTTTTTATGCGTCTGTTGGAAAATAACGAATTCCCAAATTTACAGTCGGGCGACAAAATATAATGCTTATTTAGAAGCCTTTATCTCAGGGCCTGCAGAACGTCGGGGCTAGGGGGCTCGACCCCCCCCCCCCTCACTTAAAAAGAAAGTATATTAAAGAGAAAAAGAAAGAAAGAGAGAGAGAATCAAAATGAGTGGCCGTACAATGAAATACCTAAAACCCATGAGCTCCCAGGGGCTCTGCCCTCTGGACCCCACCAAGGGCCATAAGGCGGGCCACTGGATGCTCATCTGACCTTAATTAAATGCCTAAAACCTCGGAGCTTCCGGGGGCTCTGCCCCTGGACCCCCGCCAATTAGTGACCCGCCAGTGTCACAAATATCTAAATATGCTTATATGACCGTAATTAATGCCTAAAAACCCTGAGCTTCCAGGGCTCAGTCCCTGGACCCTACGCCAATTTACGCTCGCTACACTGTAAAAAAGAATTTGTTCATTGGTAATTTTTACGTATTTTTTCCATGTAGAATTAACTTGAAAACATTAGTTTTGCCACTTACGCACTAAATTTAAGTCTTGCTAACTCAAACTTTCAATTTAGTAGAACATACGTGGAATATTTAAGTAAAATCAAATACATAAGAACTTTAAGTAATTTCAGCTTGTATTAATTTAGTAATTTTAACTCAAAATCAGAAATTATACGTATTACTCAAACAATTTATGTTGATTATTCTTATCTTTTTAAAGTAAGGACCGATGCAGTGCGTAATAGAAATATTTACATAATTTATGAATATTCATTAAGAACAAATTAAACTCTTTTTTAAATAAAACAATTCTTTTTTGTGGTTGAATGAAAATTTAAGGACTTTAAAACATTTACTAATTCATTTAACATGGCTAAGCAAAGACAAGACAATTTTTAATTGTTACCCAGTTCAAAACAAATCAAAACTTGATATTTCAGGAAATTGTCAACCAATTTTCCTTTTAAGATGCTACGATCAAGTATATATAAAAT
Source organism: Strongylocentrotus droebachiensis (assembly GCA_035222895.1). NCBI lineage: Eukaryota > Metazoa > Echinodermata > Echinoidea > Camarodonta > Strongylocentrotidae > Strongylocentrotus > Strongylocentrotus droebachiensis. The sequence goes on from JAVYIG010003042.1 coordinate 117,348, forward strand.
TTGGAGCCTTTCAATATGTGTCGAATTGAAGCGTATGTATTAGTTTGTGATGGTGGTAGATATATATATATACGGTTAAATCTTAAATAGAAGTAGTGAATTGATTAGTGGATGTTACTTGTTAGATTAGATGGGTACCAAATCGTGCAATATGTAATCCTAACATAGCTTTTTTTTAATTATCTAAAATGATTATTCTTAAATTATTTACGTTAATGTAACTCGATTTAACTGAGTAAAAATTTATTCAGCAAAATAAGTAAATTCTACTTAAGATGCCGTAGGTAATATTTACTTAATAAAAATAAGGCAATTCTTTTCCTCAATTTTATTGAGTTATTTCGACTATTATTTTTTTTACAGTGTACGCTCTATCATTGTTCATACTTCACTTTGAAAAACGTTCCGTGGGGCGTGCCTGTAACATGTAAGAGTGGTGTGATGCAGATTTTTCTTCTGCCCCCCCCCCCCCACCAAAAAAAAAAAAAAAAAAAACGTTTTTGCTCATTACGCCACTGCCCCTGGAAGGCGAGCCCCCTGGAATGCACATCGGAATCCAGAATTCGAATATTGAAAGTTCTAATATTGTATTGCTTTATAAAACTATATAGATTAGAGCAATTCTACGAAAGTTATCATGTTTCCTTTTCTCTCTTTTGCTTCACCGTTGTACGAGGTCATATTACGACCGAGTATAACATATTTGAGAAATGGCCAGTTTGTAATTTCCTTACTGGATTATACAGTTCGTTAATGTATTACCGTTTCTTTCTTGGTTGGAAATTAACCAGGGGAAACCCGAGATCTACCTTGCACCTTCAAAGCACTGAATTACACATTTTTGTAAAGGGCAGCTTTGATTATTATAATTTTTTTAAAATTTATCTAAATAAAGCAATGAACATGGAAAACGATGATGCAAATTGTTCTGCTGGCAGTATTAATGTGTTTCGCATTTAATTTGAATCATTAACATTGTATCAAAATTATAAACATACAAAACGGTTGGACTTTTGAGCATTAAAATAATGGAATTACAGTTTTCTGATCTCGTATAAAATTGCACATTGGGGTTCATTAGTAAAGGATGCTAAAATGATGATAATTTTGAAAGATGCCCTTTTCATCAGTAATAAAGGGCATGTCCTATTACTTTACCTTTTTAATGTAAGGGGCGGCAGCAGTTTTAAAGGAGGCTACGTGGTCTCCTTCCCCATAAATTGTTAATTATGAAATCAATTTAAGCCAGGAAATTGAAGAAGACATATGCAAAAAAAAAAAAAGTCCCGCACCCCAACATGCCTCCATATTATTCGACAGCCGCGGCTGGATGAGGGGGCTTATTTTTCGTAAAATCAACTCGAGTGCAATTTTAGCACATTTCAGTAGTTTTAGCGCAACAGGGCTATTGACAGAGGCGGCGCTCCGGGGGAGGGGAGGGGGGGGGGGGGGCACAGTGCCCCCCCCTTTTTTCAAAAATCTCCAAAGTGCCCCTTTTACTTTTACAAGTGCCCCTATTAATTTTTGTTAAGTGCCCCTCTCCTTTCCACCTATGATAAGTGCCCCTTTTATTTTGACACGTACCCCTTTTCCTTCGACAAATTCCCATTTTCCTTTGCTAAAAGTGTCCATTTTCCACTCTCATAAGTGCTCCTTTTTAATCTCTAGTAAGTGCCCCCACTTTTTTCAAATATCCCCAAAGTGCCCCTTTTACTTTTACAAGTGCCCCTATTAATTTTGTTAAAGTGCCCCTCTCCTTTCCACCTCTGATAAGTGCCCCTTTTATTTTGACACGTACCCCTTTTCCTTCGACAAGTTCCCATTTTCCTTTGCTAAAAGTGTCCATTTTCCACTCTCATAAGTGCTCCTTTTTAATCTCTAGTAAGTGCCCCTTTTCAGGTACGAGAAGTGCCCCTTTTCACTTTTGGTAAGCGCTCCCTTCACCTCTGATAATCGCCTTATTCAAATCTGAGAGGTGCCCCTTTTAATTTCACAAGTGCCCCTTCCCCCTTTTAATAACTAACCATTTAACTAACCCTTTAACTAGGGTGAGCGCACCCTATATTTTCACATGTGCACCCATTCCTTTCTAGTAAGTGTACTTTTCCTTATGATAAGTGCCCCCTTCATAAATGCTCCTTTTCACCTATGCAAATAGCTTTTCATTCTCATAAGTGCCCCTTTTCTTCTCTGGTAAAAGCCCCTATTAAAATCTGATCGGTGCCCCTTCTTTCAACAAATGCACATTTCCCTTTATTATCAGTGCCCCTTTTTCATTCTCATAAATGCCCCTTTTCAAATGCGATACGTGCCCCTTTTCACCTGTCATAATTACCTTTTTAACAACGTTTTAACAACGTGCCCCTTTTCCTTTCTGACATGGAAACTATCCCTTTTTCATAAATGCTCCTGTTCACTTTTTATAAATGCTCCGATACAAATCAGATGGGAGCCTCTTTTCCGTCGACAAATGCCTATTTCCCATTCTCATAAGTGTTTTTTTCATCTCTGGTTAGTGCCCCCTTTTTTAAGATGTAAGAAGTGCCCCATTTTCACTTCTGATAATTACCCGTTGTACTTTGACACCTGCATCTTTTCTTTTCAAGCGACTAAAAGCAATATCCCCAAAGAAAAAGGGGCACGTGTCAAAATAAAAGGGGGCACTTATCAGAGATGAAAAGGGGCACTTAAATATCAGAAGGAGAAGGGGCACTATTATTACAAAGGAAAAGGGCACTTGTTAATTAAAGTAATATGGGCACCACTCATATTTGAATTAGGGCACTTATCAAAGGTGCTGAGGCCGGGGTCTGAGGGCACTTATCTAAAATAAAATGGTTACTTTCCTATGTAAAGAGGGGCAATTTAGGGGTTATACTCGAAAAGTGGGAGGGTGTACTGTAAGGGGGGGGGGGGTGGAATTGGGGGATTGTGGCGATATCTTATTATTGTTGATATCGATTTTAGCGCGCTTTTCAAAATGGCGACTTCGTCTCAGCCGAAAGGAAAGGGTAAGAAAACTTGAACTAAGTAAATGTGAGTGTTGGTCAGGGAATGTAGATGCTGAAAAATAGCCTGTGTATATTAATTATCATGAATTGGTTGTCTATGTAGGTATTTGGTGTATTTATTGAGTGTATGCAACTGGAAATCTGCTGTGTCAAATATAGGGAGGGAGTCTTAGTTTGGGCATCAGCGGTTGCTGACCCCGTCTTCTGCCGAAACGACCGGTGGCAAAGCTCATGGCAGTCCGTTGCTCATGTACGGTCATGGAGTAGACGAGGCCTGCGCCTGGCGCGCATGGCGCTCTGCACTGCGAGGCGTACGGACCAGGGGACAACTCGGCCCAGATGCAAAAACGGTTATTTGTTGCATGTTTAGGCTTAGGGTTAGGGTTAGGGTAAAATGACAAAAAATGACAGTTTTTGCAGCTGGGCTGAGTTGTCCCCTGGTCCGAGTTAGCCCGGATCCGAGGCGTACAAATAGTAAATACACAATGAATGTCATTGAAATGCAAAGTTACGGCTGTTGCTTTGGTTTTTAAGACTTTTTGCGGATTGATGTCATATTTTTAGAGTTGCAGTAGACCTAGGCCTAGATCTAGGGCCTAATGCTTGTTGTGGCATTATGTTTATTTTTATGGTGATTATTTCTTGTGTTTTATCTTTCATTTTGTTGAATTTGTTTCACTTTCAGAATCAAATGGCACAAAATGCCACACCACCAGTTCAACAAGTAAAATGGTATGGTAATGTATGGCAGAGACGCCAAGTTCAAAGATCAGCTATGCGTGACATTTTCATGACACGGCGGGCAAGCGAGGGTATAGCGTATGTTTTGAAATCGCGCGCGCGTCATGCGTGAGAGCGTTTTCAGACCCTCAAATGCGTGATACTTGGTAGCTATGGTAAACTAACTACTAGTCGAAGTTCAAGTTCAAAATCAAGTTGAAATTAGATTAAACACAAAACACTGTCAATAGACAGTAGACAATAGACTGTCAGTACTCATAGGGCACTCAAAACTTCATGTCCTTTGTGACACACACACTGACACACCCCTTTCATCTAGCTGCAAGAATCTTGAGGAGTGAAGGAGGCAGAATAAAAATATAAAGAAGAAGAAGAAGATAAACAACAATGAGTCAATGACTGAACACAGTTTATGAATTTAGATGAACTGGAGAAAGTATCATCAGGACCCAGCCAAAACTGAAGCACATGCACTTGTCTCTGAGTCTGGGCCCTGCCTGGGCTTGGTTATTTGTGCTTTCTTTGACCGGTTGTACCACTACCAGTACCAGATTAGAAAAACTCCTGTCCTCACAATAAGGCTAGCATTATCTATCATCTATGGCTTGCTTCATGTCTGTGAAGAGGATTTGCTGCAAAGAAAGGTAAAAAGTTTGTGAAGTTTTAACAAAGCAATTACCTTTTGAAATAGAACCACCCCCAAAAAAAATAAAAGCAGCAGCAAAAAAAAAAAAAAAAAAAAAAATGGTCACATTTGAGTACATGTAGATCTATTCTAAGCTTAGTTTCAAGCCTCAACATGTCATCTCTCATTAAAAAAATGGATTGTGTTGAAACTGATGGGGTTTGTGATTAGGCAGACATATTAGGCATGTATATTCAATGATGCAAACAGTCAAATCTCGCCTTGGATGGTATTCTAAAAAAAAAAAAATTAAACAAAATGGTACGTTAGGAAAAAATAAAATGGGTCTTAAAGGTATTACAAAGTTTTGGTATGGGGTCATGAATTCGGTTCAAATTTAAATATTGGAAGCATATGCGTTCCTACAATATTCATTGATCGTTGTCGCTGTTGAAATCGAGTCTGAAGTTATGAAATTATAAATAATAAACTCTTTATGTTGTATAGCTCCCTCTGAAGGTCAAGATATTAATTTAGCTTTGAAACAATGTTTCTTGACTAAAATCGACCGATTAGCTATTCCCGTTTGGAAATTATATATCACAACTACATATTCTGAGATTTTCATGGTCGAAGCTACCATTATACGGCCATATGCGCTATTTGAAATTTATCAAAATTTACCGGGAGCACCGGTAAATTTTTATAATCAATTTTTCTTGAAAACAGAAGTGTTTTAGGGGCTAATTTTTTTAGTGCTTATAATACATCCACAGGAGCATCCAAATATATCAAAATTGTAAAGATTCACTATCCACCCAATTTTCAAAATTTCCCAAAACTTTGTATTACCTTTAACCTCTTTTATATATCAATCTCTACAACTTTTACAACATTGCTCCTTAAACCGTAAATAAACTAAAATAGGAAATATAATTGAGTTGTATCCGATTTATAACAAATAAAAATGAAATGAAAAGATTTATAAATGCTATAAATTGGTGATGTATGTTTTTGAATGGGGAATAATTCCAAAAACTGTTCTGAAGATAGACAAAAGAGGGAGCTGTTGATAATCTGCTGCTGTTGCAACATGTGGTAGCATTTAGACATGATTATTTTGAAAACTAATCTATAGCAAGAACAGAAAATCATGCAAATTATTAAAGTGGATGCCATGAACCTGAGGATCTTTGGTGCAGTATCAAAATTCAATGCACAAGGAAGTTGATCAAGTCCATGTATAGCCTACCATGTATCCATTTATTGGCTACCTTTCCCCTTCATTTTCGCTTCCACCATTTTTTTTCTGATGCTCTATTACACAACTCACAATCTAATCTGCAAGCACAGACTCTAATTGACAATTTACCTCAATTCCTAAACTTCTAAAGCTTTTAGCAGAGCCTAGATCTGTCAGCTTCTGGCTAGTCTGCAAGCACAGACCCTAATTTGACACTTTATCAAAAAATCATTGTGCCTTGAGAAAAGCCTAGCCCAGCTACCTACTGGTTGTGTCAGGAGCAGCTACATTTATAGTACATGGCATACGGAAGTCTTATAGTGCAGACTCTCTTTTACGACTGACCAAGGTTTGTGCCTGCAAACTTGTTTCTGGCCGTTTGGTCAGTAGCGGCTAAAGTACAAAGCCTACTGTAGTCTCATAGTGCAGACACTGCGCCTGCAAAGTTAAAACGACTCAAGTACACAACCCACCCTTCCAGGTTCATACAATAACCAAGTACTGGTGTTCATGTGTATGTGTGTACCCAAGAAGGGTAATTAAATTGGGGGAAATGAAAAGTAATCCTTGCCAAAGATTCATCAAAATTTGCCAGTTCCTATGAGAGGAGAAGCAGCAGTGAGTAAGAACTTCCTAAGGTCTCGCTAGTCTGTCCTCAAAGACCTTGTTTTAGATGTTTGTATAGAACTTTGCAGAGTGTATATCGTTGAGCTTTTACTACAAATTTTGATGTCTTTATTGGGTTTTCCAGTAACATTGTAGTGCTCCTCTATCTTCGGTGTGCAAACATGATATTTAGACAAGTATTCTGATAGCGCGTACTAAGATAGCGCGCACTAAGTTAGTCCACACTTTTATGGAGTGCCTGTTGTCAACTCATTTATCCTGTACAGATTATTTTAATCCTTCAATGAAAAGTCTCCAAAAAATTAATTTTGCAATGAAATGGGAAGAAAAAGATAATAGGAGTATGAACTGAATTTCCAAAAAGTCTTTGGTAGATTATCTTTGTCATGAATATTAAAGGAGGAAGATGAAACCTAGCATTCCATAGAAGTGTGAACTAAAATTCTTGTTTAGTCTGGACTTAGTCCTGGCTTAACTTATGAGAATACTATAATGTGATCACATATTACAAATACCACCCATTGACAGTATTGTGTGAATTATACAAAAATAGTGCTGTTTGATAACTTATAACATAATGTACCTGTATGAGGTAGTGACTAAAAACTCATACCTGTTAACATGTACAGTATGTAAATTAATTGTCTCACTTTACAGGAAAAGTGAAGTGTTTTACCTATTTCTTACCTACAGCACCTAGGGATCTTTCACTTTTTATGTACTAAAATTGTTGTCATCTTCTTTCTTTTCTTAAACCCTGTTGTTCTATGAGATGAAGCACAGACATAAAAATGGTATGCTGTTGATGTGCATGGTCATTTTCATAAACTTAAGGATTTCAGTGTATAAAAAGGTGTGCCACTGTGATTTTGCTGTAAAATAGAATGTCAAAATCATATTCATGAACTCATGGTCTTGTTACCGTTGCGATTCCCTGCTGTGTACATGACTACCGATACATTCCTCTGAGCTTTGTAAAAGCCTGTATAGGGTCTGATTTGAAAGACTATGCAGCTACTGGGAGCAGTGCTTCAAGGCGCTAGACTACATCACTGCGCGTAATGTCTGATTTCCCTTCTGCCTCTTCTTCAATCACAGGACACGCAAGTGAAGTGCATGCTGGGTAGGCACACGGAGGTCGAGCGAGCTTAGCGTTTGGCTGCCGATACGATCAGTTTGACTTCTACAGTGTTTGTTCTTACGTGGGGCTTTCGTTTTTTTCCTATCGCAGTAGGACGACTCGGCACAGTGTAAACAGAGAATCATCATCTGATGGTTATTCACATCGTTGAAAGTTATTCTTAACCGCTTGTGCTTTGGAAACTTTTTATGTTACTCAGACTATAATACTTATTTCATTGATTAGCCCTTTCTTTGGGGTTAAAAAGGAAAACTTTCCGTTGGAAACGTCATGACTCTTTCGTTTATCTGTGAAGTATAATGGATTGTAGCTCGGGAAGTATGGATTCAGCAGCTTCCAGTGGAATGAACTCGGATTCTGTCCGTTGGTCGGAAAGTGAAGAGAAAGGAGATAGTGAAGGTTTGGCTTTGATCAATATTTTTTTAAATCAAGTACAAAGAAAAAGACTCCAAATAGAGACATTCTGACATTTTGATCTTATAGAATTCCAATTTTACTACCATAATTTTACCATGCATAATGTTTTACGTGTAATTTTACTCTGTCATTGATGTATACTTTGTAAAAGAAACTGCAATTCGGCTCTCGGGCCGCGAATGTTTTTGAATGAAATAAACCATTTTAAATAAATAAATAAATAAAAATCATCAATAGGAAATGAAGCTTTGATGTTTGAAATGATATTATATCTCTATTCATAGTCTTTTTATCTACAGGCAATATTTGTCAAATTTCTCTGAGGGAAATACATTCAAGATGTAGTGATTTTCTAAACATATAACTATATTATTATTAATTTTAAAGTTTTTCCTGGGAAAATGTAAAGGCTTGAATTCCAGTTCATTCAAGAAATTATCAGCATTTATAGTGCCTTTAATTTGTTTGCATGAGCCCAATGTTAAAAGTTTTGAAAATGTTGGGGTCTGTACCATACCATGTGTTTGGGGCACCTGTTAGTGTTGAGCCCTACTTTAAACGATGTATGAAAAAAGAATAGTACTTACAGGTACTGGGGGGTGTTTCACAAAGATCCTAAGTAGAACTTAACACTAAGTTGGACTTTAAAATTATGGAGAGCCATTTGTAGCCTTAAAATAAAATATATTCAAAAGCAGAAATTCATGTATTTTAGACTTTTTATGAATTCCACATCCAGAACATGAAGTCTCCTTGATGATAGAAAATATGAATGATTTGAATCAACATTTTATGCCTTTCAAAATAACTTTTACAAAATATTTTCAAAGATGCTAATGGCTTTCCATAATTTTTAAGTCCAACTTTAATAGAGATAAGTTCAACTTAGGATCTTTGTGAAACACCCCCCTGGTACACTGTATGTAAAAAACCTGATTGATAAGAAATTAATTCAAAATGGAAAGAGAGTATGTCTGGGGTGGGGGAGGGGGGGGGGGGGGGGGGGGGAGGAGGGGGCTTAGATACTGACAAGATTTCCTATGTGTACATGTACGTTAAAGATGATATGAAAGAGCCGTTAAAGTACCGTAATAGCTTTAAGCAAATTAGATTAAAAAAGAGATATTTTTGTAACAGAAAAAGGAAGGACTTCAGTTGGACTGTAGCCAACATTATAAATATTACAGTCTGTAGGGTATTAAACACTACTTTATTATTAGATGTTATGCTTTGGGATCTAGCTTGTAGTGTCCTCTTTTATTACATGTAGGTTTATTAGATTAGATTTAAATGAAATAGCCTTCAACTTTTTATTATCAAAAATGTATTATTTTTTAAAAACAAAACTTGTCTCTAGGGCTATTACAGTATTAGCAATAAGTTCGGGGAAAGAATTTTTGTTGGGTCATAAACTTACACTTGTAAGTGCTTGGCATGAATCATTCAAGCTCTTTTTATCTCAAAACTGTCAGAACAGTTAACTCATTATAATATTTGTATTAGTTGGCCCTTCTTAAAGTATAAATAACACTGCAAATTCAATAATGATTCGTTTAGAGATTGGCAGGACAATAGAATCTGTGCCGCACATGAATTCGATTAGGAACAATGATTTCTTGGCAGTTTTCATCTTGTGCCAATGCCAGTGAAACAATTATTGATTTATTAATATCCTTGCTAGGCTTCAACAGATAATGCATTGTTTTAACAAGGTTGATTTGAAATTATTTTACTTACTCAATTTCATGCTCTTATGAACCTGTACAATGTAGGATATCTCCGTAAAATCAGAAATTTTCACAAATTGTTTGTGATGACTGTTTTTGTGGCAATAGGCTTGGGTAAATTGCAAATATTTCACACTGATGAAATTTACAAGTACTTTCAAAATTCTTCAGCATGAAATTGTCATGAAACTCAGCTGCGTTTACGATTGTTGCTGGTTTCCTGGCATGTCTATAGAGATCACATGATGTTTTGTTCCCCTGCATCAGTGTATAATAACCTCGTAAAGATCACCTGCTTATAACATCCACATTTGATCTCCTTTGAGAAGTCTTTATATACAGGTTTCATTATACAATGCTTATTAATAGAGGAATTATTTAACCTACAATGATTCACACATCAATGTGAACATGCTTGTTGTTTTATAAAGGTTTCACTCCATAGATAATAATAGTGAACACACTATTTATAATAGGCCTGTTTAAAATGAACGTACAAAGATTCACACAAAGAATAATTCATGTGTATCGGTAAAGGTCTTTAGATTTAATGTATAATAATAATGGAGACACAATAAGACTGTTCACTCAATGAATGTACAATGATTCCCACGTAGATGCGAACTTGCCCAAGATCTTTTTTTTTTTAAAGGTTTCACTTTTTCACAGGGCTCGACACTAACATGCACCAGGGGCACATGGGCTACCAAAATCTAAGTCTGGACCCCAAACTTTTGAATTTTACACAGGGCTCATGAGTACAGACTCTGAAAAGTTCAATCTAGATCCCTTTAAAAAAAATGTTAAGAACCCTGGTAATAATAATAATGGACCCAGTTCAAGACCACATACAATGAACGCACACACATAGATTCACACTCGATGTGAACATGCCCAAGTGTCATGGTGAGTAGCATCCCCACCTCGTTCCTTATTTCCTGGAGCAGATTACGAGCAGGAAACCGAGACTTAGCTGCAGATTTTTCTCAAACTTCCACCGTTTCCACCCTTTTCTTTCCAAAATCCCACGATAAAAAGGGAAGATCACCCCCTTAATAAAACACAACACACATGGTGCATTAGAGAACGAAGGAAACGCATTTGAACGGGGATGGATGCTCTAGCTACCAGATGTGCCCGAGACGTTGACACTGACTGTCTTATCGTGTCTTGTGCGTAATGCATCTTAAATTTGACATTTCCTAAACATGGGTTGTCAGTTGGGGGAGTATACAGGTTTTGTGAGAAGGAAGGGAATGTTGAATCAGTAACAAATGTAGTTTATTTACAGAAACATACTCATATTTGTCTGTTTTTGAGGTAGAAGGCTATTAACTCATATGCTTAAAGACCGTCAATACTACTGGGCCAGAGGGGATTAGACCACACAGCGAGGTCACTGACAGGTGGCTATCTCATTAACTCAGCTCTCAACTAACATAAGAAAAAGAGGATCATGGGGGACCAACAGGCACCGATTGGGGAAGTTTTCTATATAGAGGGAGCAAGTAGCTACAAGTAGGACAGTGGGGCTTTAAACACAGAGTTAAGGCCCTTCTGGCTCTGAAAGGCCATTTATAATTTTTTAAGGATCTATTATACTTCAAGCATGATAGTCACAGGCTCAAATACCATATGAAATCAATTGTGTTTGCAGATTGTAGTGAACAAGAGAGTTACACTTTGTATTAAATGTACATTGAATTGGGAACATCAGGAGTTGCAAGTCTGACAGATATGAACCAAACTTTATTATTATTATTTTTATAATTGTATCTTGAGATTTAGCGATGGAAAAGCATTTCAAGAGAAACAGTAATTGAAGAATTACAGGAGAGGCAGATGTTTACTTTGAGAAACTAGAACTCTGACTTAAATCTGGAAATATGTTCCGCACAGCAGTTTAAAATGTTCATACTAAGATGCCAAATTTAACTACTTTCTATTTTGCCCCTAAAACATTGCACAGCACCTAAGGGAAGATGACATTTCATTGCTAAAATTGGAATGAGTCATTTTTGCATTCATTTCAGTCTCAGAGACACTGAATTGGGCCCCATTGATTGTCTAGACATAGTAGTTTTAATTGTTGCCTGTAATTGACAGACTGTATTATTTACTCATTCATCATTCATTAATTCAGTGGGGGGGGGGGGGGGGGGGGGGGGGGTCATTTCTTGCGGACCTCTTAAAAATAGCAACAGCAACCTGTTGACCAAGTTTATACTGAACGGACAGAAAGGCATGATTAGAAATATAGGATGCAACCAATTGGCCATATTGCAATGATGTATTCAAACCTGCTTTATAGTGACCACCTGTTTAGAAAGACCACCTGTCCACAATGACCATATTATTTGTTCCCCTCCAAAATCAATTATCATTGGAACCTGTAATAAAGGAATCTGCCCATAAAGACCACTTGCCTATAAAGATCAATTTTCTTACCTCCCTTGAGTAGGCCTTTTTTGGGGGGGGGGGGGGGGGGGTCCAGGCTTAGACTTAGTGTCGAGCCCAGTATACAGGTTTTACTCTTTATATCACATGTACATGTACATTTGTAAGTATGGGTTAATTAAAAACTAGATGTTATTTCCACCTGCTTGGACATAGTGTTATATTAGGAAGCAAGAAAGGTTATAATGGTAAGTGTATCATGTTACAGGTATCCATTGCCGGACATATCAAACTACAGACCCTATGCAATAACCATTTGGGAATCTGCTGAAGTTTATATTTTTTAAAGCAATTTATTCTGAGTTACAATTGTGCTATTTGAAACTTTCAAAACTTGAATTCATAATCAGAAATGAGTGGAAATTACAGTGATAAGCTGATTGGTAGTAGGGGAACTATTTTGACATTGATCATGGAACATTGTGATAATATGCAAAACCACATATATTTTGTTACGCAGTGCCATAGAGATGTTAGGTAGCTATCGGAATGTGATATTGAAAGAGCCATGTGTATACTAGTCTAGTAGATTACACATAGAATTGACCTGTAATGATTATAGGGATCAACATTATTTTTTTGTATTACATGTAAGAAAATACAGCTTTAAAAGAAAAAAAAAATCAAATATGTATATCTTCTAAATCACTGAGCTTTTACTTTTGTATGTTGTGTGGTGAAAATGGCCTAAATGCTGATTAAATTGGAAATCAATAAAAAAATTATGCTAGATCCAATCTCCCACAAACATATTGGATAAACAAGCACCTGGTAAGCAAGGAAGACATCCATTAAGTTGCAAAATTTGCAATGTATTTACATGTATATTAATCGTGTTAGTGGGGTGAAATGAAATGGTTGAACTTTAAAACTTTCTCGGTAGATGTGGGGGCCCTTGAAGTAATAAACTGTGATATATATTGCTTCCATCCTTCCTCCCTATCATTAATAATTCCATCATCCATCAGTTATTGCCCCTGAAAAGCACCAGGGCAAAATCATATCACTGCAATTTACCAGGGCAGGAATGAGTGAAATGTACAAGGGCTGACACGACTGGAGTCTATTAATTACGGGGCAGGAAGCTTTCCACGCGAATATTTTTGGTTGTCCATACAGGGGTGGGGGCGACGCCCACTTTGACAAGGATAGGGGTATTAAGGAGAGATTAAATGCTTCCTGTATGGGGTGGGGTGGCATGCCTGTCGTAGTGTAGCTCAGCTGTGGTGTAGGCTGGGTTGTATGTGTTTCTAGTGTTAAGATAAACCCCCATGTCAGCAAGCTCACCGCAGGATTGACTTAGGGTCGCTGTCTCTATGCATCTATAGGGGGAATGAGTGTAATTTACAAGCATGTTATAAATGTTGAATGTTGCCAAAATGTAATGAACATTGATTACAATGTATAGTGTGATCTTTGCAGGGCTCGACTTTATCGGGAGCCCGGTGGCCATTGGCTCCCTGAAACCCCTGCGGGCTCCCTGAAAAAGTGCTTGAGGAGCCCGGCTGGCTCCCTAAGTTTTTCTAGTATCATGCAGCCACAAAAAATGCTGTTTCTTACCAGCACTTTAATCCATGTTTTAATCCATCTAAAAACCCAAATTCCGCAGTCAAAATCATGAAATATGCGCTAGGCATTCCAAGGCACACTTGGCTCAACTCCAGCGCGAATAATGAGTTGCAAAAGAAAACACATCGAGATCAGTGCAGGAATGCCATGCATGATAACGTTATATCTCCGCACTCGTAACGAGTGCGCAATACATGCTGCATTGTACATGTATGTCGGTGCCCTCAGAGAATGTACACACTAAGACAAACGCACGTGGTCGCTGCGTTGCCAGAGCTGAGTGTATGTTTACGTCGACTCGGTGTTTGTGATACATGTGCGTTTGTGATCGTGAGTGCTTATTCTTCAGCGTGCGTAGTTGCGTACCTGGATGGACTTGATTATTGTTTGAACATAATTTTACGAACTACAAACTTCAAAGGCGTGTGTAAAAAGGGGTTGATTGTTGTTTTGTGAACATATGTACGAATTAGGGAGATTCGTGGCTAATCGTTAAAACGGCGTGTATAAACGGTCAAAGGGACTGAAAAGAATAAAATATGGAATAAAAAAGTTTGACTTGAATGTCATTGGACTAACTTAACGGCAATCAATAAATGAATTTATTATTTTGAAATAGGTTGAGCAAAGATGAATGTCCATTTGAGTGGAAACTGAAAAATGCGTTGAAACAGATTGAGCAAGGATGAAATGATCATATTTTGGGAAGATTCTGAAAGAAAAGTATGTTCCTCGTGGTTAAACATCTTTTCCAAAGTTGTTTTTGTCAGTTACTTTCCTCTCTGAATATGATATTATCGTTTGCTCAATCTGTTGAGCAATAATGAAGATTGCACGGATGATTGACTGAACATATTGAAACAGACGGAGCGAGGAAGAGTGACTATATCTCATTCTGATAAAACCTAAAGTCCAATGTTAGACTGTTACTGTAGCCAAAGGGCTTCATAATAGTTGTAAGATTAATTCTTCAGTACAGTCAGTTAATCCTCATGGTCACATTTACACTTAATAATACACCCCCTCCCTGGTCCCGGCGCTGATGATTATAAAAAAAGGTATCGTGACGGTGTGTTTTAATTGTTTAATAGTTAATGACCATTATTATGACCACAAAAAAAACGTGATAAACTTGGGCTCCCTGAAACCCCTGCGGGCTCCCTGAAAAAGTGCTTGAGGAGCCCGGCTGGCTCCCTAAAAAAAAAGTAAAGGTCAGGCCCTGCTTTGTTTTTCAGTTAAGTTTCATTTTATAGACTACTTAGGGTTTCTATACATTGCTTTTGCATTAAAAGTATATCCTTTTGTTAAATCCATGTCAAAAATTGCTTCAGGCTCTTGTTTGGTCCAAAATATATGGTTGGGTTTAGGGTTAGGTACAGTGTTGGATCCAGGGTTGATTGTAGGAATTATGTTAGTGTAGGAAATAGTCTGCAGATTGATTGATGCAGGAGCATATTATGTCGTGCATGTGCATGTACTTGTTAGGATAAAGGGGATCATGGATAATTGTTACCATGGTATCCTTGATTTCTATATATGACACCCATACAAATTATGTAATCACATTTTCATCCATCACTTTCACAATCAAATATATAGCAGCAATAATCCACTTAATTCATATAATCAATCCCATCATTATGATATGATAATTCATCCATCAAAGGGCCATTAATGCTTCTGCTATTAGAATTTCATACTGTATTTAGCACCCGGCTCTCTGCAGGACGTGCCCAATTTACCCCCCTCCTGTCAAATTTCCCTCTCCCCCTCTAGCTTGCCCAGGTGCATGTCCCTGTGAGGGTGATTCATCGTGAACTTTGACCTAGCTCGTTCAACAGCGTTATGAAAGAAAAACAATACAGAAATCAAAGTTCAATCATTGGACATACGTATGAGAAAAGTTTTTTGATTTATGCTGTGTCGATGAATTTTCATCATCGAGTTACAAATTTGTTTAGTGGGCACCATATTTCTCCAGAAAAAAGCTCTATACTGTGTAAAATCTGAAGCGAATTGAAACACACACTGAAATTATCTGAGATCAAAAGTATCAAGTGTTTTTTGTTGAACATATTTATGCTGTACCTATATCATCAGAGGGGTAATGCAGCCAACGCAGGACTTTTAGATGGTTTCTAACATGTGACATCAGGTGACATCAAGTGACGTGTCCCAAGCCAGTACTAAGACGTCCCAAGAACTGCTTGAAGAAGATGTTTGAAAAGATTATTAGCCGCACGCTAGTTGCAGTTATAGACGACAACGAAGATGACAAAAATAGGAGCAAGACAGGATGGCAAACTTGGATTACACGCCGTCTTTCACTCGGTGGTTTCGTAAATGTGGAACACCTTGGTTCAACTGCGGTATGCGCTGTTGATTTCTGTACCCTTTAAAGCCGTTTGTGGCTACAGGCCAGGATCTGTATCCCACAAGGGGCAATCCACTGCTACCTGTGTCGGGATTAAGATGTTTATCATCTCAGCATCGATCGCTATCTTCAGTGCAGGAAGCTCCCTCCATGCCATGCGGAGACATGGGCCGAAGATAGCGACCGATGTCGGGTAATGCCACTTTGGGGATATGAAACCCGTTTCCAAGATGCTGATGTGACGTTGGTCCGTGGAGGTTCACCGTTCACGGGTGATGGCTATCGGTGTTCCTGCTTGTGTTGAGCAGGTGATGATCTGTGAAGGAGAATCTGTCATGCTTCATGCAAACCAAGTGGGTCGTTGCCACACTCGATACCTTAAACTCGGAAAGTAATGGTGCTGTGAACAAGGACCTACAAATAGTCGCACACCTAATACATGCTAGCTCTTATCATGCCCGTGATATGTGCAAATTGAATAGGACAGTGCCACACTTGATCATTGAAACTCTGAAACCTATGATGTCTCGATTGGAACAGGGACCTCGGCAGTCACCGACTATTGTTTAGAGACACTGTAATTGATTGAGTATGCACTCCGAAAAGTGAAGATGCTGCAAACAAGGACCTAGAAGCACCCTCTTATATTAGAGACATTTCTATTTATTATCCGAATATGCTCTTGGGTTTCTTATTGTGCCCTTGATACGTGTAAACAGAGTTTGTCGTTGCCAAATCTGAAACGAAGTGATGCCCTCTAACCAACAGTGATAATGTCCCACCAAGGACTCAGCAACCTCCGAGTAACATTCAAGACAATCCAGTTATTTAAGTGTGCACTCTGGTTCTTATGCTCTGCATGAAAACAGTGGTGCTTCTTTTATTTTAACACCAGAATTTCCGGAAGGTCTAAAAGTCAACCTGTCTAGACTAAGTACTTTGCTTCAAAAATAAGCGGACACCTTTTATTGAATTGTTGAACAATGCACTCTGGTTTATACCTACATGTATGTTTTAGGCAAACCAAGTGGGACGGTGCTTCGATCAATCTATACCTGAAACTCTGAAATTGAGGATGTCACTGTCAGTATCAACCGTCTAGACTCAATGGACGTTCTCCATTAAAGACACTTCAGTTATTGACGCTAGAACCTACAACTTTGTTCTGGACTTCTGGGGGGCGTTTCACAAAACTTGTCATCAGTGACAATTTCTGACATACATGTACAGTGTATGACAGTTTTGTTATAAGCTACTGAAATCCTCACTTCTGATTGGTTATCAACAGATTTGTCACTGATTTTTGTCATTTGTCATTGAAAAAAGGCGGGGTGAAACAGGTCCCTGGTCATGCCTTAGCAGAATATAGAGTCCAGTACATGTAGTTGTTGACAGTTCTCATCAGGTTCTCTTGGCTTGACCGTCGGCTCTTGGCTTGACAATTGGCTTGATCGTCGGTTCTTGGAAAGTGCCTCAGGATGATGCAGCTTGCGTCCGTGGAGAGGGTCCATTTTGGCCACAGGAGACGTAAAGTTTCTCTTTATTTCATTCTTGTCAAATTAAGAGGGATGGCCACAGTGCCAATTTTGTTTACAGTTACATACATGTATATACATTGACGTTGATTATAGGTTTTAGTATGCATGTGCTCCTATTGAGGCAGTCTGCATTCATACATCTGGGCCCTGTCTTACAACAAATTGATATCAATCGCAACTAAGTACATAAGAGATAGGAGATTGCAAACTTGTGATTGAAAAGAGGACTTGCGATTGATTTGGATCAATTGCAACTCTTTGTAAGACAAGGCCCATGCAGGTCTTTACACTCACCATTTTTTGCAGGGATCTTCATCAAAGTTTTAGGTTCTTTGTGCATATACATAATTAGGCCACCCATTTAAAGTTTGGAAAATTTAAGGTTCAGAATGATAATTTAGAGGCCTGCATGTGCATGTACAGTATGTGCAATGGGCTCCTCTGTTATTGTCGAGCTCTGCATACTGTAGAGAAGTAGAGGATTCTTGTAAAGTGCTCAAGACAATACCGTAAATCTCTGTGTATAAGATGCACCTGTGTATGAGGCGCACCCCTATTTTTTGGGAAAAAAAAAAAAAAATCTGTACCTGTGTATAAGACTGACCCTGACTTTCAAAAAAAAATTGCGCCTTATACACAGAGATTTACAGTATGTGTTTAACACACATTACCCTTTTGACACACCAGTACTAAAACTACTATCCTTTAATCGTTATCATGGCTGCTAACAGGCTCTAGGATTCAAGAGATTTCTCCCTTCTAGGTACTACATTTAATTGTAGAATTGTGATCCAACATTTTCTCATGCTACAATTGCTCCGGGCATTATTTCATCAGGGTTATGGTTACAGTAGGTCAGGTTTGTAACCAGGTTTTAGACTGTGTTTAGGGTAAGGGTTAGGTGTCGTGTTGGGTCCACCGTCCAGCGTTGAATGTCAGTTAGTCTCGGAAATTGATGTAGAGCAGGGGGGTGTTTCACAAAGATACTAAGTCTAACTTAACTCTAAGTTGGACTTAAAATTATGGAGAGCCATTTGTAGCCTTAAAATAAAATATATTCAAAAGCAAAAATTCAAGTATTTTAGACTTTTCATAAATTCTGCATCAAGAACATAAAATCTCCCATGGTAATAGAAAACATGAATGCTTTGAATCAACATTTTATGCCTTTTAAAACAACTTTTACAAAATATTTTAAAAGATGCTAATGGCTTTCCATAATTGTTAAGTCCAACTTGGAGATAAGTTCAACTTAGGATCTTTGTGAAACACCCCCCAGTTGGTGAAGGAGCATGTGTTGTACATCCTTAATTGTACCTGTACGATCAAGTTTATTATTTGCCCTCGTAGCCCAAGGCTTTCATTTTGTGAAGGATGATATGTGACGGATTCAGGAACCCTTGAGGTGTCAGATAGAGCCTCCTTAAGGATCAGCTGTGATTCTGGTCAAGCTTACCGGGATATTGACATTGCCAGATGCCTCATGTACATTGTAGGTCAATGGCCATTGGTTTGACTCTTGCCTTCCATCGGTCAGTGACCATCGGTCAGGTAGCTTGACCACAGTCTGAATGGTGGTACGATAGGAGGCCTTAATGTACAGTATATTCATTGGGAGATTTTTAATTCTGTCCTATGTTGTCTTGTAAAGCACACATTTTTCCTCTTTATCAAATTAAGTGACCAACTTTTTCTGTCATTGTTTGCAACTTCATTTTAGCTCTAGTTGTGTTCTTGCCCATAGGTTTTGACTATCATTGCATTGCACTAATCCAGAAGTACATGTACTCAAAGTCTAATATGTATCTGACATTTTAAGAGATGCTTTGTCCTCAGAGTAAGCCCATCATAAGATTTCAGATGTTTCAATCCATTTGTATGTGCTGTCGATTTTATTCAGAGGACGGTATTAGTAAAATCGTAGCTTCATTTTCTCGACAGGAAATGTAGAGATTGTAGATGATGCAGGAAGATATTTGGCAAAGATGTCTGTTCATCTTGAATATCCATCAAAAATTCATTATCATTACTTGTAACCAGGAAATAGAGACCCCTAGACAGAGTGATTAGGCAGAGCTATCATTTGCCGTCTAGATGTACAGTATATCTTCAACCAGGCAACTACTCAAAGAGAACCAGTACTGATACCTTGATTTATACTTTTCTTTCTCTCGACAGAAAATATGTGATTGTACTTGAATTTCCGGGTAGGGATACAGAGACTCATTCCATTTGAATTATTGCCCCCCCCCCCCTCATCAAGATTGACAAATCATGTGTGTCTGTTATCTTGTTCTTAACAGCAAAATGATGACTGTGGACCCTAATAGGGAGAAATTGGCCTACAGATAACCTTACTGGAACCACCTCAGGAAACAAAGTTATCTCTCTCTCTCTCTCTAAGTGCCCTATCGTTTGACTTTGGCGATCATGCTTCCACAACCCTCGGCTCCTAGCCTTCTGTATTAGTACCACTCCCAGTTCTTTCACTCCTCTCTCTTCCAACAATTTCTGCAGACTGTCCATCCAAAGTATCCTCCTTCTTCCCCTACTCCTTATTCCCACAATTTTCCCTGTCAAAGCAAGATCCTCTAGGCCTTCTTTACGTGTAATGTGACCCATGAACTTCAAAGTTATATAATTGTGATTCATATGTATTTATTTGTCTTTTTTCTTGACAGAAAACATGGTGATTGTTGACCTTGCTGGGAGGGGGCTGAAGAAGCTAGAGTCCCTCCCGACCTCAGAGACCCACTCAACATGTACAACCCTCATACTGGATCATAATGGACTATCACGCATTGACAATCTACAGGAGTTCAAGAACCTTCAACAGGTAGATACAGTACATCGTTGAGGACGTTAGTAAGAATTATCTCTACAATACCGGACACTTGTTCAAACTTTCAAATCTATATTGACCACCCTTCCTGTATACATTTCCTCACTCTTTCAGCAACAGAGAACATCCTATTCTCTTAGGTCTTCATCAGCTCCTACCTTTGTCATTCCCAAATCCCGTGAACAGGCTGGTTTCAAATCCTTTCAGTCCTTAGCCCCACGTCTCTGGAACAAGCTCCCCTCATCCTTAAGAAACAGTACTTCAATAGATTTCTTCAAAAAACAACTGAAAACTTAACTGAAAACTTAACTATCAACAAATTGTTGATAGTCTAAGCTAAGTGACAGCGCCTTGTATCCTTGATATCTCATTCCAAATTTTATAGGTCTGGGTCCCGTCTTCTAAAGAGTTCTGATTGATCCAAGACAATCGCAAGTCCTCTAATCAATTGCAAGTTGGCAGTTTGCTATCTCTTAAGTAATTTTTCAGATTTACCCCTTATTTTCTTGATTTTCCCAGATTTTGTCCTATTTTAATCCCAATTTTCTTATTCAAAAGGGGGAATGTTGTTTACATTTTTTTCTCCCTGAGTCCTCTTCTTTTTTTTTGTTCAAGGGGGGCGTGGTTGAGGGAAAAAAAAAAACCTTTTTTTTTAGTGCTCACTATCACCCCTGAAAAGATGATGCATATCATTGTCTTAGCTTCTCTTTTTCTCATCTTTTTCCTTGTCGCCCTTCGCAGCTGTCCATCGGACACAATCGGTTGGTGCGGATGAACGGTATCTCAAGACTGCCGACCATCCGTGTCCTCAACCTGCCCAACAACAGCATCCAGACCATAGAGGGCCTAAGAGAACTACCTGAACTGGAGTGGCTGAATCTGTCGGGGAACAGTATCAAGGTAAGATAGGCTAGTGAATCCTTCTTTTTTCTTTGTTTGGAAAGCCTCAGCTTTGACTTGTTGGGCACTAAAACAGAGACAGTTAGGATGTGAGGGAACTACCAGAACTGGAGTGGCTCAATCTGTCTTGGAACAGTATCAAGGTACAATAGGGTAGCGAAACCTCTTTCTCTTTATCTTTGTTTGGAAAGCTTCAATTTTGACTCGTTGGGCACTAAGACAGAGACAGTTAGGATGAAACCCTTTTGTAGTGTACTACAGTGAAACCTGTCTATAAAGACCACCCAAGGGAGACAAGAAAAGTTATCTTTATAGGCAGGTGGTCTTTGTAGACAGGTGGTCATTAAAGCAGGTTTGACTGTATGTGTAACAGTGCAGGATATAAAGATCAACGATTGGAGGTCTGACAGAGCTGCATTGGGGTTACCAATGTACCCGACAACAGCATCAAGACTATAGAAGGTCTGAGGGACCTACATGTACCAGAACTTGAATGGCTTAATCAGTCGGGGAATAGTAGCGTAAAGGATGCCCTTTCTATTCGTCTTTGTTGGTTTCGAAAACTTGCAGGTCATTGGAAATGGATGCCAATCTCCCGATGACTCCGAATGAACCCATTTGGAAATGCATGATAATTAATTAATTATGAGAAAATTACATTATATCCAATGGGCTAATGTACTGACATAATGTACAAGTGATTATCAACAACTGCCACAGATCTATGACAAATCTGGACAGAGCCAATCAAATGCAAGACAGGGCCCAAGACCAGTCACTATATTTAATACCGCAATTCTAAAGCCTCACTAAAGCCCTATTGCAACCCTAATATTTAGCCTTTTTTGTTAGGGGTAAGGGTTAGGTTGGGGTAGGGTTCCTAAACATTATTCAGTTTGATATAATACAAGCTGAACTGATACTAGTTGTAAAGGTAGTATGGAAAATAGTTTAATCATCAAATACTATTGTCGGATGTTTAATGGCTTTTTATTAGCAAACCATTGTCTATCTCACAGTTACAATAAATTGTTGTGTCTACCTATTGACTCAGAAACAGCATGTGGGGCACAAGTAAGACATTGCCATAGGATCCACTGCAGTAGAACATGTACACTCTGAGCAGACATGCAATGATGGCACAGCGGCTGCATGATGATTAATATAGAAATAAATCTACACAGAAGTCATGCAAACTCTCCTTTGTCTCCTAATCTATTTCAATATCACTTGGCAAGCGAAAAAAATTACAGTGATAGCGGTGTGGTTGAATGGAATGACGACAAGAAGCGGGCATGAATAGATGACGAGTTATGGTTGATCCCCCTTATCAGCTAGACGCAGCCCCGCTAGGAGCTGAGTGATGGATCCTTCCTGCCTGCTGCATATATGCCTGCTCTCTCAGCCTCTCTGTCTCTCTCTCGCTCCGGTGTGCTGTAGGCAAATGTTCAAAGTTCAAACATAGCCTAGCTCAGAGCTGCCAACCAGTACGATTTAATCGTATTTCGTACGATTTTTAGAAGTAAATACAACAGTACGATTTTCCTCAATAAAATATGATTTTCCACAAAAAAATATTATAACTAAGATTTTTTTAAGTTATTATTTTTAAAAAAAATGGGGGGGGGGTATTTTATGAATAAAGTTTGTGCTATATTCTTTTGATAATGAGTATTGAAAGAAACGTTGCCAATGCCATGCACCTCTAATAGCGTTTCCTTAAGTAGGTTAAGGTTTAAAATGTTAATGTTCTGGCCAGTCAGAAACCAAAAGTCCAGAAAGTATCTCAGTGAATCCACATGGCTAAAGTGGCCTGAAGCTTCCATTTTGGGAGCGATGTTTTAGCAGTTGGTATGGCATCAGTGTTCCAAAATCTACAAATACTATACAGCTGTACATGGTAATGTGGCTTTACTGACCACAAATACCACTTTTCCTGATATATCTGTTGGTCATTCACCAAGTGAGTAAGGAAACCTTTGGCTATATAATGGGTTACATGAAAATTTAGTGTCTGTCTAACGGGTTGAATAGGAATATAGAATAGGGAATCCAAGTCTAACTTGGGTTCTGTGTGCGCTGTTTTATGTATTATCTAATTTCTAGTTTGTTGGCTTTAATTATGTTTGTAGGTTTTACATGTAGGTTGTAAACTAATTATTTTGTTGGTGATTGGTACATTTTGAGAAGCAACTAACACAAGTAAGGAAGGGGAAATTGGCAAGGTCAGAAACGTAGCTAGCTCAACACTACGCTATTACCCCTATTTGACAGCATGACCTGAACTACTGTAGAAGTCAACTTGTGCATAGCCAAACCTACTAGGGGAAGGAAGGATGCAATGCTATATGGGTGGGGAGTGGGAGGGGGGGGGGGGGGGGGTAAGATGTTTAAACAAAAGAAGTGAGGGTGCAATATTGTGATCTCAAGAGCGGGGAGCGAGCGAGGGGTCCACTGAAGACAAGATTGAAGGACAGAAGGAAATAAGTGAGGTCAAAGAGGACCTCAGGAACACAACCCTATTTGATGTATGACCTGAAACACTGTAGAAGTCAACTTGTTCATATTGAACTGATGCCTATTTTATAGAGGAGGTGCAAAAGCCTATAGCAAGGGGTGTGGGAGTTAGGAAGATTGGGCTTTACTTAAAATCAAGCGGATGAAAGTCCTGATTTTAAGAGCAAGAATTTCTTACATTGAAGACAAGAGCACAGCAGATATTGGTAAGGACGTACATCAAATAGGAGCTCAGCAATGAACACAAAACTAATTTTACATACCGTAATTAAGGTTGTATAAACCGCCCTCGTGTATTAACTGCACCCCTCTTTTTCGCCCTTTTTTTTTTTTTTTTTTTGCTGAGATTTTTTTTGTGTGTGTGTAAGATCATTGATGTACCGGTAAATTAAAAAACAGTACGGGACCTAGGATAGAACCTTGTGGTACACCATGTAATAGAAGAAAAATTGGAGGAATTATTATTATAAACTACATATTGAGATCTAGATTACTTTCAAACCAAGATGATAGACAAATTTGAGCGTTGTTCTAGTTTCCGAGTGGTGAGTCAACACACCGATTACCGAGCTGGGAGACATTGCCAGGCATAGCGCCAGGTGGAGGGGCATAAATCGAAACTTTAAAAAAAAAAAAATAATTTCGGCGGCAAAAAGGTGTGGTTAATACACCGTTAATTATGGTATATAACTGACTTGAACAACTTTAGAAGTGATCTCATGCATCACAGAGGAGGAGGGGGGGGGGAGCCACAGGGTGTTGAGAATTAAATTTTGAAGTTGTTACTTGTTGATCTGCAGCCCGACTTCCTGAGCAGGGAGCGAGGGTGGGTTCTTACAAATATTAGCGCAAGAAGTGAAATAGGAAATTAGCTAGGTCACCGGAGAACTGAAAACCCAATATAACATGTGACCTGTTACACTACAAAACTCAATTTGTGCATACATGTAGCAAAAGCCTACAGGGGGAAAGAACACACGGCTATGACGAGGAGAGGGGCAGTGCTGTTTATACTGTTTAAGGAAGGGGGTATAATGTCAAACATGTAGCATTAATTGGCACAGTGCCAAGTCTCGACGAAAAGCCTAATTCCCATCAGCTGGGCGTAGGGTGCGACGTGAATTAAAATGTCAAGATCGTGCCATCGTGGGTATCAACCCATTGTCCTTACTCTGATTTCAAGCAAACGACACACATTAAAAATATAAGATTATGTGTACCACATACCGTAACACGTATACCGGTAGTGCAAATTACGCAATTGTGGCAGTGAACAGGTCTCTATGTGTATAGACATACATGTAGTTAAGGTTTGTTCAGAATATTTGGCACGATAAACTGCCGCAGAGAGCCGACACTTTAAAAAAAATGTGTACCGTAAGTGAACGGCAATCTTAATACTTTAATGCCATGACAATTTCTTTAGTCAAATTTTAGAGAGGAAATGTATGTGTCTATGAATTTCTGACAAACTTATTTACATTGTATATGTACATTGCACCATAATGGACATTTAATGAGATGACAATCAATGCTTTCATCTTTCTTCTGTATTCCAAAATGATAAATGCTAATTTAAATCAGGACTTCACTCTTATCATTACATTTAAATCATATCTCTGCTTTTTAGTTCTCTTGATATTGTAGCCTAAATTTGTAGCTGCGCAGTTTTTAAACCACTTTTGAAAGCAGAATTGGCTGCAACAGAGTAGGTTACTTTAATCAACTCGGGACTTTATTCACTTTTTTTTTTCACTTGGGGCATCAGGATGGAAATTTTAGGTTGTGTAGTGACGTTCCTCTTTCATTCAAATTTTGAATGTTGAAGAACCAACGATAATTCTGATGGGCCGTGCGTACAGGGCCAGGTGTCTGATAATGTCAATCCATGATTAATCTTTTCTTTTCACATTCTTTTTTTTCTTTGACCCACAGAGCATTGACCATCTCAGCAGTAACCTGAAGCTCCGTCACCTGGACCTGTCTGATAACAGCGTCTCATCCATCATGGACATCTCCATGCTAGCTAACCTCAAGGTGGGTATTGAATCTCTAACCTGATGGCTTGTAGAAAAACATGAAAGAGGTCATGTTGTTATTACCTCTGTTGTTATACAAGGCCAGCCGGCCTGCCTTCATCAGACCAAAGTTGAAAAATAACCCGCTATTTTAACTAGCCTGAACTCAAATTAGCCAGCAGTTGCGATTAGCGGGCTATTTGGTCGAGAGAACATCCCGAGAAATCTTGGTCTTGTTTCCAGAATAGCCCGCTAATTGCGAAAAAAGCTGCTAATTTGCGCCCATCCGAGCTAGTTTGTAACGAGTGTATCGGTCTGGTTAAAAATGCAATTTCAAGTACCGTATTTGCCGGCGTAAAGGCCGCAGTATTTTTGGAAGAGAAAATATCAAAAAGTCGGGGTGCGGCCTTTACGACGAAAGAGTAAAAAAAAAAAAAAACGAAAGTCAAAACCAACACGAATTTGCACGTATGGGACTAGAAACGGTAAAATAACAATACCACTATGGTACAGGACATTTCCAAACATCTTACCGACAATTTTATCTTGCATTGTTGACATGAAGACGAAAATAAACGTCCTAACACAACATTTGCCGATAGATCTTGATCTAAGTTCGTGCCAATGCATTGCAATGTTATAGGAGGGACAGTCTAACGGAGCTGCCGCGAACATCCATCCGAAGTCGCCATTTTGTTTTTCCATTTCATGCAATTTCGCATTACACCGTGCATTGTGGTAGGGGTATATCGGACACCAAATCTGCCTGCGATCACTTTTTTAGCTAAACTTTCGGTAAATTATAAGAATATGGATGAATTTGGTATCAGTTTGTAAAAAAAAAAAAATGTTTTCGAGAAAATTAGGATTTTTTTTTGTCCGTTTTTTTTTTTTCTTGTTTTTTCCCCTCTTTGAAATGTCAAAGTTGGGGGTGCGGCCTATGCGGCGGTGCGGCCTTATCGCCGGCAAATACGGTATCAGGAAAATATCCCGAGTCTGAAAGTAGCAGGTTATTTTGCAACTTCGATCTGATGAAGACAGGCCTATAGAAAAATTCAACTTTATCTCAGTGCAGTTATCAAAGACTCTTCCTGACTTGCCTTTGGAGTTCTACGACACTTGGTCTGGCGACTATTACTCTTTTGTTAATCTCCTACACTCTCTTCTATCCTGGGCCCTGTTTCATAACGCTTGCTATGAACAACAACTGCCACAGATCTATGACAAATCTGCACATAGCCAATCAACTGTGAGGATTTCAGTAGCTTATAACAATCATCGTATCTTGTTATTGATGGAAAGTTTTATGAAACAAGGTCCAAGACCAGTCACTATACCTTACCGTAATTCTAAAGCCTCACTTTTTTCTTAGGGGTAGGGGGAGGGTTGGGGTAGGTTTCATATTGGGTTTTAGGATAGGTATAGGGTTAGGGTTATGTGTAGTATTTTTAGCCTATGGATTAAATTAGGATGTTTAGTTTGGGAATGAATCGTGACTTTTTTTGGATAAAGTCCCAAATGAACACATGATTTTGGAATCACTGAACTGACAATGCATTTTAATGAATGGTTTCCTTTTGTTTTGTCTGCAGACCTTACTACTCCATGGCAACATACTGACAACGTTACGCAGCATACCTGGTTGCATACCGCACTCGCTGGAGATACTCTCGCTAGCAGAGAACGAGATATCGGATCTCACAGAGGTAGGATTATTGAGAAAGTAGCATATTAAATTTAATCATCTTGTTGCAGAAATTCCTAATTATAAGTTTTAAAAAAAAAATCTTTTAAAATTCCTAAATAAAGTTAAATTGGAATGTATTTAGCCATCATGGAAAATCTCATGCATATAAACTTGCCTACCTCTTGTTGATCATCAGCAGCTGATATTGGCTATGCATATTTTTTAATAAATCCTTCATTTTGGATTTAGGACTGGTACATGTATGTGTTCCAACTAACGGTTGTTACAAAGTTGCAATTTCTTTCTGTGCAATTCTTTTTTTTTAGGAATGTCTTTGTGATACTTGGCAATTTCATGAGAAGATATTCGGTACATGTATACAGTCCAAGATACAAGTCCCATGTACTGTTCAACTGTCAAACAAGCGATCATAAACATAATACAGTGAAACCTGTCTATAAAGATATTGTAATTATATTTCGTTTCAATGAGAAACCTTTTTCAAGGTAAACAAAAAATGTGGTCTTTGTAGACAGGTGGTCTCTAAAGCAGGTTTGACTACAAATTTAGATAAATTAGATGTGTAGAAAAGACTCTCTCCTTGCTGTTATGTATTACCCATGCAAAGTAAATGCATGCTTCACTATGTTTTGTGGGCATTATGGCGAGTAGCAATAGTAATACAGTCTTGTTGCGCCCCAGTGCTGCTCTGGAGGAGCACCTTCTACAGCTCGATGATCCTGTCACTGTGGGTTCTTTCTGAAGGTTGGAAGGTCATTTGTACTTTTACCCCTCTTATTAGTCTACGGCCTTTTGTGTTGATACAGCAATTGCATTACAGCTTAGTTTAATACTCTAACGCTGTATACTGAGGCTTCAGAGAACCACCTTCTACAGAAGTTTGTAGGGTCATTTGTACTTTTCTCCCACTTGTTAGACGCAATACTTTAATCCAAAGTGAAGTCATCCTATTGCCCTAAATGTGTATCACATCAATCAGCCCCTATTGTAATGTAACATTCTCTGAAACAAGGGGCCTCGTCCCTGTCTACTTGTAAAAAAAACAGCTGTGTTTCTTTGCTTCATGTTATGACCTCCAGGAATGAATCCAAACTTCTTTAAAGGTACTCTATTCCATATGCAGGCCAGAAATTTAAATGTACAAAGAAAAATATATACCCTTCAAGAATTTCCATTGACACATGAACTAGAAACTGACTTTACCTTGAATAATTGACTTACTTTCCAAATGGAATTTTAGGCGGGTCGCCAAATAAATGGGGCCCACCATAACCAAAATCACTAATTTTGCGACATAACTAATTTGATGAACTGATTTCCTCTTTGAAGCCGGTCTTAGGACTGATTTCATCCATCCGAGCGATTGGTCAGACTGACCTAACTATAGAAGCACTGATTTCAAACTAAAATCACCATATTGTATATTGTTTGATCCCTATAATTTGTTTAACGGCCTCAGAACCTGTGAATGTACAATTTATTATGCCTTACTCTTTTGGTACATGTTTCATATGCGTTAACGTTACATGTATGAGACATGCGTACTGCTAATTCATGCCTAATTTTCATGACCTCGCTAAAATGATGTTTATAACAAAATGTTCAACAGCGAAACATTCCCTTTAAATGTCAACTCGTATGTCAAGACTCATGCAATGCAAGAGGCAGGCAGATTGTTTGCCCTAGAAACAGGGGAGATCAAATAAGCTCAATCCAAAGCTCTTTTTTCATGATAACCTTGATGTAAATCCGGATATCATCTAGTGAACTGCTGAATGTTTTACTTCTATGTGTTATTAATCATGCATACATCCATGACATATGAGCTCACAGTTTTATCTTTTTTTTCTTCAAAAAAAATTACTCACTGTTTTGCTCTTAATTTACTTGAAAACAAAGAAAACAGAAAGAACTTTGTACTATATTACAAAAAGAACAACAGTTGAGAGGAGGAGTAGTTTATGTA
This sequence comes from Strongylocentrotus droebachiensis, assembly GCA_035222895.1. NCBI lineage: Eukaryota > Metazoa > Echinodermata > Echinoidea > Camarodonta > Strongylocentrotidae > Strongylocentrotus > Strongylocentrotus droebachiensis. The sequence goes on from JAVYIG010003042.1 coordinate 146,769, forward strand.
TTGCAAGTGTAATTAGTAATAATGTCTCTGTGTTGTGGACGTAAATACATGGGTACCTGGTAGGAATTTATTCCTTGAAATGCTAGAGCGCCGTATGGCAGCCGTGCTAAAGCCAGGGTAATAATCGGGAGCGCCAGGAGGGTCAAATCTGACTGACATGAGCGCTATACAAGAACCCACTATTATTATTATTATTATTATTATTATTACTATCAAAAACAAAACACCCCAAATATAGAAACAAACAAAAACAATTTTTTTTAAAATTATTTTTTATTTGGTGTTTTCTGTGTGTGTGGTTTCTGTTTATTTGTAAAAATAATAAATAAACAAAAAGCACACCAAACCCCCCCCCCCCCCCACCAAAGTCGGGGGCCATAGATTCACTACTAAATGTTATCCATCAAACTTTTTAGTCTTATGTGGAGCAAGTACATCTACAATATATCAATAATTACAATGGCACAAGGGTTTTTAAACACTATCGGGCACATAAATTTGTTCAAGATAGACCATAAAATATGAATTAAACCTTCAAAAGGCATATTATAATCCAGACCTCCCTTTTTTTAATCCTCCCTTTGACACTTTTCTCACCTGAATGACGTGCCAACCTTCGTATTATTTCATTGAAGATTATCATTATAATCTCCATTTGCCAAGAAATTGTTCAAGCACAATCCTTAGCGTATATGACTCACTTTGGGATTATTTGGGCTTATGATTGTGTTTGTGTTTATTATTATTATTTTGTATACAGATAAAGGTCGTGATATTATCGATTGGAGGCAAAAGATTGATTATTGCACTTACTGGTTCACCATTGTATGTATGTTGGGAATTAACATTGATTGTGTGTTATGAGGTTTTGAACCATCGTCTTCGAAATTGGGACAATTTTTGTTTTTGTTTGTTTGTAGTATTAAAAACTTCTGAAACAATATAGGACTACATTGTACATTGTACACAAGCATTGTTAAAACTGTTTCAGTACCGGGTAATTGTGAAATAAGAGACCGTTTCAAAGGCAATCCCTCTCATTTTAAATACATCATTCTTTCTGTGTAAAAAAAGACAAGATAGTTCATAAAAATTCATATGTTTTTAATATCAGTATTTAGCACTATCTTTGAACTATGTTTATAAGATCTGCAGTCCCCAAATGCACCTGCATGTAGAACCATTCCTCCCTCCTTTTGATACATGATTTAACAGGAGAATTTAAGGCAACTTAAATGTCTATGTTTTACATGTACAAATGTTGTACATCCCCTCGGGGGAAGTGTCTGTAAAAAAATAGACACACACACATGCAAACACCAATAACTATAATCTTAGCACTGCCAGTAAGTTAAATTATAAACTATAATTCTAGTTCAACACATATGTTACTTCTTAATTGAAATGATATGTATAATATATCCGGATCCCCTTATTCATCATTACATGATGTAGCAAATTATATTGTCATCCATCATGTTGCTTTCTGTGTAGGTTGACCTTACTTTCACCCTTTCCACTGATCATTAATCAGTGTCGGGGATCAGAAATATATGCAGTGGATAATTTGTTTTTCCTGACAAGCTTTGCATTTGTACAGTAGTCATAAAAACCTGATGTATATTTTCAAAGCTTTGTAAGAACCACAAAATATGCATGTGAGTTTTTTTTATGTTGATTGCTATACACACTAACTAATTGAAATATTTTGGTAGGGAGTATTTTTAGCCATCACATGCATCAGAGAAAATTGCAAAAGGTTCATCCTGATTCCTTGTAGCATCTTGCCAGGTCCCCAAGTTTCTCCTCATCATTGGAGATGAAAACATACCAGGTAGATTAATGCCTTTTGGAGCATGTTTATTGTACCCATATCAATTGATACAAAGTCGATAAACACAACAACTCCAAGTACAGTGAAACCTGTCTATAAAGACCACCCAAGGGAAACAAGAAAAGTGGTCTTTATAGGCAGGTGGTCTTTATGTACAAGTTCCTTTAGTACAGGTACTAACCAGAACTCATCATGATCATGGATAGAATACCAAACGATCTGCTACAATATATATTTTGGTACAAAGAGAACAACACAAGACTACCGGTATATTTAACACGCTTCTTTCCAATTTCCTTTTGTGCCAAAACTGTTCATGAGCTTTAATGGATCTGTCTTGTCATTGTCATCTCTCCCTCAGGTGTCCTACCTATCGTGCCTGAACAACCTCCAGCAGCTGTCTGTCATGAACAACCCCTGCGTGCTGATGGCCACACCCTGTTCATCCAACGCGTATCCTTTTCAATCAAATTTGATCTTAATGACAATGATAATGGTGGTTTCTTATACAGTTAATAACTAAATTATTCATATGAGCATGGCTCTTTAAATGCCTTAATATTTTAAATATGGCATGTACGTAACATCATACAAATTGGGACAAATTTGTATGCCACATGTTTGTGTAGTCCCATTTATACACTTTTATGTGTACAGTGCTTGTAACTTTACCAAGACTGGGCCAAATTTCTTATCATTTTGATGATTCCAGAACCGTGCAGTGCACACCAATACTAACATGTATAATATGCTAGATGATCAACCTTTTCTGATCGTTTCCACAACGTTTCTTTTGCAGTGCAATCGCATGACCAGAACTCAACTTATCTTTAAACAAGTTTTGTAGTATTTTAAGTACCGGTATGTGAAAAATGTATAATATATGTCTGATTTGTGTTTCCTGAGAATGTAGCATGAATGAAGCTTACATCTAAAGTGTGAAGATGTGACAATCTTAGAAATACAAGAACTTTGTTGCAGCTTGGAAATATATGAGTATTTTGCTCTCTGTTAATTATATAAGTAAAATAGACCCATTTTGAACGCACGGGTGAGTGCCTTGTCATTCTTACATACAACTACTGCAAGTCCCTCCTTCTTCTCCATCAGTTCCATCTTTACGTTCCACCGTGACTGTCCCTCCCTCGGCCCAGCTTATTCCCCAAAGATGAGGGTTGCTTAGCAACCAATCTTGAAACAGGAAAGTCATCCCCCACCCCCATCCCAAGAGTTGATTAGAGGGGAGTTCCGTCCGTCCCACTCGCAGAATTTTATCCCACGCCATGGTACGCAACCCAAATTTAATCTAACATCCTGGTTTTAATTGGTAATGGTCCCTGGATTCAAGTTCTTCAGATTTGTTATGAAAGTTTACAGAAAACGGGAGAATGCAAGGAAATGTTGACAACAATTTATTATTTCTTTTTTTAGTACAGTATTTTTGTATCGCATCAGGTATCATACGATTTTTAGTTTGTTTGAAAATCTTATTGTTATTCAAGTCAAGTTAAAGAGACTTCCCAAGTCAATATAATCTAAAGTTCGTCAAAAATATTGGGGGAAAAAAACAGTACAGACAAATTTGATTCTCAACTATTTTCAACTCTGAAAATATTTGTCGTCTATCTTTTGTTCCAAATCCTTAGCCTTAAAATATTTTTTGTGTGTCTATTTCCCATTTTTCCATGAGAAAATAAAGGGAAAATACATGTAGTCTTGTTTTCTAGGAAATACCATAAAGATATAGATATAAAAGACTAAAAATGCGTTTTTAGTATGTGAAAAATGGCTGTTGTTGATGTACAGTATTAATATCAGTGGCCTGTGATGAAAAAAGATTATAAATACGGCAACAGAGAAACAGTTAGTTTTGTTTTAACTTGTAGAATTATTGGAAACATACTGCTTTATCAGGTCTATTAGCCATTACATGTACATGTACATGGAAATGGAGATCATAAGTAACAACATTTGAAGCTTTTTAGTTACAGGTAAATGTAGTTTTGCATACAATCCGCAATTTAGTCAATTATATGAAGTAATGCAGTGCTATATCCGGCAAGTAAATTGAATTACTGAAATCTAGGACAAGGACTGCTTCAAGAACTAATGAGGCAATAAATCTTAGCGCCTCTTTCACACATGACACGACATAAAAAAGTTATTTGACATTTAAACTTATTTTCAATCTACAATTCCATATTTACCATCTACATGTACAATATTTATAGAAAAATGTTACTTTTGGTTTTCTGCATTTTGTGTGAATGAGGCGTTCTGACGAAAATTTCCTCAGAAAGGGCAAAGTCACTGAAGATTATATGTTCATCATTCCTTTCTATATTGTGAAATGGGAACACCACCAGATTAATGTAGCCCATCTATGTGCCTCAATGCTTTATTCTTTTAAGTCTCTGTATATATAATGCAGACCATCTGGCGTGTCACTGACTTCAATTGCTCACGTAACAGAACCAGGGGAGTGTTTCACAAAGATCCTAAGTTGAACTTATCTCTAAGTTGGACTTAACAATTATGGAAAGCCATTAGCATCCTTGAAAATATGTGGTAAAAGTTATTTCAAATGGCATAAAATGTTGATTCATATCATTCATATTTTCTATTATCAAGGGAGATTTCATGTTCTTGATGTGGAATTTATGAAAAGTCTAAAATACTTGAATTTTTGCTTTTGAAGATATTTCATAATAAGGCTACAAATGGCTCTCCATGATATTCAAGTCCAACTTAGAATTAAGTTTGACTTAGAATCTTTGTGAAACACCCTCCTGGACGTGCCTCCGGAAAACTGTACGAAACATTTGATTTCTTAAGAAAGGGCAACGTCATGGGATACTATCTGCTCCAAGTTTTGTGTTCAGAGGAAATGGAAGAAAGAAAAGAATAAAAGAATGACTTTAAGAGAGAATGACGACACATGTCTCGTGGGATAGTCTCTTCCGAAGTTATAATTGTACAGCTTGTTCGCTGCCAGCCAAGAGGGGAGTTCATACTCATTTGTGTAAGCTGTTTGACATGAAATTCAGTATTTGCAGATTGGCAGTCTATCGAAAAAAGGTTAGGACATGTTCTGTGATATTTTGTTGCAATGTCAAGCAAGCCTCAAGCGAGTTTTCAGGTTGTCAAGAAAAACATTTGTTTAAAAAGTATGTATACAATTTGAATGTGTTAGTAAACCTGTCTATTGTGCAGTGACTGCTGATCTATCATAATTGAATATTAATGAAGCTTATACAAGGACATACCAGGGGGAAAAAACACCATAAACAGCCCCCAAAATAGGCCAAATTATCATAAATGAGCAATAATGAACAAAACCTATCAATCATAGATTCACTGTCAAGAGTCAAATATGAGTTTTAGTGCTTTATTTCATTGATTGTTAATGTTGGCAGAAAATATTCTCTGTATATCCAGTTCACAATGCCTGTTTTAATAAGATCATGAAACTAGCCATTCTTAATGCAAACATCTTGTAACAAATTTAGATTCTGGGGCAAGGCTCTAAAATGAAACTACTGCTTTAATATATATATATTTCTCTATGATTTTGTTATGAGCTATGAATCATCATTTTCCCTTGCACAGACAACCTCATTCTTGTGACGTAACAGTAACAAACAAACGTAACAAATTTAGGAACAAGAAACTAGCCATTCTAATTGCAGACATATTGTAACACATTTAGATTCTGGGGCGGGGGTCTATAATGAAACTACTGCTTTAATATGTATATATTCTCTACGATTTTGTCATGAGCTAGAAGTATAAATAGTCATTCAGCCCTTCACAGACTACCTCATTCTTGTCACGTAAGAGCATTGTCTTATCAAGATTGTGGCAAGCAAGCGGAAGACAATGTGTAAAACTTGATTTTGCAAGGGCGCAGTTTGAAGCCAACAGCACGTGACGTAAATTAGGTTTGGCATCGTTAGACGGCTGCAGTGTCTTTCTCTTTCTATAAATAGCAAGGTTGTGGTGGAGAACTTGCCTTTTTGATTATCTCAGTGAAACTGTGCAGTTTTTGAATGCAGTGTGTTGCATTGTTTCAGATTATTTATGGTGAAACCAAATGTGCTTTAGTAGGTAAAAACAGAGAAGAAAATTATGAACTATGTACATTTATTTCACAAATTGAAGGTCCAAGGTAGCCAATTCTGTGAAGAAACATCACTTTCCATCCAGAGAAAATTATTGATTAATTCAGAAACTTATAAAAGAAAAAGATGTTTGCAAGTGTCCTAATTCCAGCTGCATGAAATCTTCAAGTGTACTATTGACAAACAAATATCTTGTTTTGTATGTTCAATAGTAGTTTCATGTCGTAATACTACAGTTGAAAGATGAGCTACTAACGTTTTTGCAAGTTTAAAAACTATACATTCTCAATTAACATAAAAGTGACTTGTGAGTAAACTACTCGGCGCAACTGTTTGCGTGCACAAAGTAGGGCTTGCACGGGACCCAAGTCCGACTTGGGTCCCGTGAAAGCAGTCTTATGTTATTCTCTATATTTTCTTCATAGTTATATGCTAGATAAAGTTTTTTGAGGTTGATTTTTAAAATTCTAGCTGTACACATATTATTGTTAGGTGGTTGGTAGACTTTAAACCTAATTCTGTGAAGTAGTTATTCTAAAGAATGTTGACTATAACAAACCTTTTAAAAAAGTGAGAAAGGGATGAAGCGAAAACAAATTAGTTCAACATGTGAACTTTTACTGACGCAAGGGATAGATGGAATGAGATTGTCTTTGCTGCATTTCAAAAATCGTGATACAAGTAACCATGGCAACGCATGTAGGTAATTCCTGATCTAGAAGATCATGCATCAGTGGTTTGAAACCCTGTAAGGCCGGGCAGGCAGGAAAAGTCATGAAAACATTTAGACAAGAGTTTTCGTTGCTATGGATATAGCGCATATTAACACCTGGAACTTGAGATGGCTGAACGGAAACACAAACCCACACAGTGGAGTTTCGCCTGGTAACTATGACAGCCGGGCCCGCAGGCACTGTTAAGTAGAAGAGATCTTCATTTTAGAAAATTGATGCGATGTCATGCAAATTATACATTGTACAGTGCACATGTATAATTAGGGGCACAATGAATATGCAACCTTGTATCATCTACCTTTAATAGTCAATACTTGTTTCACCATTTTAAGATTTGGTACAGTAAAACCTGCATACAAAGGCCGGTCAAGGGAGATCAGAAAAGTTGTCTTTATATCCAGATTGTCTTTATGTACAGGTTCCTTTATTACATGTCCCAATGAGAACCATTTTCTATGGAGATGAAAAATGTGGTCTGTATAGACAGGGGGTCTTTCTACACAGGGGGTTACTACAACTTCATGCAATTGAAAGTGATTTCCATTGCTTGTATCATTTGTGTCAGGAGTTTCTTCTTCTTAGTGTTCTATGATTCTCTCATTTTAAAGCTATGTAGTCTGCTTAATCTCTGACGCTCCATCTGTCTCCCTCTGTCTCTTTCTCTACCAATATCCATCTCTTTCTCTTTCATTCTCTGACTGTCTCTGTGTGTCTCTGTCTTTCATTCCTGCGTCTATCATTAATGCTCTCTTACTCTCTAAGCCTTTCTCCAACATTTACTTTCACTTTCTATCATTCTTGATCTCTCTCAGTCACTGTCTACCTCTTTCTGTCGGTCTGATCTCTTTGTTTCTACGGCATTTGTCTTTATCTTGATCTCTCTCTCTTTCTCTCTGTCTCTCTGTGTCTATCTGTATCTCTGCCTCCATCTATATTTCTTGGTCGGCCTTTATCTTGATCTATCTCTCTCCCTGCCTATCTCTATCTTTGTTTCTCTCTTTCTCTGTTCGTCTTTATCTCTCTCTCTCTCTCTCTCGCTGTGCATGTGTCTCTCTCTGCCTATCTGTGTCTCTATCTACAAAACAAGTAACTTTCTCTGTTGGTCTTTATCTCTGTCTATCTCTGTCTTCATCTCTCTCTCTCTCTCCCCAGTCATGATGTCTGCACTCCCGAGCGAGACCAGAAATCCCAATTACAGACACACCAAAGCAGATTATCCCTAACCCAGAAAGGCAGAACCATCTACATGGATTAGTTAATAAAGGGTGTAGTTATTTTCGGTTCATTACAAATACATATTGACAGATACAATCAGTGGGTAGACTTCGTGATTTGATTTCTGCTACCGACGACGACGAATGCAGAGTACAATCGAAATAAATCAAGACATTTGCCCAGAATCGCTGGGTACAGTATTTGAATTTAGGAAGAGAGGGATTTCGGAATGATTTCTGAGCTGTATTTTCAAATCTAGGCCAACCAGTGGGGATAGACATCGTGATTTGATTTCTGCTACAGCTGAATGCAAAGTGCAATCGAAATAAATTGAGACGTTTGCCTAGAATCGATAGGTATTTGAATTCAGGAAGGAAGGATTCCCGAGCTGTATTTTCAAATCTAGGCTAATTTGGGTTGGAGGACAACTGTTGCACACTGTTCAGTCTTGGATTATATACAAAATGTTTCTCTACATGTATTTTTACAGCAACAAGTAGATGTTAGAAGTAGACAGTTATGCTAAATTTTCAGCAGCCTAGCGTGCCCCACCCCATTTTTGTATGTTCATCACTTATGATGTCATCATGGTCATTTAGTATTTGATAAGAAGGAATTTAAATGTAGAATAGAAACTTGTATCTTGATATCATACTCATGTACATCCATTAAACCATTATTTGACTTAATGATGTGTAATGAAATACTACAACAGTAAACATTTAGCATCATCATTTTTGGGGCATGCATGAATTCAGTTGCCGTATACTTTATTAATTGAATATCCATTCTAACTTTATAAAAACCTTTCCCAAACACTTTTAAAAACTGAATTGATATCTGTAAAGTGCGAAATGACGTACATGTATAAATGTATCAAGTGCTATATAAATCCAGGATATTATCAGTGATGTGACATAATGTATGAACATGTATTTTTAAAATGAATTTCCTTAACCCTAAGCTTCAGTTCACCATTCAACAGTGGGTTTGACTACAGGCCTTACATCGTCAATTGGACTCCCTCCCTACACATCCTAGACGGTTATGCAATCACACACAAAGAAAAGTAAGTACTTCATCTACTTGTTTTTATTCCGAAACGAAACTAGGAAAACACACTAGTTTACATGTACAGTGAAACCTGCCTATAAAGGCCACCCAAGGGAGACAAGAAAAGTGGTCTTTGCAGACAGGTTCCTTTAGTACATGTTTCAATGAGAAGCCATTGTTAAGGGAACAAAACATGTGGTCTTTGTAGACAGGTTGTTGCTAAACCAGGTTTGACTGTAACTAGTTTACGTTGCTGTTGCTTATTTGGGCGTAGAGAAACGTCCCTTATTATTGACATGACTACCAGTATTTAGGACAGGATACAGATGTCAGTTAAGAGCCATAGAATAAACATTGTCAAATCTGTCTATGAAGGCCATCCACAGGAAACTCAAAAAGTGGCCACTGTAGACAGGTTCTTCAACATGTTTTTCTCCAAGAGAGAGGCAACATGGGTGACCACTATATAGAGGTGGCCATTAAGACAGGTTTGACTATACTTACATACTGTTGATGAAGTTTTTAAGAATTACAAGTATACAAAGTTAGAGCAAAAATTATAATTTATTTTAACTCTGGTTGGTAACGTGACATTTGTTTCTCATCAAAGGTATGGGGGATACATGTGGGGGGTTGATCAGGCTTTTGGTTAGGGATACATATAGGTATGGTCTTTCGTCTTAGGAATTTGGCTACTAGGAAATTGACCGCAGAGCGACTGTCGCAGGAGCACGTGTCATAGAACCTCCTGGCCATGTCATGGTCATTAGGTATGTCTTCATCAGCTCGAGATTGCCAAATAGCCCGCTATTTCTGATTTTGCAAATAAGCCCGAAGTTACAAATCGCGTCCTCATCAGCTCGAGACTCGACCACGAAACTCAAAACTCAAGATCAAGAAATTAGCTCAAGATATTTTGCTCAGCGTTCGCGCATAGTGCGATTCTTCGGGCTGGTTAAGATTCACCTGACAGTACGTACCAGGATATTTTGCCAAATAGCGGGACATTTTGCAAACTATAGCCCTTGGGATGATTATCTCGACCAAATATTTCGCTAATCGCAACTGCGGGCTGATGAAAATGCAAATTAGCTGGATAATTTGTGATCGGTATAGTTAAAATAGCGGGTTATTATGAGCTGATGATGACAAGCCCATTGATCCTGCAGACAATGTGGTGTCAATGACTGGTAGGTCACTGTAGCAAGGTGTATAACCGCCAGCCTTAACGTAAGACCCATGCACTGCAGACATCCCCTCATTGTGTGGCTAAACAAGCTCATAATCAAATTAAACCAGTCTTCCTTCTTCTAATTGTGAAATACTAGTAGTTCTCTGTCCAAACATTGTCACTGGATCCAGTGCTTAGCCGATTTATAAAACTGGGCTTTGTCTATCTTTGAAACTTGCAAAGAGATTGTTCTTTGTCCAAACCTTGTTGTGGTTTTCAGTGGACAATGCTTGGATGGGTGCATCTGTCTTATCAGATGGATGAAATATGAATATAGTCTGCAGGTTTTGCTTGCTTACTATAAAAATACCGGTGAATTAGTCTGGTTTTTGCTCACGTGACTTTCTTCGCTGCCGTGTTTCACATGGATGCAAAGCAGTGACAAATGGCGCATGCGCACAACTTACACACAAAAGCGGATTTAGCAAACACCTACTGATTTTAATAAGTTTTTCCAGCAGTGTAAATTATAGTTTTAAAAGCCAGTGGTTTTTACAATTGTTTATTCTGCAATGTAAGTGGGCGTATAGTCAAGCACTTTCAATTTACGTCATGTACTGTATGAAAAAGTTATCTGAGCAATATGTATTGTAAGATCCCAAGACAGCCAATGGGATCAGGGGGAATTTTCACAAAGATCTTAAGTTGAACTTATCTCTAAGTTGGACTTAAACATTATGGAGAGCCGTTTGTAGCTTTAAAATAAATATGAACAAGTGAAAATTGAAGTATTTTAGACTTTTTATAATTCCACATCAAGAACATGAAATATCCTTGACAATAGAAAAAATGAACGATTCGAATCAACATTCTATGCCTTTTAAAGGGATCCGGTAACTTTGTCTCAGATTCTGAAACAAAATCCTGGATTTAGCTCATGCTGCAATGATAATTATAAACCTTTAGGTCAGTCAGGAGCCCCATGACTTTTACAAGCCGATCGCCTGTCTGATTATCAAGATATTTATGATTGGAATTACAAATTTTAAAAACCGTTCGCCTGACGGTTTTCATAACACTACAGTCTATTGGGGAAAACGAGTATGGTAAAACCGGTCACTCAAAGATTTTTACTTTTTTGAGGCACTTCTTGATCATTTTGAAGCGCAATTTTTTTAGGGCTTCAATATTACACCATATCACAGACACTGATAACACGTAGGGCCGTGTATCTCAGATTTAACATTGTTAAACGATCCCTTTAAAACAACTTGTACAAAATATTTTCTAAGATGCTAACGGCTTTCCATAATTTTTAAGTCCAACTTAGAGTTAAGTTTGACTTAGGATCTTTGTGAAACACCCCCCTGGAGTAATACTGAAGGAAGTCGTCATGGACATGTGACAGCTCAATTGGGTCTGTATACCAACCAACCAACTCCCAACAGACGTTTCGCAATGTCAGCCAGCCTGATAGCTCTTTCTGTCGATCTGTCCGATCCGTCAGTCACTGCATGCCGGTCTCTAGCTCCGTAGACTGTTGGTGTTTGCGGTCGAATGCAGGAAACAATCGATTCAATCGTTCTGAGCCACGGGACCCCCATTTACACAGTGATTCATAAAGAAATTGACAGTGTGACAACAACGCCAGAGACAGAGAGAGGGAGAGGGAGAAGGGAGATAGAGAGGGAGAAGGGAGATCGAGACAGACAAAGAAAGGGCGAACAAGTGAGAGAGAGAGAGAGAGAGAGAGAGTTGATAGAAAAGACAGAAAGAGAGAGAGGGACAGTGAAACAGTGAGAGAGAGAGAGTGAGAGAGAGACAGCTATAGACAGACAGAAAAAGAGAGATGCATAGAGAGAAAGAGAGACGGACAGAGAAAGGGCAAGCAAGAGAGAGAGAGAGAGAGAGCTGACAGAAAAAGACAGAAAGAGACAGAGAGAGAGGGACAGTGAGACAATGAGAGAGAGACAGACAGACAGACAGAAAAAGAGAGATGCAGAGAAAGACAGAGAACGGGACAGAAAGCCTCGTGATGGCATAGGATCTCAGCTCTCTGTGCGAAGAAACCTGTCAAAGATAGACAGAAAAAGAGAGAGAGAGAGGGACAGTGAGACAATGAGAGAGAGACAGCTAGAGAAAGAGAGATACATATGTAGAGAAAAAGAGACAGAAACAGAAAGACTCGTGATGGCATAGGATCTCAGCTCTCTGTGCGAAGGAGCGCTCGTGGCTTGCATGGCCTAGCTTGATCGTGGGCAAGAAGGCTCAGAGAGTATTACTGTACCCACGTGGGATTAGATATGTGGGACCCAGCCCATCCTACGCCCTAAAAGTGTATGAGGGGGATTTAGGGAGGGGATGATTCAAGCTCTCCGTATCACATCACACTGCTCTATACGTCAAGGCCACACAAGGCTTTAATCCATCTCTAATACAGACATTACATGTAGACAGTTCCAGTGTTGTAAGCTGATGGTTGTCTATTAAAGAGGTATCGTCGTACACGGAGACTATGGAGACTACGAAGAAAGTTATATGCAGAGACTATGAAGATAGTGTGAACCTTAGTCGTATCACACACGAGAATTCTGTTATACTGTAGCTGTGATGCAGTGTAATGATGTTGGATGTATTCCTTGTTAAGACGTAGTGTATTTCACAATCTGATGTAATTAACGTTGTTTTGAATTATATTTAATTATGTTAAATTATTTTCGTTCTCTTAAGTTTAATGTACTTACCTTGTTAGGCACCTTGAGCATCTCTTGGGGTGGATATGTGCGCATTATAAATGTTGTTATTATAATTATTATTATTATACTGGTTACCAGACGGAACACAAAATAACCTAATTTCTTTGACTTGCCCTTTAGTTGTGCTAGACTGCTAGGGATGTTTAATAGGCACTAGCAAGATTCCTGACTTTTTGTAGAGCACTAGGAGTGTCTGACAGACATAAGTGCAACACAAGAACCCACTGTTATTATCATATATTCTGTCTCTGCATTTCATCTTCTCACACTATCTTTAGCGCCATTTTGCACTTTTGACCTTCACATTAGTATTCAAACAGGTCTAACACATGTATTTCTGCAAGCCCCACTTTGTTGCAACTTCTGCAGCTATAATTAAGGTGATTTGCCTGTCACCGGCATTGCAAATTACCCCTTCCCCTCTTAACTCTGTCACGCACACTGAGATCAGCTGCCATTGGCGCTGCATTTTTTTTCTCCCCTCTGAGGTGCAGTTCTTTTCCGTTTTCCTTGTTTTTTGGGAGCAAGGACAATATTGAAATTCAGACATGATCCTTTGAAGACCTGATACATAATTGCTTCACATTTGTACATGTTATGATCAGTTTGTATGTTTGTATTTGTAGTCTAAATGCTGCATTAAGTTGTCTAAAGTAAGAAAGTTGTTTGTTTTGACCGCACTTTTAGGGGGAGTGTTAATATTTACCGTCTCGCCTTCTCTTTTGTGAGTTTAAATCCACAAAGGCTAAGAGAATAGATGTACATGTACATGTACATGTATGCACGCATCTCATGCAAAGGACAACATCTGTCTTTTCTCCCTCTGTTGAATGTGTAAATTTATAGTTAATACAAAGACGGAATGTCATGGTGAAAATTAAGGTTGTATAATGAATAACAACAGAATTGAATGGCTTTTCTTTTATGGGACACTGTGTACATGTATATCCTACTCGCTTTGAAAATATTGAACTCGTTGTGCAGGTTTGGGAAATATGCTTGTGAGATATAGCTTGTGAGATATACCCCTGTATCCCACTCAAGGCCATTCAGCTCTGCAAGGATCTTATCCTTATTAATTGTGCTGGACATTGCCTTGAACACGTACTCTAATGTCATACACTGTATATTAAAATTTCTCAATCCCTGAATATATATAAATCCAAACTTAAAAGAGCCTTTTACACAATCTTTAATACTTCCGGTAATTCATTTACTTAAACTGAATTGTTATTAATTAATTTGTTTTGTTTTGTCTTCTTTTCAAATATGAATTAAAGATTTACTATTACAAACATGGGGTTATGTTATAAATTCATCACTTTTGATTATCCCCACATTGACATTAATTTGTTTGAAGTCTAATCGTATTCTGTACTTCTAATCTTGTTCCTGTTTATTTTGTTATTTTTAAGGGTTTATTGTGTCATTAATGTGTTGAATAATTACTATAATGTGTATCATGTATATATTTTTTAATTTTTTTTATGGAAATTTGGAAATCTATCGACATGTATCTATCTATCAGTCTATAGTTCATCCAGACGTTGGACAAAGCCCTCCTCATAACATTTCCATTCTCTTCTGTCTCTAGCTATCCTAGTCCAAGCCACCATTCCCATGTATGATGTTAGGTCATCTCTCCATCTTCTCTTCTGCCTTCCTCTTCTTCTCTTTCCCATCCTTGGTTGCCATTCTGTTAAACGATTTGTCCACCCATTGTCCTGAAGTCTTGTGGAAATAAATAAATTTAATTCAATTCAATATCTACCACACTTGTATTTGCAGCTTGAAGGCAGAATGGTTGTACAGTCAAGGTAAAGGAAGATGGTACCACCCTGGACAACACGTACAACTCGTGCAGTACCTCAGCAACACATGCCCTCTCACAGTGGTATCAGAGGTAAGCAACACATCTCAGGGTTACCATGATGGTGATGGTGGTGGTGGTGGTGGTGGTGGTGGTGGTGGTGGTGGTGGTGATAATGATGATGATGAATATGACAATGACAATGATCTATTCACTTGTAAAAGCTATTGGTATATAATACCAACCTGCAGTGTACAAGACATACTGATACTATATCTTAAACCTGCTCATACCCATACATGTAACTTATGCAATACCTGAGCAATTAATGCCCTCTTACAGTGGTGTCAGAGGTAAGCAATACATGTTACTTCTACCAGTTATGATGATGATGATGATACTGTGACGTAGTGAATATCATGCTTTTTGTTTATTTCATCAGACACAGGCAAAAGAAGATGAGCGGTTAATGAGGATCCTCCAACAACAGAAGAAATACCAACAATTGCAACACCCCTTCCCAGTAGCAATAGGTGGTGTCGACCCCGCCCAAGCACAGCTTCCATCCCCGTCCCCTTCCACCTCACCCCAAGCCCAGGGCCAGGCCCAGGCCCAGGGCGGGGCACAGGGACCATCCACCCAATCATCATCTCTCCCCTCCACCCCATCGTCTTTCCCCTCCTCACCGGTAGGCAACGCCCCTGCTGGGTCGACCATGCGCCCTACCCGGCTCTCGCCTACCAAATTGACCCCCTCGATGCCCGGTCAGAAGGGTGGTAACGGGGGCCAGAAGTCTCCTACCAAGCGGATGCCTTCACCCCTGAGGAGCCCCTCTCCGTCTAAGGTGAGTTTTCCAAATCATAGTTAAAATTGTTGGCTTTATAAAGGCCACCCATGGGAAGGATATTAAGTGGTCTATAATAGACAGATGCCTTATATTATAGGTTCTCAATGCCAATGGCCTTTATGAAATTCAATTCAATTCAAATAAACATTTATTTTCTTCCATTCAATTTCACAACATATTTTTGACATCTGTTCAAACAGATGCAGATGCAGGTTCCAATATGGAACGCTGTTCAAGGGAAACTGTGAAAAGATTGTCTTTACAGACTGCTAAAGATGGTACCATAGGAATTAGATGATGGTAAGATTTAGGACTGATGGAGAATAGCTAGTCCTTTGAGTTCTGTGGATTTCAGCGCTACATCCCAATCGTAACATCAGCTGTCACTTAGTGAAATAACAGTCCTATTACATCTGTGTCTCATTCTTTAAACAACGTCTTCAAATGTTGCGAGCTATGTCATTTAGTTACTTCGCGAAATGCTTGGATGGATTATTCTTGAAAGAACATCTATTGAATAGAATTTAAAGATAGACGGCGCTATAGAAATGCCTATTATTATTATTATTGTTATTATTATTGTCATATACATGTCCATGTATTTCATCAACCACTGACTATTTCTTAAGTACATTGTGACTACTTGTATTGAAATCATTAATTGGTAATAACGCATAACTATTTATTTAATTACCTGTAGTTACTTAGCCCAGGTGCTGCATGGCCGTCCGATAGGAATGAGAACTCCCAACTCCATCGGAACTTCAAGCCGGTGGGAGAGCACTCACCTCCTGCAGGTGCTGCAGATGTCTTTCTACAAGACATTGAAGGTATGCCGTTGTGATTATTTTCCTTCCAGCAGGGCTTTATTCTTACTTATTTCAGAGTGGGCCTAATATAAATACATATTGTTCCAGTCTCCTGATAAAAAAATATGTGTATAGTGAGAATCTGTAAAATCAACCTAAACAAAAATAAAAAGTT
Organism: Strongylocentrotus droebachiensis; assembly: GCA_035222895.1. Lineage (NCBI taxonomy): Eukaryota > Metazoa > Echinodermata > Echinoidea > Camarodonta > Strongylocentrotidae > Strongylocentrotus > Strongylocentrotus droebachiensis. Next base: position 163,294 of record JAVYIG010003042.1, read on the forward strand.
AACCCGGGATCGGTGGGCAATTTAGCCTTGGTAAGCTCTAAAAGATCTCTAGTAAATTGAGAAGAGCTCTGGTAAAAAAGACCAATAAAAGACTTACCGTATTTGCCGGCGTAAAGGCCGCACCGCCGTATAGGCCGCACCCCCAACTTTGACATTTCGTAGAGGAAAAAAAAAAAAAAAAAAAAAAAAAAACTAAAAAAAAAGAGAAAAAAAAACCGGACCAAACAAAAAGATCGTAATTTTCTTGTAGAACACTATTTTTTTTTTACAAACTATACCAATTCATCAATACTCTTATAAATCAACAAGAAGTTAACCTAAAAAATGATCATAATTTAGCAGATCTTCATCGACTTTTAAGCTAGTACTGTATCGTACGCAGATTTGGTATCTTACAATACCCCTTCCTCGATGTGCGGTGTAATCCGAAATAGCATTTTTCGACCTGCGCAGTTGCGTTGCGCGGCAGCTAGCTCCGTAAGTAACGGCCTGTCCCTTTGTTTACTTTTTGGCGATGCAATGGTACGGACTTAGATCTAGATCTATCGGCAGATTTTTTTAGAAAAATAATTTTTTTCGTCTTCATGTCAACTATGCAACATAAAATTGTCGGTAAGTTGTGTGGAGTTATTCTAGAATTGTCCTGTACCGTTGTCTAGTCATGCTACCGTTCCTATAGTCCCATACGTGCAAATGGACGTGATGTTTTGACCGCTGAATTTTGTTGTTGTTGCGTATACGCCGCACCCCGACTTGTTGATTTTTTCTCACCCGAAAATACTGCGGCCTTTACGCTGGAAAATACGGTAACCCTATTTCTACAGCACCCCCAGTCATGGAACATGAACGTTCCATGACCAGTGTGTGTGTGGCTATACAATAACATGCTGTAGAAATACGGTACGGTTACATTAGTGGATTACACTTCTACAACACCAAATTCTGAAGGAGCTCCCGCCAACAGAAATTTACTTTAAAATACTGCTACAGCACTCCATTCACACATATTTCATAGGGGGACTGGGTTTTGTTTGTGGAAATGGTCCGTATGCATGAGCTTCTGGTTAATGTTTTGAAAGTTTTGGGGTCTGGAGACTGTGGAATTAGATTTTAGGAGTCCTGTGGACTGGGTGCCTGTTAGGTAGGGATCCTGGGCATCGTTTTCACGAAACCGTCATAAGTACAGGTTCACCGACATCCCATCAAAACAAACTTAAAATTTAATACACGCTTTTTAATGTGTTATCGGCGAACTTGTACTTCGGATAGTTTTGTGAAACGCTGCCCTGATTTTTGTAATCTTGAAGTGATGGTTTGACTTTTTATGTAAGGCGTAGGTATATTGGGAAGAAACCTGTATCTCCTTTGTGAAGCAGTGAAAAGTGAGGATGCAGGCTTGAAATAACTTTTACAATGCCAACAGATAATTTGCAGTGCAACATTTGTGTCATGAACACCATCATCATCATTGTCATCCTTATCATGATAATCATGATCATGATGAGCACTACCACCACAATCTTAGTCATAATAATCACAGCCATCACATCATCATTGTACATTCTATTATCTTCTTTGTTATTAGTTTCAAGGTACCGGTATGATATATAGAAATTTGATTCTGTTAATGTCTGATTTGCTTAGTTCATGTTTTTTCTTCTTCTCTTATTGATAAATCATTGTAGAATACTGTAAATTGAGTATTTCTCCTGTATACGTGTATCTCCTGAATATATTAGACACTCTTGAATGGCCCTTGGTCCTATAATTCTAAAGTTTAAAAAATGTTTGCAATGTTTGTGTTACATGTAGATGGTGAAATCGATCAGCTGGGACCCCTTGCATCCTTCCTACCCAACCATCCATCCATGCCTAGAGAAGCACAACAAACCAGACCCAGCACGGCCCCATCCCAACAGCAGCAGCAGCATCCACAGCACCATGCCACCAAACACAGCAAGGCCAAGCCCAACGCGGCGTCGGAAGAATACACCGACGTACACCCGATGAGGCAAATGTCCCACGGGATCACAGATACCGCGAGCTTCGCGTCCCAAGTCAGAGCTCAGCTGGAGAAGACCCAGAGCGGGGGCGACGCCTCGTCCCCCGTCTCCAAGTTCCAGGCGTACGAGGACCGCCCGGTCAAGTCCCTGGCGACCAACATGCTGAAGAAGCAGCTGGAGGGGGGGAACGGGTCCGGGCACGGGAGGGTCGCGAAGAAGGGGAGTCAACCAACCCTTCGGCAGTCGTCGAGCCTCCCCTCGACCCCGAGCCCCAGACACTCGTCGTCGAGCCTCCCCAGTACCCCCACGCCTCGCAGCCCTCACGACTTCCACCACACGTCCAAGGCAGGAAGGGAGAAAGGCAGGAGTCATCTAGGGAAGCAGCGAGGGGGAGGGGGAGGGGGTAGCAGTGGGGATCTCAGGGGAGCATCTTCAGGCTCCAAGGCTGATGGCAAGCACGGCAAGGAAACGGCCAGCTCCAGGAAACAGGGGAAAGGTCAGAGTGCCAGACACTGGGAGGTCAACGGCAACCCAGACTTTGAGAGGTATGTATCCAAGAGCTTGTTCTCATCAGTCTCGAATATGAGCTTACCATTCAAGTTTTCTTGGGCGGGGTCAACGCTGACTTTGTAAGGAGTCAGAATTTAAATGTTAGGGTGCATGATTGTTGTTGTTGTTGAGATTAATGGTGTTCCCATCGTCATTGGATGATTTTTGCATGAGGCTTTTGAAATTTGGGGTGTCCAGGCATAGATTTAAGGCACTCATGTGTCCTGGGCATAGGTTGTGTCAAGATCTGTCTTGTTAACTGTGATATCCTCCTGTGCATTTGTTTTTCTCTCTTACTTGTATAAATAAAATAATACAGAAACCGCAGATATTATTATGGAGGAAGAACAAAATATATCATGAATCAGTAATTTCTTCAATTTTAGGGACAGGGATGGTTTCTTTTCTCTTGTTTGTTGTTGAAGGTAGCCAAATTTGCATTATTTCAGAATTAAGAAGATTTATTTATAGAATGCATGTATCACTCAAGCTATGGAGGAAAACAAGAATTCATGAACCATAGTAATTTCACAAATTTTAGGATAAGACAGTTCTTTTAAATCAAGTGTCTATAAGGTATCAATGGATTCAACCAAATATTCATTGTTTCAACAGAGAGCCAAGGATTGTTCCTCATGCATGTTTAACTCTATACCTTGGCAGCAAAAAGTGATGAGATGAATGTGTGATATTTTAGGGTCTGGGAAGGGAAGATAGCTCCCACCTTGCCTCTGGCCGTACTGGAAACCTATGGATATCCTGATTATGGTGCAGAGGGCCTTCCCTCATCAGCTCGAGTTTGCCAAATAGTCGAATTTCAGACTCAGGATATTATCCAGAAGCTCGTAATAATTTTAATTGCATCTTCACCAGACCGATACGCTCATCACAAACTAGCTTAGACAGGTGCAAATAGCTGGATATTTTGGAACCAAAACCTAGATTTCTCATGATGTTTTTTCAACCAAATAACCCGCTAATTGCAACTGCGGGCTGATGAAGATGTTTCACAAAAAAGACTAAGATCAACTTTAAGTTGGACTTACATTAAATATGCCACTGGTTGCTCTCTCCATTGGTCTCTCAATTTTGATCTTTGGAAAATATTTTTTCCTTCAATAATGAACTATCAAAAAATGTAAATGTTGTATATTTGTACGTCCCTTGAGAAGCCAATGCCAGTAAAGGGTGAGAGAGAAAAGTGGCATGAACAGCCTGCCATAGTTAAGTTCAAAATAAAGTTGATCTTAGTGTTTGTGAAACACTCCCCTGGATAGTTAAAATAGCGGGTTATTTGGCAAACTCGAGCTGATGACGACAGGCCTAGAGAGGATGCCATCGAGAGCTGTGTTGTTGTTGGCCGGCTGAATGTTTGCGGTCTCTAATCGTCTCGTTCCTTTGGCGGGATATGGGTGATGAGGGAACAGGGCATTGTGATAACATGACGACTGTTTGTTCGGTCTGAAATAACAGTCTCTTTTTCAAGGGGCAGGGGGAAGGAGAATGGTCATGATTTATTCAATTTGTGTGATATGTTGTTTTTTGTTAGAACTCTCCATTTTTGCAGGGCTGTGTGTGTGGTGCCAATGACAGTTTAAAAGTCTAAATTTACCAGAATTATACCAACAGTTTCCTATAAAAGATTCAGTATGATGCCGTTTTGTTGTTGTTGTAATATTCTTGAGGTGACTCCCTAACAAATAACCATTATTCCTAGAAGCACCTTGTCTATATTTAACTAAAGATATGTATTCTTTTGGATATCGTATTTTATGCCACATTTTAATGTTATTGCAGCATTCTTTATGATTTTGCAACAGTTTATTGTCAATTTGAAAGTATTAATGGTAATAGTATATTCGGTTAGTTCCTAAATGCTAAACGTACCATAAAAACTGGATGGATTTAAGTGATTTTTCAAAGATTGTTCTTTGGAAACCATACCATTATTCCTGAAATATTAGTCCCACTTAAATATTGGATCTCTGTTGTAGAAACTCTGCAATCCTCTCCTCCTGTTATGAAAACCGTTAGGAAAACACAAAATTTGATTTTGATTCTGATCATAAATATCTTGATAATCAGACAAGCGATCGGCTTGTAAAAGTCATGGGATTCCTGACTGACCTAAAGGTTTATAATTATGATTGCAGCACGAGCTAAATCCAGGCTTTTGTTTCAGAATCTGAGGCAAGGTTACCGAGTCACTTTAAGTCTCTGTCTTAAAGATACAAGATACAGAAACGTGAAGCGCACTTTGATGATATTTTGGGGGACAGATTTCTTGGAGTGTGTTACCATGCCTTGTGTGAAGGAGACTTCACACATGCCTGTCAAGGAATTATATAATTATCATTTCCCATTTAATTTCAATCTTCCCAGCAGACCTGAAGCGGAGCAGATGACCGCTCAGGAGGCGTGGGCAGGCGTGGGTAAAGAAGAGAGCAAGGACGGGGCCGCCAGCACCATCCAGTCCAACTGGAGGGGGCACCACGCCCGCAAGGGGGACGAGAAGGCCGGCCGCGCCCAGAAGCAGATGCAGGAGCAGAGGGTGGAGGAGCACATCAAGTATCTCAATATGGAGCTCGACAGGTAAAATTGCCATGGGTGATTGATTTTGGGGGCTCTTTTGGGCATTTCGGGGCTAATTCACCCGAGCCCCTGTGTACTTTTTCCCCTGGATTGAAAGGGATGACAAGTTGTAGAAAGGATGTTGGCATCGTGGCATCCGATAGGTAGCATACCGTATTGCGAAATATCAGGAATTGAATATCATTTTTTTGAACACACACAATGTTTATGTTTGTTTTGTTCTGTTTGCTTTTGTTGGGGGTGGAGGGGGAAGGAAGTCTCCTTTCAATGGGTAAAAAACAAAAAAAAGGAACACCTATATAAACTTACCCTCAATTTGTTTCATGTACAGGACGCGTCAGATGTACGAGCAAGAGAAACATCTGAGAGAGCTGCAAATGGAGGCTCTGAAGCTTCTATGGAACCAGGTAAGTCTCTCATTTACATGATTTTCGTTTGTCCATGTTCTAAAACCAAGCCATGGACCCATTCTAATTCTGTTGGCGGATGCATATTGACTACATGTACAGTACATGTACTATGAGAAAGCTTGATCTTGCAAATTAACTTGACAGTGTCAAGTCAGTTTTTGCCTATTTCTTGACACAATCTGGTTCTTACTAGGAGAGAGAGAGATGGAAAGAGAGTGAGATAGAAAAGAGAGTGAGAGAGATAGAGAGATAGAGAGAGAGAGAGAGAGAGAAAAGAGGAGCGGATCAAATTATTTGTAATCATAGTAGCTCTATTTAATGCTCTGATTTTATGATGAAACGTACTACGAAAAACGCTTGATCACATATTGACATTACACACTCTAGTGAACTTTTGCCCACTTTTCTGTGCAATCTTGATGTGACAAGGAGAAAGAGCAAGAAGTGTAGTGGAGAGAGGAGAGGAAGGTGGAAGGAGAGAGAGAGTGAGAGAGAGAGAGAGAGAGAGAGAAAGAGGGAGGAAGGTGGAGATAGAGAGAAAAACAAAAGTGGAGAGAGAGAGAGAGGAAGAGAAATGTGTAGGGAGAGAAAGGTGAAGAGAGAGAGAAAAAAAAGAGGAAGGTGGAGAGAGAGCGAGAGAAAGGTGAATAGGGAGAAAGAAGAAGGTGGAGAGAGAGAGAGAGAGAGAATGAGAAAGAAAGAGGAAGGTTGAAAGAGAGATGGAGAGAGAAAGAAAGGTGGGGAGAGAGAGAGAGAGAGAGAAAGAGAGATAGAGAGAGATTAACTTGCTAAACCAAAACTGCTGACTCTCGCTCAGGAAATGCCTTCACTCTCAGGGGGGAAATGGCCGCAAACATTTTTACTGCTCCTACAGGCTGCGTCCATCTATATATAATCAATCTCTAATTATAATTTCTGGCAGATATAATCTTATTAGGCCCCCGTGACCTTAAAATAACTCCCCAAGGACCCCACCTAGACCTAGATATAGTACCCTTGTTCCTCGAACGTCTTCTGATTTGAGGAACTTTGTTTTTTCTTGGTTTTTATGGTGCACGTGGAGTTCACCAGGATTATTTACATTTGTTGTAGTGTTGTACAGTATATACTGCAATTAAATCTCTAACCAAAACAGATTGTTTGATTGGGGTTTTTGTTGCTGCCCATGAATAATGTTTTAGAAAGCAAAAATGATTGTAATACAGTAAAAAGACAGATCCATAGTCAATTTGATTCATATACAGTAGCTCTTTTTTTACATTTTAACATAATTGATTTTAAACTTATTTAATTCAGTGCGATGGATTTTACTTTATTTAATTGCCCTTTTTCAAAAATCAAATCTCATTTGAATTTTGATGTCCTGTTTCACCCAATACCACTGTAAAGAGTTAGATTTCTTTCTTTTTGTTTGCTTTCATTGTTTCATTTTTAAATATTTTAAACTTAATTCTATATCATTTAATGTTTTTCACTTATCGATAACTTGCATGTTATTTCTTTACTTACAATAGAATTTCTATTTGTTTGTTTTCATTTTTTGAAATTTGTTTATTCATTTATTTATAATTATTATTTTTTTTAACTTCATTTCATTATCATGCACTCTGATATTTTCAATATATTAATTGTGTATTTAATTCTGTATGTATTAGCCGATTCTATTTCATTTGAATAACACTCTGTTCCCTGCTCTTCCAGTTTCCATTCTATTCATTTCCATTCTTTCCAATTGTATTCAGTTCAGTTCAGTTTCATTCTATTTCAATTTTATTCAGTTCAGTTCAGTTTCATTCTATTTCAATTTAATTCAGTTCAGTTCAGTTTCATTCTATTCCAATTGTATTCAGTTCAGTTCAGTTTCATTCTATTTCAATTTTATTCAGTTCAGTTCAGTTTCATTCTATTTCAATTTTATTCAGTTCAGTTCAGTTTCATTCTATTTCAATTTAATTCAGTTCAGTTCAGTTTCATTCTATTTCAATTTAATTCAGTTCAGTTCAGTTTCATTCTATTTCAATTTAATTCAGTTCAGTTCAGTTTCATTCTATTTCAATTTAATTCAGTTCAGTTCAGTTTCATTCTATTTCAATTTTATTCAGTTCAGTTCAGTTTCATTCTATTTCAATTTAATTCAGTTCAGTTCAGTTTCATTCTATTTCAATTTAATTCAGTTCAGTTCAGTTTCATTCTATTTCAATTTTATTCAGTTCAGTTCAGTTTCATTCTATTTCAATTTAATTCAGTTCAGTTTCATTCCACTTTCCTTTCATCTCAGTTCTGTTTCATTGCATTATTTTTTTTCTTTCCCTTATACAGAGATGCCAACCCTCCCGATTTCATCGGGAGCCTCCCGATAATTGACCCCAACTCCCGACCTTACGATCACCATCCTTATCCTCCCGATTTATTAAAAAAAATAAAAAAATGATTTTTTTTTTTTTTTTTTTTTTTTTTTTTTTTTGCGCTTATCAGTATATATATCTGTGAATTGAATGAGAAATAGCGTCTGTTAACTTTAATATGTAGTAATTCCCCTATGTTAAAAGACAAATTAAGAGTACCGGTAGCGAAAGATTGTTTCAGCATATGAATCGCCGTAACCAATGCGTGGATATTGACACAGAATCCAAATGGCGCAAAATCAGCAAAAGAAGACCAGAAGTATAAGACCGAATACAGTATCAAGTACCCGTGTATTCGGAAGTCTCAAAGGAATTCATCATGCATTTTGTACAATTTGTATGTTATTTTTAAAAAAAGTGGGAATTATTTAACTAAATACAGAGCTTCCAGGGCCCTAAGGCGGGCCCTGGACCCCGGCCGCATGAGTCGGGCGCTCCGCGCTCGAGATGTGCGCTATGCGCACATTATTTGGTGTCGTTTCCAAATCCTCCCTATTTCTGATTTCCAAAAGTTGGCATCTCTGCTTATATTCCAATATTATTCAAATTGCATTCAATTCAATCTTATCCCAATTCTTCATCCTCCCAGGTGAAGACCCTGCAGGAGTGGAAGCAGGACGTGGACGGGAGAGACGCACCTCCCCCTGGTGGACCCCTCCCCGTACCCCCTGGCCCGCCCTCCATCACCACCCCCTCCCACTTCCAGCAGGTCGATCCCAAGGGGACCCCAGGGTCTGCATCATCATCCAAGGATGCCAAGGCCCTCTCTGCTGGGACACCCGTCTCCACCGTGAGGGAGGTCCAGCTGGAGAAGACCTGCAGTAGCTTGCAGAAGCAGGTATGGTCAAATATAATAATAATAACAACAATAATAATAATAATAATATTAATAATAATATTCAGCTTTTATATAGCCCTTAATACATCAACGATGTGTCTAAGCACTTTACAGATATATTACTACCCCGGTCATTAGATTCAGACTTACCCGCACACAATGTATGCATATCCCCACTCCCTGGGGAGCATTCCAGCCAGGCGTCATTATTACAAGCGCATACTTGCTCATCTAACCACATTAACTTTCACATCCTACTAAGTTCCCATTTAACACCTGGGTGGAGAGTGGCACATGTAGATTAACGCTTGCCAAAAGACCTTAGTGCCTCTGCAGGACTCAAACCCTGTACCTTGTGATCTGCAGTTGGATGACTTATCCACTAGACCTCAACACCTCTACATATATAAGTGCAAGGGAGAGTACAGTTTGTATGACAGAAGGTCGTATTTATAAAGAAACTTGTATGATGAGGGTCAAGAGAAACAAGTGAATTGAGAGGTGCATAATTGATAAATAGACCTCTCATTCAGTGATTCATTTGGAATTGAATGTTTGTGTACTTTATGTTGTTTACCAGAAAAAATGATTTACTGAGAAATGTTTGTATAAAGTGCTGGTTTGGTATTGAAGTCAAAGTGCAGTCCATTGGAATTTGTTCTAATCATGTGTTACCGCTATAATCTCTGAGCCTCTATAAATTCCTTCAATACTTAATATATCGAAGAAGATTCATGTTAATGTGGATACTATGTGTATTTGGAGTACATGTAAGGGATGTTATTTTTAATTTTGATTTATGAAATCACATGGAGAATACGATTGATTGAAAGTTCTTTTGTGTTCTTGAGACAGGTTGGTCGCCTGCAAGAATCCATCAACGGCATCACGACCTTCATCACCTCTGGATACGTCACCAACCCTTCGACTCCGTCACCCCCCTTCCCTGCCACCCCTCTCCCTGCAAAAGACCAGCCGCTCACCCAGTCTGCGTCCACCAAAGACCAGTCCAGGTCGGCATCAAAAGCTAGTCTGTCTCGGGTCACTGCCCCGTCGGTCAAGGATGGTAAGAAGAGCCCACCAGGAGGAAACAGCAACACCAACAATGCAGCACCAACTGCAACTGCCACAACGGGTGGTGTTCCGTCGTCTCAGGGGGTCACCTTGCCAGCACCGTGGGAGGGAGCCATGATCAACCAGGCGCTGAACAACCTTCCAGAGGGACTGCATCCTCTGGACGTCCAACAGCTCCTCATCAGTGCAGCAAAGTGGATGTCAGAGCAGGCAGGAGTCTCGGGGAACCCGGGAGGAGCAGGAGCATTCAGCCAGGCTGCTCAAGGTTCTCCTTCAGTCATCCAGGCAGGACACTTTCTACCAGACGAGAAGGAACATGAGGATGCTGAGCCAAAGGTAATTATTATCACGCTCTTGATATCTGAATTATCCGTTGAGAACCAAGTTCTAGATAATTTAAACTCAAACTACTGGATAGGCATTTTAAAAGATGATGAAACTGTCTATGATGGGTTGATGTTTCTGTAAAACTCTTAGAGACATTGTTGATAATAGATAATAATCGATGCTAGTACTGTGTCTTGAGTAACCGTTTCTCCGCTTCTTATGCAGCCCACAGCCCCCGCTGAGCTGGTCGCCACGGCTCGCTCGGACACCAGCATCGCCTTGAAGTGGACGCCGTCGTCCATGCCCGGTGAGAAGGAGGGTGCGGCGAGGCAGCTCATCAGTCCCATCAAGGGGTACAAGCTCTTCATCCAGCTGGGTGAGAGTCATAGAGAAGTGATGGATGTGCCATACCCACAGGCCATCCTAGGGGGCCTTACTCCGGGAACATACAGGTAAAGAATAGACGGTGCCAGGGGGTTGTTTCACAGAGATCCTAAGTCGAACTTAACTCTAAGTTGGACTATGGGGAGCCATTTGTAGTCTTAAAATAAGATATATCCAAAAGTGAAAATTCATGTAGTTTATAGACTGTTTTATAAATTCCACATCAAGCACATGAAATCTCCTTGATAATAGAAAATATGAATTATTTGAAACAACATTTTATGCCTTTGAAGAAACTTTTACAAAATATTTTCAAGGATGCTAACGCCTTTCCATAGTTGTTAGGTCCAACTTAGAGATAAGTTCAACTTAGGATCTTTGTGAAACACCCCCAAGATCTATCTAATTTTGCTGTTGTTGTTTGAAAGACATCAGTATTTATTTTTAGAATTTGTACATTGCGTCCATAAAATTTAAGCAAACGACAGACCACATTAATTTTTTTGTTGTTTGTTTAAAAGATGGCGAAATGTAATTTTCGAGTTTGTGCATTCGGTCAAAGAAAATAAGTTACAGGCCTTTGTGAATGCTTGCTCATAAAAACTTATTTGAATTTTAAGTCTTAAGGTTTTTCTCTCATCTTTGATAAATTCCTATGTCTCTTTCTCTATTTTTTATACTGTGGGTGACACTTCTATTTCTTACAAAGTGAGATATGAAATGTGAAGTTTTGATGGTTCAGTGTCATATTATTACCACAGTCTCTGAAGTGTCTGTCTTGATGCTGTTTAAATTCTAGATTTACCGTGAGAGGAGTTGGACCCAACTCCGAGTCTGATGATTCAAATACAGACAAGGTGACTTTGCCCCAGTCCCCAGCGGCCAAGAAGGCATCTCCGCCGACTGAAGCACAGAAGACAAGCCCTGCAAAGCAACGTCCAGTGGCCAGCCCAAGAAGCAGCAAAGAGAACCAGAAGAAGTCCAGCTCAAAGACATCCTCAGAAGCTTCCAAAGACTCTCCAACGAAGTCTCTGAGCAAGAAATCCAGTGGTTCCGCGAGCAAAGGGGACGCTCTGAAGGACAAGTCCAACGTCGGCAGCCTAAATGCCAAAAACGATGCAAAGACGGCGCGAGAGCAGCCAAAAGCAGGGAGTGGAAAGCACGGAAAGGCACAATCTATTCCAGCGAAATCAAGAAGAGAGACGGACATTGATGCGGAACCCTCCGTGGTGGACCTGGAGGACGGCTTGAAAGTTGCCATAGCAAAATCCGTTGGCGTCGAGATGAGTCAAAATATCATTGACACTGCTATCCAGATGGCCATCATCGCTCTCATTGATGTTGGTCCTGATTTGGAAGGAACCAATGCTATCGAGGAAGAGAAGAAGAATGGAGGTGGAGGAGCAATTGAAGTTGTTCCCGTTCAACAACTTGAGGTGTCTTCTCAAAAGGAAGGTCCACAAGTGGCTGACCAAAGAAGCGAAGTAGAAGGACATATTGGTGAGAAAACAAATAATGTGCAGAATGTGTCTAAAAAATTGGTAGAGGGGTTGGGTGAGTGTCAGCAGAAAGGTAATGGTTGTGATGAAAGTGTAGCAAATGTAAATGTAAATGAAGCGAGCATGTGTAATGGTGTTCAGGGTTTAAATAATACCTCAGGCATGAGCCCTTTGTGCACTGGGGAGTCACAGGGTAGTGGTGACAAAGAATCTGTAAGTTATGATATCACTAATTCTCCTTCCAACTCAGAACAACAGAATGCTCCACAGACCGAATCAGAGGGTAAAGGGTTGGAGCCAAAGCAGAGTACGGGAAGTGTTAGTGAGGCTTCTGCAAAGGTTGTTGGTGGAGCTGTTCAACAGCCTGCCATGAAAGCAAATGAGGAAACTGTGTTCAATTTTGACTTCCAGGGAGGGGTCCCTTACCCTCAATCCCCAACGGGAATAGATGACACTGCCGCTTCAGGTAAACTGTTGGGTGTGTCCGAGCAGAAGGATGCTCCTCCCGTCAAAAGCCCAAAGCCTAAACCTAGCCCACGATTGTCAAAACTTGCTGCTAACTTCACTTCAAAACCATCCAGCAGTAGTGCTGCCAGTTCGATGGGTGAAATCAGCGAGATGGAAGAGTCGCATAGGGTGAGCGTAGGGCATGATCCGTTCTCGGTGGACTTTGAAGAGTCCTTACCCGTGAGCGATTGTGACGATAGTGAGGACAGGACAGTTCACTCGAGGTCTTGTGAGGGCAAAGCCAAGAGGGTTGTGAGTTCATCCAGCCTCGAAGACAGCAGAATGTCCTCGGATGAGGCATCTCCTAGCGACCACAGTGCTTCCTCCAGCAAACTCTCTTCCAAGCAGATTGTCTCGTTCTGTCTTGCCCCGAAGCCAAGCAAACCTAAACCCAAAGAGGTTTCTGCGTCTGCCAGAAATGGTGAGGAAGCCAAGATGAATAGCCGCACCAAAGCAGGAGATGGCACAGAACTGGGTAAGCCTGACGAAAGGCCAAGCAGAGCCACCCGACCTTCCAACATCAAGACAATCCTCAGCCCGTTGAACTCCCCTATGGTCCAGCAGAGGTCGAGGAACATCGGTGGGTCAGGGATTCCGATGGTACGTGTACCCTCTCCGACCAAGACAGGTTTCTTGAGGCTTGGTGGCGGTGTCCACCGCACCACCAGTACCCCGTCCCTGGAGACACTGAAGAGTCCTGGAGGTAACGGATCAAACGGAAACGGCAATGGCCAGGTAATGGCATGAAGGCATGATCAAGTCACACTATTGGAATGATCCACCCAGAGCATCTTGCATGAAGACCAGTCTTGTATTTAGTGCTAACGTAAGCCATTAACTAATTGCTTGCTTGGTACTCGAACCCTGACTGCCAAACTTTGTTTTGGTTTACAATGTTCCATGGACATGGGCATGGTACAAACATGTGCCAAAACTTCAGTTGCCTGTTGCATGATCTGTAGGTCAACTAAAGCAGGAATGAGTTAACCCATAGCAGTTCACAGTTTTCTTATATTCGAAATATATCAGTTGTCCCTCCTCAAATTGGTAGTCCCTCCTCAAATTGGCAACAATTTATATTATTTTCTACTGCATCATAGTTTGCAGAACAAAAATATTTATTGAATGAACCAATGTGAAAGAAAACTCCCAAATTTAACTGAAAAATTGCCAATGCTACACTAAACTAGTGATTTCATATTTCATGCTGTGTTGCCAATTTAAAGACTTTAATTATTACTTACAATGACATCACTGTTATTTGAGAATGGCACAAGGCAGTTCATTGGAAATAGACTCATATATTTTATGATTTTTGCTCTTTCTGCTCATGTATAGTATGAAATTTCAAGCATTCTGGATCAAAAGAAAAAAGAAAAACATCACTAAAAGGATGCACTCTACTGCTATGGGTTAGTGGCTAAGCTTGAAACTCAATGACATGCATGTTGAATGAACATTCTACAGTGGATTAAATTACATGGATGTACAATGGAGAAGGACAGGATAGTCCTTAAAGAGCATAGGACTGTATGGAGACAACAGTTATGTTGCATGACAAGCTCGCTAATGTGAATGATGCACTTGAAGTATGGCATGAATAAATAGCGCACTAATCCCATTTAGATCTCTTATAATATGTATCTGGAGAAGATTATATGTTCATTTCTATATGTTTATACAGACTGAAGTCTTTTAAGTTTTAGGATGTAAAGCAATATCTTCAGAAGAAGATCATCTGGAGAAGATAATCTGTTCATTTTTATACAGACTGAAGTTGTGTCGCGTATTTGACATTAAGACAAGTACTTGCACTATCTTCATTTGCACTTGCCCATTCCAACCATCAGACACCCTCTGAGAAATGCAATTGGCCACAGCCTATACATGCCGATGTAATGATGACTCAACACAAACCACTAATTTTCCGTTCCAAAGCCACTGTGCATTTTTTTATTGATAAACACATTTTATTGTCAAATAAAGAAATTCAAATAATTAACCTTAACCCTCTTTTAATTTTCAAAATAATTAATTGTTAACTCTCTTTAAATTATCTGAACCTTTCAAATTTTCCAAATAATTAATCTTAACCCACTTCAAATTTTCTGAACCTTCCAAATTTTCCAAATAATTAACCTTAACCCACTTCAATAAGCCACTTCGAAGATACTTTCTGCGCATGATAAAGGTTTTTTGTGCAAACCTGTAAAACCATTGAGACAAATGCTGGATACGTGTTCATGAAAATTAGTATGTAATGATTATTCATTCATGCATAGTCAGAACATTCCGTGATAGACAAGTGGAAGTATTATTTTCAAGAGGGCGACAAAAGGTATTCATGACGCACCTCCACCACTTTCGCAGCGATTGTTCTAAAATGCATGAAATGGGACATCTCCATGTTTAAAAGATCTGCGGATGTTAGGAGGTCATTTGTACAAGTGCTAACTCCGAAGTGGCTTATCTGTTGAGCTCAAATACTAGAAATATCGTCAAAAAACGATGCAATATTTCCTACATATTTTTTTATTGAAACCACTTTATAATCTCTGGGTTGTACATGTACAAACCATCTAAAGAAAAATCTGTTAGCCTTATTTATGCCATTGATTGGAAAGGGTCACATAGTGCCAATTTGTTGTTCTCTCTTCTTTTCTTTAAAAAAAACTGTAGCCTATCATTTAATGCTTGATGCTCAATTGCTTGATTTATGAGTAGATTCTCTCATCCATATACATGTACTTCGGTTGGTCCACTTTCCAGAAAAATGGCTTTTGTTTCTTAATATGTGACCAGGCACCACAAAACCACCCAAAAGTTGCATGATGTAATTCTAAGTTAGAGCTCAATAAAGGTGCATTTGGTCAGAACTGTTATATTTCAATTTTGATCATTTTCCGAAAGACTATTCTTACTTCTTGACTTAATTTTAAAACTTGGAAGCACCAAACAACCCAACAGTGGTGTTTTGTTAGTCTTTTGTCAACCTGTTATGTTGGTCTGATTTTGAGTTTGTTGTACATGTAGTAATCTTGAATTCATTTACAACCCTGGCTACTGGTGTCAGTTTATTCTCTTATTATCTTAAAATAGATTAAGTTGTTGCATTGATACTTGGACAAAATTAAGAACAGGTTAGCTTCCATTAGTGTGCCAATTTTTTAGGACAAACTGATAATCCCTTCATAGACATTATAGTAGAGTTCTGGTCCTGTCACTTTGCACAATAACTTGATAGTCAATGTGCCTGAATAGACTACATACTTTAAACGCCCATTTCTCTAAGGTAAACATTGTGAAGACTGGACAGTTCTTCTTGTTTTTCTCATCGGATTAGGAAAATTGAATTGTGATTGAGTTATATATCATTTAAAAACTGAGAAAGTCCCCTTTTAGAATCAGAACTGAAATCATATCTGGCGACTTTTTTTTGGTGGTTCTGTGGTGCCCGTTCACATCTAGTATGTAATTCCTTGTGTTATTCCATGGTAATCTCTGTGGTTGTACAGAGAGGATCATGCAGGACTTTGTGCAGGAGTTGACTGGTCTATAGTAGGTGATTAGCAGAGGGCCTCTCCTGAAGGACTGCAGTTTCCAAGTCTTATTCCCCGGTATTGTCTCATTATTGTGAATCCTTTTTTACCCCTTGCATTTGAATCTTTAGAAATATGCAGGAGTAGATACAGGACCTATTGCAGAAGTTGATATAGGACTTGTTGTGGAAGTTGATACAGGGCTTGTTGCAGAAGTTTAGACAGGACTTAGTGCAGAAATAGGTGGATGGCAGAATACCTGAGCTTACTGTTTGCCGATAGTATTTCCAGTATTATTCCAGTGTTGTGACTTGTGAATCCATTGTAGCCATTGAGTAGATGTCTCTGTGGTCCTGCACAAGGGCTGTTGAAGGAGTTAGTGCAGGAGTTGATAGGTCTCTAGAAAATGTACCTGGCAGAGTGCCTCTCTTGAAGGACTGCTGTTTCCCAATGTTATTTCCAGTATTATTCCTTTGTTATTATGAGTTGCAAATCCATTGTGGCTTTTGATTCGTTGTATCCGGGGTCCTACACAGTGACAGGGGGATCAGGGGCCCGTTTCATAAAACTTGTTATCTATAACAAATGCAAAATTTCTATGACAAATTTGCTCTCAGCCAATCAGAGGCCTTGATTTCAGTAGCTTATAACAGTAGCTTGTAACTTGTTATTGATATCAAGTTTTATGAAACAGGGTCCTGGAGGAGTTGGTGCTTAAGTGGGTATCGGCTCTTCTGAAGGGCCTTCAGTTGGCACTTCTGCCGGTGGTTGGGCGGGTGTCTCTGCCAGTGTTTGGACGAGTGTTATTTCCATTATGTTTCCATTATTTTGAGTTGCGAATCCATTGTGGCTTTTGATCAGTCGTCTCTGCAGTCCTACACAGTGACTGGGGGATCTGGAGGAGTTGGTGCTTAAGTGGGTGTCTCTTCAGAAGGACCTTCAGTTACCACTTCTGCCGGTGGTTGGGTAGGTGTCTCTGCCGGTGGTTGGGCAGATACAACTTCTACCGCCTCTGCCCCTGCCGCTGATGCGGAAACGAAAGCCGAACAGCTCTCCACCACGATGAGGCCTTCAAAGAGGGGTGTGCCGCCCGATAGGCCATCCAGATTCATCACGATGGCCTTCTCGCTACGACTAGTCCTGTTGCAGCTGACTCCTTCCAGGACAGATGAAATATCTTCTAAGCAGGTTTCCTTAACAAACCACTGGTACAGTTCGGTTTCTGGAAACTGATAACAAAAAAAATCAAAGGAAAGCTAGAAAAATGTATCTTCAAAGCAGGCACATGGTTCAAGAACCCTGGGTCAACAGAGAACACAATTATTAAAAGATTTCTTTTAAAGAAATGTCATTTCTGTAACAAGGAACTTTTGCAAATTACAAGCATTTCATGTTGTGATTCAATATAACTTTACCATTTTGGTGGTTCGAAATTTTTCGGCGACTCGCAACCACTCACAAAATCACAGGAACGTTAAAACTTACAAAAAATTTGAGCAATTACACTATATGTTCTTCTGGGACATAAGGAATATGCTGTTGATTGTAATTACCTGTGGAACTTGCACCAACACTCCAGTGACTGTCAATGCTAGCTGAATGGCCTCTACGTTGACCTCAGCTTGGCACAGTGGAATGAGGTCCGAATTTCTCTTGACTCGAGCAGCCCGATTTGACCGGGAATTCATCCTCGGGGATCTTTTTCTGAAAAGATCAAGAAATAACATGACTACCGGTATATATGTGAACCCCCAAAAAAGTGTTTCGATGAAAAAACATACCAGATCCATGAACAGAAAAAGTGAAAAGGTTATCATACCGGTATACATTATGATAAAGATACAGAATACCAAAACGAAATATAGAAAAATAGAAAATAATTCATGGAGTATAAAAAAGACTATACTATTGTCCACAAGTATTTAAGTGTACGAATAACCTGAAGAAAAAAAAATTGTGTATAGGTAAACTGTATAAAATAAACCTTAAAAAACTTCACCTGGCATTCTTAAAGGCATCGTTTAACAATATTAAATCTGAGATGCATGGCCTTACATG
Organism: Strongylocentrotus droebachiensis; assembly: GCA_035222895.1. NCBI lineage: Eukaryota > Metazoa > Echinodermata > Echinoidea > Camarodonta > Strongylocentrotidae > Strongylocentrotus > Strongylocentrotus droebachiensis. The sequence goes on from JAVYIG010003042.1 coordinate 181,479, forward strand.
TTATCAGTGTCTGTGATATGGTGTAATAATGAAGCCCTAAAAGCGCTTCAATAATGATCATGAAGTGCTTCAAAAATAATAAAAATCTTTGAGTGACCTGTTTTACCATATTCATTTTCCCAAATAGACTGTAGTGCTGTTCAGAACTGTTTGGCAAACAGTTTTTGACATTTTCTAATTCCAATCACAAATATCTTGATAATCAGACATGCGATCAGTTTGTAAAAGTCATGGGATCCCTGACTGACCTAAAGGTTTAAAACTATGATTGCAGCATGAGCTAAATCAAGGATTTTGTTTAGAATCCGAGGCAATTTCTGTTAATGTATTTTCTTTTTGTAACAACAAAGACTGGATAAAATCACTGGTATGGTACTTGTAATTGGTGGAAGAAAGAACTTGAACTCTAATCAGGAAAACTCACCTGCCTTATAGTCACGATTAGGATTTTGACTGACTGAGATCTTGAATATTAAGTGTTCAAGAAAACCATTAACGGTAACCATCCCTACCTTATTGAATTTTTCTTGATGAAGTCATCAAGCAGTTTCTGTCTTTCCTCCGGAGTCTTTTCACCAGTTCCCCGTCTCTTTCTTCGCCGTCTCGAATCGCTGCCGCTGCTCCCGGAAGAGCTGTAATCACGATAGCTTCCACTTCCACTGCCGCTGCTCCCGGAAGAGCTGTAATCACGATAGCTTCCACTTCCACTGCCACTATTGCTGCCACTATTGCTGCCACTGTTGCTGCCACTGTTGCTGCCACTGTTGCTGCCACTGTTGCTGCCACTGTTGCTGCCACTGTTGCTGCCACTGTTGCTGCCACTGCTGCTGCCACTACTACTGCTGCTGCTACTGCTACCTCTGTTATAAGACCTGTAGTTCCAGATATTGTTGTGGGTGTCCTCTGTGTTAGTTTCTTGCTGTTGCTGCTCATTGCCTTCATCGCTAGCAGTAGGTTCTGGTGAAGAGGAAAAGTAAAAGCATCACGAAATTCAACGAAATGAAGTGAAATAGCTGGACACTTGAAGCTGTGGAAATCATTGCCTGCAAATCGTCGCCGTTTTCACGAACCGGCACAGCCCAACGCGCAACGAAATAAGTACATTCTGAGAAAAACGCGTTTTACGTTTAGCCCGTTTTGAATTCGCCAGAAACATGCCTTATGTCAAATTTTATATCACAAAATACATATCAATGAAAGGAAAATATTCTGTATTTTCTATACATTCCATTTGTTAAGCATAATGACAATTACTATTAATATTACGAAGCTTTGGACTCTCGTGCCGGTTCGTGAAAATATTATTTTGCTGTTTACGTAGCAAAAATATTTTCACGAACCGGCACAAGCCACTGTGTCGTTTTTCCTATGTAACTTTACGCGCAAGACAAAAGCGCTCGCGCTGTCTTAGCGCGTATTTTATTTTCACGAACCGGCACAACCGCCTGTGTCGCGTCGTCTAGGTCTTGTAAGCGCAAAGATATTTTCACGAACCGGCACAGCCCATTGACTTATAACGGCGCGTGCCGGTTCGTGAAAATATGAATCGTGCTTTTTGGCTCGTGTGTCGTTTTTGTCATTTGTGTAACCATGGATATCTCAAAAACTAAAGCGTTTTGGATGCTGAAATTTTGTGAAATGAAAGATTGTTGATAACTTATGCTAAAAATGCAAAAAAAATAAAAACTACATTTTGAAGGGATTTTGGTGGCTTGTGCCGGTTCGTGAAAACGGCGACGAAATGATGCATTTTTAAGGAATAATCCTGCCAGGTACTCATTTACCTCACCCGGGTTAAGTGTGACAAATGTAGATTAGTGTCTCACAAAGGACGTTAGTGATGTAGCAGGGACTTGACCCTTTACCTTTTGATCCACAGTGTTGGGACTTATTCGCTGGACTGCAACACCTCATATGATAATATTTTTGTTTGCGTTTACTCTTGGCATTTGTGCTTTTCATCATTTTTCATTGCTTTATTGCTAATGTCCTTTGGCAAGGCGTTAATCTTCATTTGCCACACTTGACCCAGGTGAGGTAAATGGGTACCTGGCAGGAATTAATTCCATGAAATGCTGGAGCGCTGTAATCGCAGCTAGGTTATAGCCGGGGTAATATAAATGCGCCTCGGAATAGAGTTTCTAGCTAGACAGCGCTATAGAAATGACTACCCCAGTATTATTATTATAATATGAACATTGAGTTGCTCCTCACCTTTATTTTCTGTGCTCTTTGCGGGATTGGGATTGTTCGTTTCCAAGAACTTGTCCAGCATGTCCCAGTCCGTTTTGTCCGAGTCTACGTTGTCTGCAAAGTTGATGCTACGCGCGGATTCCTCAAGCAAATCCAGCTCGTCCTGGGTGGAGAAGAAGGCCCCGTACTGGGCGAGTATGGAGTCCCTCTGGTCATCGTTGAACTTGATCAGGCAGGCCGCATCCAGAGCTTTGTCGTCATGCAATAGGCCAGGGTTGTCCTCCAGCATTTTCAAGATCTGGGGGGTGTTTCACAAATATCCTAAGTCGAACTGAACTCTAAGATGGACTTGAAAATTATGAAGAACCATTTGTAGCCTTAAAATAAAATATATTCAAAAGCGAAAAGTATTTTAGACTTTTTATAAATTCCACATCAAGAACATGCTTGATAATAGAAAATATGGATGATTTGTTTCAACATTTTATGCCTTTTAAAATATCTTTTATAAAATATTTTCATAGATACTAACGGCTTTCCATAATTGTTAAGTCCAACTTAGAGATAAGTTCAACTTAGGATCTTTGTGAAACACCCCCCTGGGATAAGAAAGTGTGAGGTAATATTTGCTTTATAGATGATGTATTCTCCAGGCTATATTTTGTAAAATAATGGTTAATTCTGGTCAGTTCTCTAATGAAGGCTGCTGTAGCTGAACAGCGCAAAATTTCAGAGGGATAGATCATTTAAACAGTTCTAAACTTTAAAAAATAGATATTACCAAAACGGGTCAACTTTCCTGATTGTTTGGGGGCTTTTTTTTTGTTAACGTGTACCTTAGATGCTTTCTTCAAATTCCCCTCATGCCTTTTAATATTGAAATGTTATTGATTTTTATTATTTGTTGCTGTGGTCTGGTTCAACATGACGTGTTTTCAGAGCAATACAAAAAAATATACCAGATGCCCAAAGTATGTAGGTACATGTATGCACTCACCACATCCATTTAGTTTTTGCATGACCATATAAGTGTTTGATGCCAGGAATTTAAAAAAAAGGAAAATCACCTTTAAAATTCTCAATTTGCAACACGTTAAAATATTCAAAATCATTTTTCAAACAAAATTGGCAATTTTAAAATTATTTGACTAAGTGCCTACACATAGATGTTGCTTTTAGAAACATTACATTTTATTAGACCGATGTACTATACTGTACATGTAGCAATAAAGCAAAAATTGTATTGTTGCCAATTTGAGGAAGAACATGTGATCAATTTAGTCCTTAAAGTAAATCCCATCCAGAAAGGAAATGAGACACCTTGTGTAAGGGCACCCTACCTCCTCACTGTTCAGAATGGTCTCTATCTGTTCATCCGTCAACGTTAGCCTCGGCTGGCTGCCGTCTTTGGGGCAGAAGTGCTCGCAGAACTTATCCTGGAAGAAATTGCTCTTTCCAAATTCGGTGCTGCGATCATCCCCCGCGACCCCCCGCAGTCCGCCCCTTCCATGGCAGATGGACAGAACGAGCACGAGGATGATCCCCAAGTCCTTGCTCTCCATCACAGCCTCCTCCACTCCTTCTTACTTTCCCCTCTCTACCTCCCCTTCGCCGAACAGTTTGCTTTCTAGAAGTCCTGGTTGCAATGAGAATCTACCAAATGATGCTATACATTGTTACACCTGCATCTCCCTACAGGAAACACACGCACAAAAAAGAACTTGTTAAACTTTCCTCGCTATGAATGGTTCCAACTCATCAACACAATCAAACAAAGTGAATCCTTAGATGGAAGGAGATGAAGCAAACGTTAATAATACAGCAATAGAACAAGAACGGATATATTTTTCTATACAGTATATTTATGACTACTCGTAGAATTTGTATTGATTATTTTTGGAAGGGGATGCTTTCGAGATTGATTTATTTTTACCACTTTGTTTGCTTAGGTGCTAGTTGAGTGACCTTGGGGCTTCCAGTCAGAGCGTAAATTCTGTGATAATCCTACAATCTGTCACATTAGGCCTGTCTTCATCAGCTCGAGATTGCCAAATATCCCGCTATTTGAACGCAATCTTGAACGCAAATTATCCAGTTAATTTGCGTCTACATGTACATCAGCCTGAGGTTGCAATTGGCGGGATATTTGGTCGAGATAATCATCCCAAGATATCTTGGGCTAGTTTGCAAAATATCCCGCTATTTGTCCTCGCACTATATGCGAACGCTGAGCAAAATATCTCGAGCTAATTTCTTGAGGTCCAGTTTTGAGTCTCGAGCTGATGAAGACGCGATTTGTAACTTCAAGCTTTTTTCCCAAATCAAATATAGCGGGCTATTTGGCAATTTCGAGCTGATGAACACTAGCCTATTTTGTAGTTTGTCCCGTGCCTTTTAACAATCATCGGTGCAAGCTCTGAACTTCCGGGGGAGAGAAGCCCACTGTTCTTGGTCTTCTTTCAAAAGGATTCTATGACATTAGACATACATGTAGATAACCCAGAGCTAGAATGTTCAGAAGATAGATTGAATAAAAAACAGATAGTTGCAGGAAAAAGAAAATGTAAAGAGATTGCCGGAAAAAAGAAATGAAGAAGAGAGAGAGAGAGAAAATTCAAAAGGGGCTTGAAATTGTGAAATTGAAAAAAACAGAATAGATTAATAAAACCATAATTTTAAATTTCAAGTTTGATAGGCAATTGTAAAATTGTGGACTGCATGATACCCAATTGGTATTTTTTTGACGGTGGACAGAATAATAATATAATATTCCGCTTTTATATAGCGCTTTACAGATATACTATTACCCCGGTCATTGGATTCATTGGAGCTGAATTACGTCAGATTAACGCCATTACGTGTAAACATCTGCGCAACCTCTCTAATTCCAAGGTCTTTGGATTACTGAATTTTCCCCCAAACAAAATCAATAAGATTATACATTTTGGCAGCAATTACAGTGCGAACATGTAAACAAGGAAAGAAGGGTTCAAATCCAATCCAGGCAGAAGACTGAAGCCTGCGTCGTGTGTGAACATCCCTTGTTTCATAGATGCAGACTACATGTACATGTATGTTACTGTGGAATACATGCTGTCGCCCTTGGATAGGATGTTAAATGGAGTCCCCTTGTAGAGGGGAGTTACCACCTTTGCATGTTAAGAACCCACTGCATCATTGTTATAAGAGTAGGGAGAAACCCTGTGTAGTGGCCCACCTGCACACCCTCAATCAGTTGTACCAGGGGGGCGTTTCACAAAACTTGTCATCAGTGACAAATGACAGTTTTTGTTATAAGCTACTGAAATCCTTGCTTCTGATTGGTTATCAGCAGATTTGCCACTGATTTTTTGTCATTTATCATTGAAAGAAGACTTTGTGAAACGGGCCCCAGGCCAGGAGGAGAGACCTGAGGGTTGCAGTGATTAATTTTCACTTTTCACTTCCCAGGCACAGCTAGGCGATGCCAAATACTGTATCTACATGTATATAGTATCTCATATCAGATTGTGTGTGGTACTGGGGATTTCCATCCGAAAACTGTATAGAAATGAAACGCAACAGATGTATACACAACAGAATCACTTCCTCTCCTCGAGGTATTCTAATTGATTTTGTTTTCATTTCGCACGTTAGAAAACACTCATCCAACAAAGGTTTTGTGATATCTCGGATTGCACTTTAGGTGCATGTGAATGCCTGCATTTTGTCAAAAAAAGGGTAATATGAATGGAATATGAAATATGCCTTTTGAGAGTCACAGAATCTTGGATTTATATTTGGATTTCCAGATACAAATTACAAAGCCCTTCTAAAGTGTTGGGAGCCCAAAAATTTGGTGGCAAAATTTCACTTATATTGTATCATAATGTGAAAGAGGATGACATTTAAGATACATTTCCCCAAGGATTTTCAAAAACAAATGTTTTTCAAGTCGAATATTGATGAAAGAATACAAAATTTAGGTTTTCTGCATACTACAGAAAACCCAAATTATGCATTCTTTTATCAATATTTGTCTTTTAAAAACTTGCCTTTTGGGGGGGGGGGAATCTATGCAGAAGTGTCTCTTAAATGACATCCCCTTTCACATTATGATACAATTTAACTTAAATTTTGCCATTAGATTTTTTGCAAATTTGGGGTTACCAACGCTCAGTTTAGGGGGGCTTTAAAATGAGAAAATATTTAGAGTATGTATACACATAACCGAACCATTACTTCACACCACTGTAGCTGCAGTAATTGTTGTCTGGGAGATAATATCCATTCAGTCTCTCCTTTTAGTGAATTGATCCAGAATGCTCTGAATTACAAAGTACACATGAGCTGAAAGCGCAGAAATTGCAAGAAAATTGATTCCATTTCTTTAGCAGTACATTGTGCCATTAAATTTTCCATGAATAAGGGTGATTTAATTGAAAACAATCACTATTGTCTCTAAATTTGCAACGAGCAGTAACACATCATTACTTTGATATTGGCAGTTTCGTGTTGACTTTTTGAAACTTTTCACCCCATTGGTTAATTTGACGTACATTTTAATTTTTGCAAATTATGAAAGAGTGGGAAATATGATGAATTTGTTGCTAATTTAAGGAAGAAAAGCTGATTTTGTTCGTTCACCTGTAGAAAGCTCTGAACTGCTATGGATTAAGGGATTGCTGTAAAACCAGAAACGGTCCGTCCATTGCAAGGATTCCTATGAATAAATCAATGATGAATCATCATTCATCATTATACGCACAGCGAGTTGAATGATTGAATGAATGAATGGATGAATAAAATGAGTGAGCGAATGAATCAAATAACAGAATAAGGGATTGAATGAATGAATGAGTGAAAGAATTGATGAATGAGTAGATAAATGAACAAACAATGATGAAATGAGTGAATGAATGAAGGAAGAACAATGGAAAGAAAGAAGGAATGGTTAAATCAATGAAGGAAATTATGAATCAGTGATGAAAGTAAGGAGTAGAAGTATATTCTAACTATTTAAATCTTCATGCAATAGCATGAAACGTGTTTACAAGTTGTTTGTTTATAGAATTTGAATGTGCAACAGAAATAACACTGCTATTATTTGACAAGAAATCATTTCTAGTGTGATGATATCAATCTCTACATAATAATAGTGGGTTTTCTTGTATAGCGCTCATGTCTGTCAGACTTGACACTCCTGGCGCTTCTTTAGATCTGTGGAAAACTCTATTGCTATTGATCAAGGGAATGCTATAAGAACAGAAACTGTCCATCCATTGCAAGGGTTCATATGAATGAATTAATAATGAATACACTTCATTACCATATCTGCATCATCTTTACCTCCCTCTCAGAATAAGACGAAGCCTGAATCCCCATCCACTGACAGCAGCCAGCACCAGCATCCCCTCTTCGCCCGGTCCCGCTCCAAGAGCGGCGGTAGCACCCTCTCCAGCCCCAGCGGAGGGGGGCAGAGCGCCTGCAAGGGGCGCATCAAGGCCGGCAAGAAGGGCAGCAAGGTACCCCAGATCAAGCGCAGCGGGTCGGAGCCCAACCTCTACCTCCAGAAGCAGCTGGAAGCGGAGGACGAGCTGGAGATGCAGTCTGAAGCAGGTGGGTTTTTTAGCTCTAACGAGGATCGTAGAGCACTTCGAGGGGTCAGTGACACAAAGACGTAACTCCATTTTGGCCATTTTGAGAAAAAGTGGTTTATGTGTCACTGAGCACTTGGGCCTTAAGGAGTTAAGTCTATGATTCACTAGCCATTGACTTCCACAGGGTCTTGGGTGGAGTTACAAGTCTTTGTGTTTCCTGGAAAGCCCAAATTTTTCTGAATATTTTGATATCAAATACTCATTTTGGCAAAATGTGGAGTTACGTCTTTATGTCGCTGAACCCTCGACTGGCTCCTGCGTCAATTGCTCAGCTATAATTTCAAACACTAGCCAAAATTCATAACTCCAACCCCAGACCAAGCACTAAACATAACACAAATCCTAACCCGAAACCTTACCTAAATCCCATTTGCAACCCTAACCCTAAACATTAGACAAGATAAAGCCTGAAGCAATTGTTGCCAGAGAAAAAGTCGGAGCATATCACAACATGATACTATCTACAGTAGGCTAACGGTTGAACCATGTGAGAGGGGGGAGGGGGAGGATTGGGCAGACCTGAAAAGGACTGTCTTTAATCTTTCTTTCTTGAGTGTGTGTGTGTAGTCCTGAAAAAGGACTGTTGGTAATCTTTCTTGAACTTATAGTTCTAAAGATAGAACGAAAATCATCTGTTGAGAACCAGAAGGGGGTTAACTCTGTGTTAAGGTATATGAGTTGAGGCCTTTCTGGCACCAATCAGACAGTATGCAGGATGATGAGCTGGAGATCAGGGTATATCAATATATTGAAATAGATTAAAGTTCAAAACACACTTCCGGCTCCAAGCAGATGATATGACCCAATATCAATATTCAATTCAATTCAATTCAATTAAAAATGGTTTATTTCAAATATTACTTTCATCGCGACGTTTAGCCAAATTATGAACTGTGAACTGTTGCAGACAGCAAGTTAACAACAAAGAAATATACTTTAGCTTTTTTTAATCGTTCGGAGGCTTCTGTCCCCTCCTTTATCTTTGATAAAATATATGCTAGAAGGTGTGGGGACATCTTTAAATTATGTGGATTGATAAATAAAAGTTCATTTGTTGTTCTTGAAGCCCCCTGGTAAAAAAGCCTGACAAGTTACAAGTATGAATGATAACTTTTGTTTTTCATGGCATGTAGTTGTTTGCCAAAGTGTATCATATATACACTGTATATGCATTTAAAAACAAATAAAATTCTTGTTTCTTTGTGACTAGATGGTGGTACTCCCATCAAGCAGCGGAGAGGTTCAGCTGGATCACAGGCAAACAGCAACAAGCACTCGCGTTTGATGTCTCCAGGCTCTACCAGCAGGATCTCCTCTCCCGGAGGTGGATCCTCCTCCAAGCTCCCTATCAAGCACAGCACCTCCACCCAGAACCTCAGCATGAACAACGGCTCCTCCAGGAGCTCCTCGTCCTCCTCCAGCTCTTCTTCGACCGCATCGGCTGCGGCGGCCAAACGAGCCACCAGCCCCGGTCCAATAAACAAACGTGGCACCAGCCCAGGCAGGACCAACAAGCGAGGCACAAGTCCAGGTCCCACAAAACGGGGCACCAGCCCCGGTCCGACCAAGCGAGGCACCAGCCCCGGACCTTCGGGCAAGAACAGAGCCATCAGCCCGGGAAGGACACCGCGCACCAAGCAGGTGATGTCCCCGACGGCGGGTTTCAAGATGCCTTCGAGCAGTGTCAGCAACGCGAACAACAGCAACAGCGACGAGTGCACGGGGAAGCTGAGCAAGATGGCCAAGATGTATCGCAATCTGCACAAGAAGGAAGTTAAAAACAATGAAGACAATGCCAATAATAACAATAGTAATAAAACCATGAGTGAAACTTCAATCATCAGTACCCTTTGCAGTGATGCCGATGATTTGCTATTGTAATGGTGAGGTTTTCAGTTCTTCAGACTGATCTGACACTGAAACAAAGGCATCTGCTTAAATCCTTCTTGGCCCTTTTACATCAAACAGGGCTATCAATGACCAGCTACTATAATCAATATTAGCTACTGAACTCATCGAATTTGGATGGCTGAGGGCGAATTTGTTCCAGAATTGTTGCAGTTGTTGTTCACTGCAAGTTTTTTAAACAGGGCCGTGGTGTGCAGTGTCCAGACAAACTTGAGGGCAACAGAACTCCTGGACTTGCTACAGGATGAACTGCAGATGTTAGGGGTGTCCAAGACCCCCCAGATGCATCACTGATCCTCTAGAGCCAATATTAATCCATAGGTCCATGCTTGCTTTGCAGAAAGTTGTAATGTTTTCCTGGTGTGGCATACAGTCTGCCAAAGTATTTTGCTCCGAACCCTTTAGCACCAAATGTACCCCCAGCCTTCTTTCCTATGACTCCTTGCTCTTTCCCCCAACCACTGGTAGTATCGCTCAATACGTTATTTTCATAATCCTCTCTTTCCCTTCTCTTGGCTGTCAACTGCCATATGCAAAATCTGTTGGTGCTAATGGGTTCAGAGTGAGAACGATAAGTCTGTAGTCAGTGTTTAGGGATTCGTAACAGACGAATGAAGCTTCGTCTTACAGATGTAGCATTGTGGTACATACAATGCAGATACAATCAAATCATTTGCCATATTATTGCCTAATTTTTGCCATGTTTAATCTGGAATAAACTTTTCAGACCTTTGCAATGGTTTCAGTATTCAGATTTAATTAAAATTGGAAATATGATCTCTCATTGCTGTACAAAGCTGTCGTTTCAGCAGCAAAAATATGTGTATTTTCCTTGAATGATCATCTCTCTTCTTTATGCATGTTATTTAGTTGTGTGACGTTATGATTCCTCAACAATACATTTTGTTTCTTATTTTGTTGAAAAACGGGAAAAGCTACAGTCATTGAAAAAGAAAAAAGAGACAGAGAAAACAGAGGGTGGGGGGGGGGGGGGCTTTTAAAGTCTGAATCAAATGATAATTTGGGTCTCTAGCATAGCTACTTTCTAATTTCTATATACAATGACTCATAACAAATCTATTGCAAATTACTGGGGATTATTTCATTCATTATAAATATTGGAATTTGCTCTCTATCTATACTCTGGGAGATGCACATACATGTAGGCATGAATTTACCTCCAGATATCTATATATTTTGTTGTTGTTGTTGTCATTCCAAGTTTGTCTTTGTATTTCCTGGTTGCCTTGCTGCCCAAGCTCAATAATGTGTTTCATCGTTTTGAAATTGTACCTGTAAAAAAATAAAAAATAAACAGATGAAATATGTATGAACTACAGTGTGTGCCTCCATAATAAAAAAAAAATGTAGTGCAATATTATGTTCATTAGCATCTTGATACTTCTTGTAAGTATGGTTTTCAATTTTGTAAATTATTTGAAAATAATTTGAAAGAGCATTTGTCAATGTTGAGGTTAAAGACTCATGAGTATTCTTTGTGTTTCTGCCATGTAAATTATCAACTTATTGGGCTTTCAAGTAGGGTGTATGGTGCCTGTGAAGAGAAGTTTTCGCAAAATATCTTTGTTGAGTCTTAGGTTCGTTTGAATTTGTCAAATATTATGTACATTGTAGTTATGTGACAATAAATAATAGATTAGTTAATTGATAAAAAGCATATTTTGTAAATATTTTTTGTATATAGATGATTTACATGTATGAGATATTACTGCATTTGCGAAGAAACTTGCCTTCATAGATTATATTATTTTGTATATAATGAAATGGGCAGTTTGGTCTGTGGATTGTGACGTAGTCACGGATAACGCTCTGGTTTGTCGTGTACAAAAATATCATTAATTTCTGTTTTTTCCTTAGTGCCTTCTCCCTTGAAGCGCTAATCAAAATATATTATAGAAAGCCTCATATTATAGGTCCTCTAAAGATAGACCCTCCTGTTTCATACATTTTTTGATGATTGAAATTTCAGTCATTTCGTTTGTTGAAACAAATGGGAAAGTTTTCCGCCCCTAAATCACAGAGACATAACTTATTCAGTCAATTTGAAGAGCCTTTACCTATGGTCATTACACATTTTGAAATTCATAATTTTTTTGTCGGATTTCATTCAAATTTTCACCAGTCTTCTTTTCTGATTTTCTCCTTTCCTCTAGCGTAGTTTGACATCAATGTTGACTTTCCCTTTAACCCCAATCTAGATCAATGGTAGGATTCATCATCATCTATGATGAATCCTATTATAAGAACTACTAATCAAGAGACCACCCCCAGCCCTTCCCCCTTTCAGGGTAGAATGATAATTTTCTACATATCAGCATTGACTTAGCCAGGAAATCAATTGGTTTGGCCTGAATTGCTCCTGATTAAGAGAAATCAAATAGAACATTCCTTACAATGTAATGTATTTTATATTGTTTTTGAGTTTCATTTTTTTTCTTTGATGTACATGTAGATACTTTGTATTCTTTAAAATATGAAAAAGAGGTATATTGTTGAACAATTAAAGCCAAGTGAAATTATATTATTGTTTCTGTTTTCATACATTAACAAAATGACGAATGAAGTGGTTTGATTATGTGACTGATTGAATGACTGGCTGAGTGATTAGTTTCAGGAAACCGTCTGAAGTACGAAGCCATCGACATCGCATTGAAATGTGTCTCAATTTTAATACACATACATTTCAACGGGATGTCAGCGAACAGGAGTGATTGCATGACAGAATAGTTGGTTACAAATCATTAATTTGTTTATTGATTAAATGGCTGTTGGTGGTTGGTTGATTACATTATTGAAGAAATGGCTATTGATTGGTTGGTTGGTTGGTTAATGGATTGATTAGTTGGTAGGTTGGTTGACTGATTGATTGGTTTGTTGGTTGGTTGATTAATTAATTGGTAGGTTGGTTGACTGATTGATTTACTATATTGGTTGGTTGGTTGGTTAATTGATTGATTGAATGATTGATTGGTTGGTTGATTGATAAGTTGGTAGGTTGGTTGACTGATTGATTGGTTTGTTTATTGGTTAATTAATTAATTGGTAGGTTGGTTGACTGATTGATTTTTGTATTGGTTGGTTGGTTGGTTAATTGATTGATTGATTGATTGGTCGATTAGATGGTTGGTTGATTGATTAGTTGGTAGGTTGGTTGACTGATTTTCAAAGTTTTTCATGTCATTAAAAACTCATAACTTTCTTATTAGTTATCCGATTTTGCTCAACTTTTTATTTTATTGGTTTGTCTCATTTCCTGATTCTATTGAAAGAAAGCTAGTTTTGGAGTGGACTTGCCCTTCAAGACAATGATAAAATCACTGAACTCTAGCACTACGTGGTGTAAAGTTCAATGATTCCGTCATCAAAGCATAAAGTGCACAATGTCGATCCGTAAGATGGCGCCCTTGGACTTATTTTAGAGGATGCTTATAGAGGTACGTAGTCAATGATGTCAACAATATATCTATCAAATTTTAGAGCAAGACATTAAAATAACTATCTGAGTAGGAAAGTCAGGGTGGGCCGGACGACTTGAAAATAATTATTTCGGCACAGTTGTCAAAATAATAATAATTTTCATCTTCCATAAAAAAACACTGAAACGATTAAACATAAGAGGTCTATATATATTTAAAAAAGTTTTCGTAAATTGTCATTTATTACCGAAAAATAGCCACGACAACTTTTTATTTCATTACCATACGCCATTTTCCCCATACACAGGCCAGCTGTACATTCAAACCCAAAGGCATACGATAAAGCCGGGGGCTGATCGAGGTATACTGGTATTTGTGCCCCCCGGCCCCCGTGAGATATTATGTAGAAATTACCAAATTTAGCAAACCTCCACCTCATAGTATTATAGGGCAGCGAAGCAGTTTATTTCATGTCTTATATTGTATATAGTTTGATGACAAAATCACACTGCATGTATAATAACAAGAAAGACAAATAAATTAATAGGCTGCGGCGAAGATGGTCGGCTATTTATTCGGCAACACAATTAAAGTCAGACCCTGACGATACATATTCGAATACTATGTTGAAGGTGGATGTCATTTTATAGGCGTGAATTAATTAGCAATTTATGCCACCTTTTATTATGAGTTCAAACGCAAACAAGTAAGAGAAACAGAATTGAAAAATGTGATCATGTAAATTGGACCAATAATAAGAAAGTAATGGGTGTTTGAAATAGTCTTTGCAACTCGTGATTGAGCAATTTGGCTACTGGATTGTGACGTAACACGGGCAACTCTCTTGTTTATCATGTACACAAATATAATTAATATATGTTTTTCTCCAATGCGCTTTCTCCCCTGGGGCACTGCTCAACTTCAATTCAATTCAATTAATTTATTTTCCTCTTTCAATCGTTCATACAATGGTGGTACATTTTAACATATTCACATATTTATATACATTATAGATCAATTTGCACAATACAATACATTGAAAAAATAAACATGAAATTGAAAGGGAAGGAGGGCGACTAAAAAGCAGAGCTTGTAGGATGTAAGCCCCCCCCCCTGTAAAAGTAATTATTATGAATTATTATTTTATGAGAAAAAAACACAACAATAACAATAACTGATTCAATAATACAAAAAATCACTTTTAAACGCAAAACATTGATGTAATACAAATCCATGTTAAAACAAAAAAGTGTGGGGGGGGGGGGGAACCACCCCCTTCAGAGATATCACGACCACCCTGGCCCCATTATTGTTTCCACATCAAAGAGTATTATTAGCAAAGAGTGGCCAGTCCAGTAATATAGCACGCGAGCATATTGTAGGAAAGAAATCAAGGCCATAGTCTTAATCAAAACGTTTTTAATATGATATATTCTATATTTTTCTCGCTATTTTTTTATATAAATATTAAAATTGTGAAATTGGTCTGTTTTGATACTAAATATGGTCCCATTACCAAAACTAGTGCCAAAAAGGGGATAGATGGAGTTTCAAAACATATAAAAACATCCAATAAGATAAAAAGTTTTCACAAAACCTACGGCATCCGCAACTTTTCGAGCTAATGACTAAAATATGGTGATATGCAGGCGCGTACGCAGGGGGGGGTGTTTGGGGGGTTAAACCCCCCCCTTTGGTATATTTATGTGTATAAACCCCCCCTAAAAAACCCTAAAACCCCCCCCCTTTGGGTTTTTTTTGTTTTTTTTTATATTTTTTTTATTATTATTTAAAAAAATAATAAAAAAAAAAAAAAAAAAAATTCCCATGGATGACCTAAACAAGTGACCTTACCCCCCCCCCAACGGTGCAACATGTCAAATTTTCAAATTTCGAGACAAAAAAAAAAAAAAAAAATGTCCTCTTACCCCCCCCCCCCCCCCCCCCCCCCCCCCCCCCCCCCCCCCCCCCCCCGCTTATTCAGCGTGCTGGCTGAGTCGTTGCGAAATTTTTTTCGGCCCGATTTATAAATGTTAAAACCCCCCCCCTTGAAAAAATCCTGCGTACGCGCCTGGTGATATGTATGATATAATTTGTAGGGAAGTATTATTTTGATAAGCCACCTTCACTACTTGAAGTGTAAAGTTGTAAATATGTTGTACATGTATAGTTTAGTATCAATTTGTATATGTTTACAACTTGACTTTAAAATATGTTATTCAATGTCGTGTTGTAATAATTAGTATCATGCAATATTGTGTATAATATATGTTTATCACTTTCATAGTACAACTTATTACATACATTTATTAGTACTGTTTATCTAACGTAATCTATAAACAAACTATTCATTATCTATTGCTTTTCTCGTTTTGATTACAATTACATGTACACCTTGGCATGAATTTGTGTTTTATTCTCATAAAGGGCCGGGGTCGAAAGAAGAGTCAACTAATGAAATCAACTCAGTTCAACAGAATCCGCGCACCGACTACGGAAGTAACTCACAGTAAAGTGTCATGACACTAAACCGTCTTTGCAGCTCGATACAGCTTGGAAAAAAACGAAACATGGCGGAAGACGGATCCACGAAAACTGCTGCTGCTGATATTGATACAAGTCGTTTGGACTCCAAGAGACAAACTCTTGATGATGCTTATGCTGCTCCTGCTAATTTCCTTGAAATAGATGTCTGTAATCATCAAACTCATGGCATCGGAAACAAAAGATATACAGATTACGAAGTCAGAATGAAGGTGAGTGCCCGTACTGGCCGTAGTCTGTGTGCTGTGAGTACTGATCTCTGAACTGAATGAAGGAGGCGTGATCGTGAACACTGTAGTGCAGCGGCAGTGTAGAGTTCAAACGTTAGTTGTGTGTGCGAGATGTCATGTATCAATATCATGTCCATGTTCATTTATGGAGACAGAAATAACTGTGTGGTATGGGGAATTGTTTAATAAAACCGACATTTGTCAACCTTCCTATAAACTTAGTCTACGGCTTGCACAAGGGGGGGGGGGGGGGCAGAATACTATCGATTTTTGCCGCAATCCGGTGAAAATTTAATTTTGCCCTCTGTTTTTTCGTTATTTAGACTTAACATTATTCTTTTTCGCTTTAGGGCTAAGTGACAATGTAAAATATGATATTGGTATCACTTACTTAGCCCTGCATGGAGAGGCAGGTAAACAAAAACCTAAAAATGCGTCCAAAATCACACCTTCCCGCACCCAAAAAAGATTGCACAGTGCAGACTTTGGAGTTCGCTTGTGTGGACTCTTCTTTCTTCTCATAAAAAAGTACTTTGAAATCAGGAACAAAATAAATATGGAATGTAAGATTTTGCTACCGGATCGAATCACGAGTGATCGCAATTTGCTTACCTTCCATGTGTTCCTGATGATAATTACATGTATTAAAGGTGTGATTTACATGACCAAAACGTTGAACTCTTATGAATGTTTGCGATGTTAGTTCCGGCTGAAATGCAAAGACATGCGGTATACACTTAAAAAGCTAATTTTGCGGTGCCAATTTCATACTAACTTTACGATAATGGCGAGTAGTATACAAAAACACATGCACAGAGTTCGCTGAATTTAGTGAACTCCCTGGCTGCATGCCTTTTTACACTAAGCGCTATTATCGTATTAAAAGTAAGTATCAAATTGTAATTGTTGATTGTGTATTCTTCATTTGTTTTGAGATAACATAAAAAATAAAGTAATAATCAGAAAGTCTTTTAAATTTTCATTTGAAGAAAGATAGATGTGTACAGTTCATGTATCACTTTAACTTACATGTTAATTCTATCTTGATAATTACAGACAAATTTACCAGTCTTCAAGAACAAAGAATCAACAGTACGGCGGAGATACAGTGACTTCGAGTTTCTCAAACAAGAGTTAGAAAGAGATAGTAAAGTAAGTAGATAATTACAGATTAGTTGCATGTCTTCAAATTGTGAGTCATTTGAATCGTAATATCATTATGAATCAATGAAAAAATTGAAGACATGTGAGGTTGAAATAAACATAATATAATTAAAGAACTTGTGTACATGGAAACTAAAGATTTTTAAATTTCTGTATGTTTTGTTGTTTACCATGAAAGTTTTGTTAATAGCAGGAATGGAATATTGTTAGTTTTATTATGGGCAGGCCATGTATGCTAGTCAGAGGGGTATAAAATCTGAAAACAAAGTATGTGAGATGTACTGAAATCATCAGGCAATCCGAAATGGGCCCCTTTGCAATCAGTAAAATAATCTATGAACCAAACTGAAGTTGAAATCCCGTGGTTAGGTAGAACTGAACATGAAATCTTGAGAGACTTCGCCCACAGACATAATTTACCTTTTTATAATCAGATTGATAACTTTTGGAAAGTACACAAATTTTCTTTAAAGTCATTGTTGTGATTTTTGTTGTTTTTGTGATTGTTATTGATAATGTTGTGATTGCAAATATTTCTTATACATGTAGAAATGGGGCATAACTCTGAATAAGTACATTGTACATGTAGGTATTTGGCAATGTTGTGTCCTATATGTTTCAATTGTTATGTAATAACAGGAATGATGAATATACTAGACAGAGAAATTGTATTCAGATCCAGGCTCTAGTACAGTCCATAAATTTCATACAGTCATCAATCATACTAAAATCTGTGATCAGTTGCAGGGTTGTCCACAAACAAATATTTAATCATGTCAAATTAGAAGGTGGAAAGAGTATGAACTGACAAATGCTAAGCACAAAGTCCTTTGCGGCCAGGCTCCGGGACTTTCTTAAGGGCTCTAAGATTCTTAAATCCACTCTGGTGCAAGCTGAGCCTTGTATTGAAGCATTTCCATACAAATTTTATGACTAATGATTCATCAATTTCGGTTGAGAATGAATATTATTAAACCTGCTGATTTTCAAATCTGTAAAATAAAGGTTAAAACCTGTAAAATATAGATGAAAACTTGTTTCTGTTACATGTTTAAACCACTTGTGGACCACTCTGCAGTTGGTTACATATGGCACAAATAACTTGCATGGTTAAAAAACTTGTATGGGTGGCATTAACCACCTAAAGTCCTCCATTGCAACCTGAAGCCTGATTTTTGTTGCCTTGGTGGCAACTACATTGTAAATAATCATTTCATGTGACTCGTCTGCGGCACTTTAAATGTCAACTAAATGACCACAGAAAGTTGAATATGGCAAGCTGAGCGATCACCTTCTTTGTACTGCTAGTACCACCTATGGTGTCCGGCTAGCTCTACAAACGAAAAGTTCAGCCAGAGCCTTTCCTTGGATTTTTCTGCTAACATTCAGGCCTGATAAAAACTCGATTAAATCGGTTTCCTGATTTTTTTATTTTTCCCCGATTTTGTTTTACTTCCTACCGGTATTAAAAAAAAAAAAAAAAAAAAATCCATATTTTTTTTTCTTCGCTATTTTATCATGATTTTCAGATTCTCCCCTTATTTTCTCTATTCTTCCCTATTTTCCCCTATTTACCCCCCCCCCCCAATTTTCCCAATTATTCTAATTTTTCCAATTTTCCCCGAATTTTCTTCCTCGAAAGGGGGGAACGTTGTTAGATGTCATTTTCCCCCGCGAATCCTCTTCTTTTTTTTACTCAAGGGGGGCTTGGTTGAGGGATAAACAAAAAACCTATTTTTTTTTAGTGCTCACTATCACCCCTGAACATTACAAAAGAGCTATTGATAATGTTGGTAATGTTGATTTCTAAATTATCTTGCGATCATGTTTCCATCATGTTTCTATCTGTAGATTGTTGTACCTGCATTACCTGGCAAAGCTCTGGGTAGACAGCTTCCATTTCTGAAGAAAGGAGACGGTATATTTGAGGACGAGTTCATCGAACAGAGGCAGACGGCTCTGGAGGAATTTATCAATAAGTAAGTTTAGACAAATTGTACATTTGCGAAATTAACGGCAGATGTAGACTTGTCTTTATTTAGAGTGTATTTTTGTGAAACAAATAATCATGGGTGATCAAGTGATTATACAAACAGGGCCCAGAATGAGAAGAGCCTTCACATGTTGCTGAAAGTTCAAATTCAATTTGTAATTAGATTTTGAACTTTGAACTTGCTTTATCTTATTGAAATTCAAACAATTTTTATTTTGTATTGTTGTTAGTGTTCAATAGAATTGCAGGGCCTCTGCTTTCTCAGAATGAGAGGGGCCTCTGCACGTTGTGGAAGCTGAAATGTTGCTTCATTTTATCTTCTGACTAAAAATCAATACCGGTACCACTCTTACTAGTAAGCCTGTGTAATAGGCCATTTTCGTTAGACTGTATATAACAAAATGTGCCGTAATGTATAATTTTATATGTCTTTTTGAGGCACCTTTACGCAAATTGTTTCATTCACCAGTTACGGATAATTGTATTTCAATTGTCAGAATGTGAATTGCATAAATTAGTTGTTGCTAGGTAGGACAAACAATTGGCTTCCCCAACAGGGCCCTACTTCACATCAAGTATATGCAAATACAATTATTTGTAAGAGGGGAATGAAATAATTTGTATCAAGGCACTTCACAAAGACGTACCGTATGTATTAACTTTGGTCACGTTATGAAATTAGCCTATTCCCTGTTGTTCCATGTTTTTACATGCTGTCTTCAGTTTGAGCTTGCTATTAAATGTTTATTAATATTCTGATTATTTTGTCGTTTGTCTTTCTTAGAATTGCGGGGCATCCGCTCGCCCAGAACGAGAAGAGCCTTCACATGTTTCTCCAAGACAAGGCTCTGGACAAGAACTACGTGCCAGGCAAGGTGCGGAATACGTAACCCCCGGGAAAAATGACCAACCACATGCACATTGTACACACACACACACACAGAGACAGAACCATACTCCACCTGTGCTTCATGTAAGGAGACTTCTATGCGACTCTGACAAGTAGACACGAGACTGCGACCAACTCGGCGGCCCCCTATCCCTTTTTTTAAATTGTGTTCTGCCACCCTCCCTGCCCTCCCTCCCTCCCCTCCCTCCCTCCCTGCCCTCCCTCCCCACTTAGAGTACTTTAATTGACTTCTTATATTTTAGTTGATGTAGAGCAATATTCCACATTCTAAGCTTTGCTGATGACTTTCCTTTTTTTAATGGATAATTTGGATGAACATACATGTACCAGTGGGAAATAGTTATAACTCTTGGTAATGATTTCTCTCTGTTTTGCACCAGATTAGTTGCCTTCAAAAGAATTTACGATTTGTATTGTGAATAATGCAAGGTAATTTCAAGTTCGAATGAAATGATATGTAGTTTTCCTAAAAGGAACTACAGTTGTACATATTCCAAGGTACAGGTATGTGTGTATTACTCTTCTGAGGAACCTTATACGCAATTTGCCAACTAACCAAACACTACAAAAACTTTGGTCAATTAGGCACATTAAGACCTTAGATTATCGTTAGTGGGCATATGTACTCTGAGAGATATCCAAAAGGCCGCTGTCACAAGGTCTGTCAAATTTAAGGAATATATTTTTCCCATGTATCTGTTTGGACTCATGTACAGTCAAACCTGCTTTAGTGACCACCTGTCTACAAAGACCACAAGTCTACTAAGACCACTTTTTTTGTTTCCCTAGAAAATAATTTCAGATTGAAAGATGTACTCTAGGCACCTGTCTACAAAGACCACCTGCCTCTATAAAGACCAATTTTCTTGTCTCCCTTGGGTGGTCTTTATAGACGGGTTTCATTGTATTGATATTTTCCCCATTTATCTGTTTGAATGCATGAAGAAAGGGAGGCTGTAATAGTTGCTTCAACACTTTTAAACAAAATAAAATACTGCACTTAGTAGATATGGGCTGTGGACATGGACATACATATAACACAGTGTACTCGTGTGATTATATGCTAATGGAATATTTTTTTAAATATGATAATGGGGGTGTAGCATGGCTAGAAGCAGAATATCGTCTCTAATTGTCAGAGAAGATTACATTACAAAATAGGATAATGGTGGGGGAGAATTCTGTCTGCAAACTGTATTGTGATACCCCAAGAACATGTACAAATGTATATGCCTCGTAAGTTTCATCCGCTATTTCTTTTTCTTTTTATACTCCGTTTAAGATTCTTTAAAGTAGTTAGTCATTCCTGGGCCCCATTTCACAAAACTTGCTTCTGATTGGTTATCAGCAGATTTGTCACTGATTTTAGTCATTTGTCATTGAAAAAAGGCTTTGTGAAACGGGTCCCTGGTTGTATTTATTCTGTTATTTGATTTGTTTTCTGATAATCTGGCATCGGTAAAATAGAAAAGGAACTTATTTTTGTATGATAGCACTTGCATCAGCTTGCATGAATTCTTTTGCCTATGATTCAAGCACTCAGTTGTTGGTGTATTGAAGCAGATTTACACATGATGTACAGCAGATTTACACATGATGTGAAGCCAATTTACACATGCTGTAAAGCAGATTTACACATGATGTAAAGCAGATTTACACATGATGTGAATCAGATTTACACATGCTGTAAAGCAGATTTACACATGATGTGAAGTAGATTTACACATGATGTGAAGCAGATTTACACATGATGTGAAGCAGATTTACACATGATGTGAAGCCAATTTACACATGATGTGAAGCCGATTTACACATATAATGTACAGCAGATTTACACATGTTGTAAAGCAGATTTAGATATGATGTAAAGCAGATTAATGATTTACACATAATGTACAAATGAAAGGATGTGAACAATGTATAAAAAGATAATTATGCATAATAGTGTTTATATATCTGTGTGTAATGATTATGAAATGGTGTTATTTTTCTCTAAAAATGTATAGTTTTTGTGTTTTGTGGTCATGCAGTCAACGAGTACATGTATATGTCTTCAAATTCTCTGCTTATTTTCCCTAGAATATATCTGAATCACTATCTGAATGCATGCATGAAAGATGAACAACATCAATTAGATTTCATATTGGTATTAGTGCCCATTGCTGGTGTTGGCGTAAAATCAATATCCATTTTACAGTAGTTCAGATGTGTAGGTGAGCACTTGACACTAAAGTGCTATGTAAGAGGTGTTGACATTTTCACACAAAGACGAGTGCAAAGGCTATTAGAAGCACCCTAACTCTAACACTACTCAAACTTCTTACAACACTAAGTATGAATTTACAGCACATAAATATTTCTGTTTAGGTTGGAAGGTGTACATAACATACTAGATTTTTACACATCTACATTCGTATGTCTAAGTGTGCAGACAGTAAGATCGCAAAGACGAGTAGAAAGCAGATGGTTTTTAGTCTCTTGTATTGTATACAAATATTGACTGCTTTGAGGGGCACGGTTAAAACTATTGCCCGAGGTGATTTCGAATTAGTACTGTGTCCCGGGACAAAGTCAGTGGTATACGGTAGTGCAATCTCAATATCACTGAGGAGCTATAGTTTTAACCCTGACCTGAAAAAGAGGCAGTCAATATTTGTTTTATATACCGCATCCCCAGTGTCAGTTCTCATGAAGAGACATTTTAACATACTATGCCTGTTAAAGTGTCTTTATTTGTAGAATCTTAGGAAATTTACTCCTCTAAGAGCATCGCACGTGTCCCATTGCTTGTATCCATTGTTAACATCACGTGCAATCATTGCGACTTTGCAATGTACGCGCAAGTAGAATTATGCCAGGTCAATACTTTTTGTTATACTGCCCATGCAGTTAAGACCATTCAAATTTAGATTTTATAATATGTGCGATAGTTAATCAAAATGAATTATTGCATAATAGAATATTGATATGCCCGTCTTGTTTGTTTTATATTCCTGTACCTGCTTCTTTCATTTTATTTCACTCTCAGAAAAATAGAAATTGCACCATGAAATGTAAAGTTTTCTTTAAGAAAAACTTCATACCATGCTGATGTTATAGGAAGTCATGCTATTCTAGTATTTATCGTGTATTACTATTAGTCCTATATATTTCCTTTTTGTAGTTTTGTAATGATTTGCTTCTTGAATGAATTGAAAGGGGATTAAGGGTTAAAAGGAATAAACAATTTATTTCTTGAAATAGTTCAAATATGGTAAATATTTGTCTTCTTTTTTACATATATGATGTACTTGTAAGTCAGTGTATAATAAATGAGAAGTTTTTTTTTCTTCATAAAACTCATTAACACTCGCTGCTCCTGCCATTTCAGAACACACATTAAATTACATAGTTATGCTAGGGTTTGGTAATTTAAAATACATATCACATTTTCCAATCATTAAAATGAAGTGTTTTGAAAGTGATGATTATTATTGTCAATACTTGCACTCGACACATTGCATTATTACAATACAAACCATTAGGCTGTAAATGAATCTCGGACATCTCGGCCCCATTTCACAAAACTTGTCATCAGTGACAAACAGCTTTTGTTATAAGCTAGTGAAATCCTTGCTTCTGATTGGTCATCAGCAGATTTGTGTAATTTGTCAATGAAAAAAGGCTTTGTGAAACGGGTCCCAGAAGTGTATTATTGAATTTATGAAACAAAACTAGTCCCATTTCAGATTTTGTACCATTGTATATGTCAGTCTGCCGTTATTTTTAATCCTGCACACCGCAAATTAAATTGATTACAAGTCTTGTACGTAAGCATCGACTCTTTTTGTTAACTTTGTTGAATAGAATGCTTCACCTGAAATTTCTGTTGTCTTTTTAACAAAAAAAACTTCATTATTTGTGGCATTCTGGCAGGGTTGCATACATGTAGTATTAATGAATAAAGATGTTAAAAATCAAAACGTAACTTGTGTGTGTTTTGAGTTATTATGTTAAGAGAGGGAAAAGGTTGTGGGAGAGATGAGGAGTGGAAAGGACAAAAGAGAGAGGAGGTAGGGAAAGACAGAAGAAGAGAAGGTGAGAAAGAGCAAGGAAGACATGAGAAAGAAGGGAGCACAAGAGAAAGAGAGAGAGAGAGAGGGGTAGGAAGAGAGAGAGAGAGGGGAAGGAAGAGAGAGAGAGAGAGAGAGAGAGAGACATACAGGGTGGAGAAGGGAGCACAAGAGAGAGAGAGAGAATGTGCCCACAATAAAACAGGATACTAATAAAGCAGCAAATGTACACTAGCTGTCACACAAGTGCAACAAAACAAAAACAATTTCTGTAGAAATTCATATTTTAATGAATATATTACAATATATTACAATCAAAGCATAGCAAACATCCAATCAAGAATTTAAGTATACACAACCAGTACCTATAATATTTTGTACAATTGAATATATTATGTACATTAACAACTATAGAGAAAATGATTCCCATAAATGGAACTACTGCACCAGTAACTTGAAGGGACTAATGCTTGGTAAAGCTAGAAGTATACAAACAAACATCATAGTAGATTCTCGTTCTCATACATGTATTTCTTTTAGAAGCTAACACTTGAATTAATTGGACAGTACATAAAACTTTTTGCATATGTGGCTTTTGATAGACAGAATAATATGAGCAAATACTTGACATATTTCATTTAAAAAAAGAAAGAAAAAAAAAACCTTCCAGAAGTTATGATGCACCATTAGAGCATAATTAGCACTATTTTCCATATACATATAGCTACATGTATGTTTGAATCAAAGGTTAAACTACATGACTTGTGCACCAGTATTTGAAACAAAAGTAATATCTTAGTGAAAGGATTAATAACATTCAGTTCATAACTGAAACTAACACAAAGCACTTTGGGAGAAATAAAAACTATGTATTTCTATATTTGGTTACCGGTAGTTCATTCAAGAAAGTTTGATATCTTCGATACGATGAATAGGTCCAAACAAAATGAGGTCAATGAAAACTAAAACTTTGTAGACACACTTTTTTGTCAATCAATTTTTATTAACCTTGCATTCTATGCAATGGAAACTAAAATTCTTTTCATCATAAAGTATAAACTGAGAAACAGATTTGGAATTGTGAAGAGCTCACTTTTCATGTTTTATAGTCATGCTAGTGGGGCCAAGGCATACACTCAATGTATGTGACTTGGCCCCAAATACTTTTGTCGAGCGCAATTCAAAGTCAGAAGGCCCCTTTCATATATGGAAGATCAACTACATGTTCATGTACATTGTAGCTTGGTAGGAAAAAAAAGTTGTGAGCAATTGCTCGTAGTAACACCAAAGCAGAGGCACTTTCAGAAATACAATGAAACCTATATATAACAACCACCCGAGGGAGATCAGAAAAGTGGTCTTTACAGGCAGGTGGTCTTTATGCAGTAGGCCTACTGATCGTTTTTAACCTAGGAGTGTTTCACAAGGAACCGAAGACGAACTTAACTCTAAGTTGGATTTAAACATTATGGAGAGCCATTTGTAGCCTTAAAATGAAATATATTCGAAAGCAAAAATTGAAGTATTTTAGACTCTCATAAATTCCACACCAAGAACATGAAATCTCCTTGACAGTAGAAAATATGAATGATTTGAATCAACATTTTATGCCTTTTAAAATAACTTTTACAATATATTTTCAAAGATGCTAACGCCCTTCCATAATTGTGAATTGTGAAACACCCTCCAAGTCTCCATGAGAAATTCTGTTCATGGGAAAAAAAGATGCGGTCCGCTGTGTAAATAGGTGGTTTCAGTTAAAACACAAAACCTTGATGTGGTGAGAACATTGTCTTGGTCTGAAAATCAGGTTCAAAAGCTGCTCTTGTCTGGTCTTGGTAATGGTCTAGTCTTCTGGGACAAAGACTCCACAGGCAGCGATCTTACAGTCCTTCTTTGGTCTCTCATTGTATGTCTCCTGGCCTTCCAAGGTCTTCAGAACTTCTGTGCCTTCAACAAGTTTTCTACGATGGAATGAGGACAAACAATAACAATCGCATCAAGAGGAAATCTAACTTTGCTACCAACTAGTTGATGTGAATGAATTAAAACAGAAAAATAAGAGAAATAGTTATGAGGATCAGCTTGCATGGTGATGTAGATATACAGTCGATTTATAGTTGCACCATGCGAGAGGGGAAGGATTGGAGACAGCAGCTAGTCAACCTATTCGAAACGTCAAGCTCTTTTTACTACCCATCCTTTCCTACCGATGCTATATTTCTCTCAAGAAAGATTACCAACAGTTCTTTTCAGGACTACACACACTCAAGAAAGATTACCAACAGTCCTTTTCAGGACTCCCCTATCCTCCCCCTCTCGCATGGTGTAACTATAAACCTACTGTATATAGATTGGTGAATGTTTGAAAGAAATCTAAAAAACAATCAAAGTTAGGTTTAAAATATAAGAAATTGTGCATGAGTGCCACTTTTCATCCTCACTTTCCATGCATTTAGCACATGCACCAACCCGCCACATTCTAAGGCAGTGCATGGGAACGAGCCTTAATTAATATAGGCTACATATTGGATGTCCATGACCCACGATTAAAAGAAATATATATATATATTCTTGTTGCCAATGTGAAGAAGAAAAGGTGATTCATATTCTGTATTTTTTCTACTCTTACATATGATCAGTCCACAACGTAATATCAAGTTCTTTTGTATTTTCCTGGCCATGTAAATGTGGGCAAAGCAAATTTCCATGGGAAAATAAAAACACAAATATATAAACATAGTCTTTGAAAATCTGTTTTTGTTTTTAAAAAAAAGTACTTAAATTGTTACACCTGCCCTCAACTATAGGCTATGTATGTATCTGATATCCATGAACTACATCACTGCTGAACAAAACTATTGCTTTTAATTGCCAATTTGGGGAAGAAAAGCTGATTAGTCTTTGACAACATCTTCATATATTTACTCACCCGAAGGCTACAAATTTGGAGTCCATCCATGGAGCGGGTTGACACGTGATGTAGAACTGAGATCCGTTGGTATGTCTTCCTTTGTTGCCCATCCCCAGTATACCCCTTGCATTGTGCTTTACCGAGAAGTTCTCATCTGAATAAAGAAAAGAAAAAAGATAAACTATTGAATCTAGAGTCTGCAAAAAGAAACGATCTTGGAAATATTAACAAATATCATGTTGTTTAATTAATTGGAAAGTACAGTTTTGCAAGACAATTAAGGTGATAACTTAGAGAGTAGATTTGCGGTACAACCGTGTGGACATCCTTAAAAGGACTGTTTGTACTCTTTCGTGTTGATTGAGAAGTCCTGAAAATGACTGAGAATCCGACGTTTTGGACGAATATTAAATTCAATTAATATCAATATATCAAGATATCAATATATATTGGAGGTCAATTCCATATATTCATAATTATTCATCATGCCTTTCATACAGACTTACAGTGGCACAATCGAGAAGAGTGAGAGAAGTACATTGCTTTTATGAAAACCAACGTTGATTACGGTAATAATTAAATGAAACGTACCTTCAAATACTGGTCCATGAATTGATTCACCTCCATCTCCTTTTCCGTACAAGATATCTGGACAGTAAAATGCAATGGAATCATAACGGCAATGACGACAATGACAACAATTGAATTTCAATTTAATTCAATTCAAAGTTTATTCAACACTCTTCATAAAAACATTTAAAACATACAAATACAGAATGGAATGATAAAAAACAACAACATAGTGATAACAAAAAACAGTGGCATTTTATGAGAGCATTATACCGGTAATATTAGTAACCCCAGTCCCAATTTCTGATTCATTGGTATTCAACAATCCCTGATATAATAATAATAACAATCATGATAACACTATTAATAGTCACATTTGTATGATAGCGCTTTATGCTACGTTTCTAAGCGCTTTGAATTGACATTATTATCACCTCAATTATTGGATTCAATTTCTAATCTGCACATGGCAGCTACAGTGCACACGCTTTACTCCCTGGAATATATAAAAGATGGTTCTATATCATCTTCATGACATGCTTGTTTTCCCACTCTCCTTTCTTTTCCTTTGTCTTCATTTTTCTGCCATTCAAAAGAGGGCACAATTAATGTGCCCCCCTCCCCTCCTTGTGACCCCGCCTCATGTGGCTATACCAGCGGACCTTACCTCCACCATCTTCATGTCATGTTTGTTTTCCCGACTCTCCATTCTTTACCTATGTCTTCATTTTTGTGGCATTCGATAGAGGGCGTAAATGTGGCCCCCTCCTTAATTGTGCCCCCCCCCCTCCCTCCCGTGGCTACGCCAGTGGACCTTACCTCCACCTTGTACCCATCCATTGGGTACAATCCTGTGAAACAAGGAATCAAGGTAGTGGAACTTCATCAGAGTATCATCTGTTTTCTGTCCCTTCTCCCCCGTGCAGAGCGCTCGGAAGTTCTCACACGTCCTTGGGCATTGGTCAGTGAAAAGCTATGAGAGAAACAAAAAATTCATGTTGATATCTTGTAATCCAAACTGTTAAATCGGTGCTCCGAACATTTTTCCCAGCGGCATGTGCTTCAGCGGCATTTATTACTACAGGCTTTATTTCCTCAAAAGTATAGGGTTATAGAGTTCCACTTAGGATTTAGGTTAGGTTTAGACTATAGATCGAGTAAGAGGGTTAGGTTTTGTGTTGATTCCAGGGAATTTGGTTAGTGTAGGAGATGATTGCAGCACAATTGTTAAATGATAAACTAATGAGGTTGAATACATGCACCGGTTTATGTTATTTTATACACAACACATTTGACAGCTTTTAGTACGATCATGTGCTGGGATAACTGAAAGAGCTGTTGGTATATATCCTTTTAACAAAATAATCTTTGTATATTAGGCATTGGGAGGATAAAATGAAAGCTCATTCAACAATAGAAAAAAAAAGGGGGAGGGGAATGGATGGAAGTGGAAAAGGAAAAGTAGGAGTACTCAAGATTAGAAAAGCTCAGGTCAAAGGAGTTTTGAATAGTGTAGTTTTGAGAAAACTGGTGGTACTGTACATACAGCATAATAAATATAAAATTAATACTACCAGAAGCATTACTCCAAACATAAATTTGATTATATAGTCTCATCAGATTTCGCTCATACTTTCACTCATCTGTTTCTCTCATATTTCTGCTTTCATTAAAACCATTTAAATATGAGAGTAGACCCTCCCCCCCCCCTTTAAACTCCTTGAAAATGCATACTGCAAGGTAAAAAATCCAACAGGTAAAGGAATGACCTGAAATAAGACCTTACCTCAAACAGCAATCTGCCAATTTTTTCCCCATCAACTGTTACGTCAAAGTACACAAAGGTATGCTGAGGAGAGAAAATGTGATGACATATTTGGTTGGTAAATTCATAGAAAACCATATGAAAAAGACATACTTACAAAAGTGAGAGGGTAAAGGGGGGGGGGGGGGGAGAGAGAAAAGGGTTAAAAACCCTTGTTTTTTTCATTTTATTTTACTTGAATAGTTTAATAGGGACAATATTTCATTATTGATACCACTATATGGGATTACCCGGTAAGTTCCTAGAAATTTATTTTGCAAATCGTATCCATCAAGATGCAATAAACACAGAATATTGTACCTCTTATCTTTTTCATCTATACTGCAACTATATATACACATAATTCTCTTTGTTGCCATAAAACACTGTTTACTTTAAAACATAAATAAAGCTAAATATATTACTCATTGCGGATATAGTATCGAAAATAATATCGCTAGTGATATTCGTTTGTCTCGCTGGATCGGCAGAATCTGCCATTCAGCAGACGGTCCGATCCAGCGGCCCGTTGATTGGCTGAGTATCGTATGCGTCGGCCAATAGGCCTGGTGCATTAGCCGAACCAGCGGCCGAATCCAGCGGCCTGGTGATTGGTCGATCACCGTGTGCGTCGACCAATAGGCATTGTGCGTTATTGTTCCAATTATCGATCGAATTATGGACCGCTCCGCACGGTCCTCCCGTAGAGTATAAAAGACCCTTGCTTACAGTAGTTTTTATCACCTGACGAAGTATCGCAGTAGCATACGAAACGTCGTGATCTTTTAGATTCCTTATTGTGACCACATTGCGAGACAAACGAATATCACTAGCGATATTATTTTCGATAAATAAAGCTCTTTGTAGTAAATCAGTGCATTCTAGTTACAAAGTGACTACAGTGGATAGATACAAAGCAATTTCAGTAGCTAAATCTGTGTAAAAAAAGAAGAAGAAAAGAAAAAAGAAAAGAAAGAAGCAACCCACTTAGCAAAAAACAAACACTTGATCTGCTGTTTTTATAAGCAGGTCTTCTCTGTGCAGGTTACTTATTGACTCATCGACTCAATCACGGCCCTGTTCAATAAAACTTGATATCAATGACAATTAAGTTGCAATAACTGTTATCAGCTACTGAAATCATTGCATCTGATTGGCTTGTAAGGGGCAATTTTGTTATAGAAATGTGACATCCTGTTCTGCAAGGGTTAAAGGTCGAATGAGTTTTTGTCTTACCTTTGTGGCAAGAATATGGTCCTTATACGCTTCCTCTGCTAAAGCCATGTAGAGTGGGAGGGGCTTGTATTCCACATAGTTGAAGTGCTGCTCCGACCACTGCTTCAGAGCCTCGGGACCTCCTGTATCGTAACCATGGGAAAAGAAAGAGATGAAATTACACGTTACTGCCCTCAACCGAATACATTAGTATGTAAAGACTCCTCCAGGAACAGAGCAATAATAATAACAGCCTCTTACATATACGGCGCTTACATTATTACCCTGGTTATACATGTCCATGTATCTACGAGCTGACAAAAGAGGCACTCAATCATTTTGGGTACCCACCTACACTTGGGTGGAGGGTGGCAAATGTAGATTAATGTCTTGCCAAAGGACTACTGCCAGTACGAGAATACACCCGGCGGTGGCCTGTACTTATAGCAAAGAAGAAGAAGATAGGTCTTGTTGGCCCCATCTTATAAAGAATTGATATTTATTGCAACTTATTTGCGATTGACATCAATTGCAACTTTCTACACAAGAGACAGGAGACTGCAAACTTGCAATTGATTGGAGGATTTGAGATTGATTTAAATCAATCGCCACTCTTTATAAGACAAGGCCAAGCTTTCTTTAAAAAAAACATCAATAGAAGATATATTACTAATTGCTGAGGGTAAAGAACTCCACAGAGCAGGAGATGATACAATTTTGAAATTTAATAAGGGGCTCTATGAACAGAGACTTAAAAACAAAAAATAATGGAACATTAAAAGTAAAGTGTTGAGGCCTTATTTAGAGGTATGGATAAAGACTAATTTCACTTACCAAGGAATTCTCCATTGACGTAAGTCATTGCCTTTTCAGTAAAGACCCATGTCTCATCTCGTAAGGCTTTCCTCTGTTCTTCCACGTACTCCTCCCATTCAAACTCCAGTAAACCTCGTATGTCGGGTGTTTTGAACTTCTCAGGGTTACCTTGGTATAGAGCCTGAACAAAATAAAAGGGGACATACAACGATTGATAATAATTCTTCATGGGGCTATATTATTATATCATTTATGTGGAAAATGGTTGTGATGGATGGAAGACTGTGACAGTGACACTAGACCATGTGGACTGGAGCTCTTGTTTAATTAGGCACGATAGCTCAGTCGGTAGAGCAGTGGTCTCGTAATCCGGTGACCCGGGTTCGAAACCAAGTCGATGCGCTAGTGCCCTTTGGCTTTGGTAAGGCATTAATCCTCATTACCACTATAATACCAGGTCCCTCGGAGAGGATCTAAAGCGCCATTGGCCGTCTGGTTGCTTACTTACAAGCATTGATGCTTTCTTAGCAGTCAGGTAAAATAACCACCATCACCGTCACCATCACACACAATTACTTGCAAGTTTTCTATTGTATCATTGCCATTGCCATATTGATTATTGGCTAGGATACCTAGAGTCTATTTATTGTTGTCTGCAAAGTGCCTTTGAATTTGTCTTAGACATCGCTTAATGGATGTGCTATGAGGTCGATAGTGTTTAGGGTTAGACCTAGACTGTAATGCATTGTAAAATGGCAAAGAATCATTTAAACAGTCCAACATGTTGTGTGTCCAGACGGGTTGTGCATTGTGCATTGTGAATCATTGTGAATTGTCATTGGTCCGGACAGCAGGGGCCCGTTCCTACAAACCGTCATAAGTCTAACTTCTTGACTAAATCAGCGTTAGTGAGCAACTTGTCCGCTACGTGTTTCACCAAGCCCTCTTTGCCAAGATCAACGACAACATCCTGACTAAGGAGTTATGACGCCTCTGACACCGTCGTATCTCTGTCATAACTATTTAGTCG